>OX457029.1:2568137-2642376 GCA_949752745.1 Protula sp. h YS-2021
AATCGGTTAAACGCTTAAGCAAAATGAAACGGTATATAAAGATTCTCTGGTCGAGAATTATAACAGAAAATGATGACGTTAAATAGTACGTTTCGGGAAATGAAATTTAAGTTATGCTTCGACAAGTAAATTTAATTTAAATCTTTTTGTTTAGTCAATGATTGATTTGTTACGTATTTTAGTTGTTTTTAAAATGCAGGATATTGTGATGTCTGGATAAGCGAACTGAGCACACAGATTTATAAAATCTGGGAAAGAGTGTAAAATGTACACTTCTCATGGGGGCGATGACCATATACACACCGAAGTAAAACCACGCCCCCGCCCCTCCCTCCCTCCCTCCCTCCCTCCTTCCCTCCCTCCCTCCCTCCCTCCGTCCCCTCCCTCCCTGCCCCCTCCCTTTCCTCCCTCCCTCCCCTCCCTCCCTCTCTCCCTCCCTCTCTCCTTCCCTCCCTCCCTCCATCACCCCCTCAAGTCTTTAAAAAGACAATCTCACCGCTGACACCATGAGTGACTTGTGTGAAATTTCCTAAGGTAGTTCCGAAATAAGGCGGGTCTTCTGGCTCCGGTTCAGTCGATGGCTCAGGTTCATTTTCGGGTGTTGGTTCGGGTTCGTGTTCAGGTGTTGGCTCAGGTTCATTTTCAGGCTCGGCTGTCGATTCCGGTTCCGGTTGTTGTGCTTAAGGTGTGAAGAAAAAAAAGAGAAATATTTATATAACATGTGTGGTGCATGGTTGTGTGTCAGACCAAACAAAACCGAGACTTATTTGCTGTGAAAGAGGTTGTAATCTGTGAGATAAACATTCTACTACGAATTGAAATATGGCAGTCACTGAACAAAACCGGTTTATCATTATAACAAAACTGTCCGTGGACACTGTGCCAGCTGTAAAACCCAAGACATTACAAAGGTGAAAGGAGAAACCGACCAATTTTGACGAAGTTTAGATTTGGTAGAAGGTCCCATGGCCAACATTGCTAGCAAAAGTAATCGGACTGAATCTGTGGGACGAACACTGTTTATGCGTCTCTTAAAACTATCTGTTTGTTTGACCAGTTTTTTTTTTTTTAGTTTTTTTTTTATATTTTTTTACCGAACTGATAACAAGTCACGGCCTCGTGATTATCAGTCCAACGCGTAACCGTTTGAGCTACTCGGTCTCCACATATAACGACGGTGAAGAAGCACCTAGTAGGAGTACACTGTTTTTCTGTAATTTGACCGTTTTTGGTAAATACTTTGGCCAATTTTGGTGGAACATTCCTGTCAGATTTCAATGCAATTGGACGGGATTTGTGAGAAGAATATGGCATTTTTTGTGCTTTCTTAAATTGAACCCTAAATTTCGACCAATTTTGGCAACATCACCAAAATCAGCAAGCTGTCTGGAGGGTTACCCAGGGAACATTCGTGCAAAATTTCAAAACAATGGAACCTGAAATGTAGGAAGACTAGCATAAAGAAAAATTGTTTACACACACACACGATGGATACCCCACAAGTGATGAGTATAGCCCACCGAGGACAGTCAGCTGGGCTAATAAAACGGCTACAAACCACTTCTAAAAATGACGGACAGAGCTAACAAATTAGGACTAATTTTGTTGCCAAAAATACTTAAAAGATACAAAATGAAAACAAATATCTTTTTTTTTTTTGAGAAACGAGAGTTTTTTTTCTTCTCCGGGATTAGTTTTCCTCGCTGCTTATTATATAGTTATATAAATTATGTGACTGAATTTGATCTGCAGTAAACCACCCACAGCGAAACCGCATCCATTTAAAATTGTTCCCTCATTCTGCTGTGCTGTGTTTTGAAACCATACGAAATATAAAACCTTGCCATATGTTTCAGTTATGTTGCTCAGATGTCTGCATTCTTTCGTCAATATCTTTATTATAGCTACATAAAAAGATATTTTATATGAAAATTCGTCGATGAAAATGTGCAGGCTGTATGTTATAGTATTCCCACCAACCATAAGACAATCTTTATGGATTGCTTGAGGCCGTGTCAAAACTCAGTGTGATTAGTTTTATTCCGGACGCGAATAGATAGAGAAAGAGCTTAACAAAAGCAAGCATCCAGGCGGCCTTTGGCTGGGGGAGGCTGGAGGAGGGGGGAGGATGAGGTTGGGGTGACGTATGCTGGTTGGGGGGGGGGGGGGGGGAGGGCGGATCGTAATTAACGACGCGAAGGGGAGTGACATTAGCATTGGGTTCGTGCGAAGGAACATAAACATAATGGTAGGTACATACACTTCAATCATAAGTAGGTCACTTTCTATTGTTGTAACAGGTTTTGATTTCTAAGTCAAAACCTGTTTGAAATCGAGGCTGTAAAAAAGAAAACCGTTTGATTTTTATTTTTATTTACACATGCCTCTTCCTCCGACACGAAACGAAATCTTGTACTTCCCTCACAGTCACTGTTGTCTTCAAACTTTGGATACTCATTTTCCGTGTCGTTTTCAAATATATTTGTGTCGATCAGGTCAAGAGAGCGGTCACTCTTGGGTTTATCATTAGTCCCCTCGGTATCGATTTGTGACAGAATTTTGTCCATTGAATCGTCACAATTTACATTTTCTTGATTTGTTTCGATTTGTGATATAAAAATGTCCTTGGAATCAGCACTATCACTTTGATTTAGAACCTGTGTTCAAGTCGCCATAAAAAACCGACAAAATCAGCACCATTTTCAATATCTTATGTATTATCCATTTTGTTGTTAGCCGTTTGGCCGCCTGTTGGAAAAGTCGATGAAATTGATTCTACTTGAACTTTTTATAACGTGAAAGCAGCTTTTGATGTATTTCACACTTATTAATTGAATTAGCATTTGTCCGTTTCGCGAACAAAGGGAGGTTTTGACTGACCACTTCTTGCTTGGAGAAAGTTCCCTACTAATGATTGAAAAACGGTAAATAATTCGAACACAGGTTTTGACTGGATTTTCAAAACCTGCGGGCTTCGCCCTTAGGTTTTGAAAAAACCAGTCAAAACCTGGTTCTCATCATTTACCTTATTCATAGTCATACGATAAAGATACGCTCTGCCGCTCCCTCGCTTCTTATTACTCGCACACCATCACGCTATACCTTGTCATAACAGTTTTTGTTGAGAATGGCACTTTGACTTAAGGCGCTAAATATCTGCGGTGTGTTTTCTCAATAGACCTATTATGGCTATTCAACAAATCCACACGGGTCACCCATTCAAAGCATCTTCAAATAAGTGCGGGCCTCTTCAACGCTCGACCCATAGCTAATTAATTAAAAGACGTAGTCAATACGTAGTTTACGTTGTCCATTACGGACAGGCACAAGAAAAAAAATGTGGCAGCCAAACACTACTTTTGTTTTCTTCAACGGGAGAGGGAAGGGGCAGGGGTGGGGGCTGGTGGGTCTGCAGAAACATTCTGTTGAAAACTCTCCCGCCCTAGAATGTTTGGGAGAAGGAGGGGAATAAATGGGTTCGTTCCGCTGTACTTATGTACCTTCTGCTGTTCTGTGTACCTTCTGTGTACTCAAAGTGTGATTAGGTATTGGTCCTGAATTACTTTTGCCAATGAAACCTCTTGATTCGACAATGCTTTCACCTTTTATTTTCTTCTTCTTTCGTTATTTCTAACTTTTATTCGGTCTGTTAATCACATTGCGCTGCGTTGTCATGTTAAACGTGAATATATTTATACATTTAACTATGCGTTTTTTTTTAAAGAAAAACGAAGTAAAAATATAGATCATGTTACAGTCGTAACTAACCAATTTCTGCATATGATATTTAAAAAACTTGTCGTTTAAATCGTGATTAAACAAAGGCGTTTTCGGTCAAAAAAAAAGGAAGTCGTGATTACTTAGACAAAATATGAACAGGGCAATATGATCCTCAAGTTCGTGAGATCGGCCACAAGACTTCCTGGTGCGTCATGTGTGAGTTTGTATGTTATTTCTGCAACATGGTCCAGTTCACATTGCATATGCCGCATCAGAGCATTTGAAAGAAACGTGTTTTACTTTTTCGAGGATTTGAATTCAGTCATTTTAATGAAAACATGTTTATAATCTGTATGAGATTATCAGGCCAAAGTTAGTTTTCACATGAACTATCCCTAAAGAAAAGTAGAAAGTTCAGTCAGCTATAAGGAAATTTAATTTCTGTAATCCTTTGTGTATATTCTTCTGTATATTTTATGCGTGTGTAAAAAAGATTGGGGTACCAATAAATAAGGCGTAAAAAGTGTGCAGAACGTGCGCTTTATTTGAATTACGTTCGATAGGTCGTGTGGACGAAACGTTAGTTCCTGGTCATTAAACTAGAACGTCCAATTAGCAGACAAGCCCCCTTCATAACGAGTTCGTAAAACTGCTAAACTAGTGTTTTCAGTAGACTGCTAGGACTGAATAAAACACAGATCGAAACAGCGGTTTGTATACACGATCTGGCGGTTGTCTGTTCGCATTCTCCGATACACGATACATTTAAACCGATGTGACGAATTTGCGGTGTCGTATATATTTGAAGTATCGGGGAGAAGTCACAATGTTATTGTTGCCGTTCGCTTTTCGATCAAATCGCGTGTTTCATCTTTGAGCCATGAGCGACGGACAATCTTTGTATAATTTTGCATATTTTATTAACATACACAACAATGAGTACCTCGGAATGTTGATTCAGTTATGTGCATCGTTCAACTTTACAGGTGTATGGGATATGCTAACCTTCCATCGTTCCTCGGGAAAAAAATAGGTTGTTTTAATAGGTCTCTAGTTTTAAAAAATAGGTTTTATAGTTTTCTTGACGTAAAAAATAGGTTTTAATAGGTTGTTGGGGCGTCCAAAAATAACTTTTATAAGGTTTGACTTTCTAAAATAACAGTTTTAATAGGTTTAAGGTTTTAAAACATCTTTTAATTAGTTTTTAAATTTTAATAGTTGTAATTTATACACAATAAATATATCAATTAAAACAATACAGATATCCTGTCAAAGTAATCTAAAAATGTGAGTTTATTGGTAATATTTTGTGTAAGGAATGGATAATATTAAGAAAATAAATGGGCAAAAAAAATTAGCAGTTTAAAAAATAGGTTTTAATAGGCTTAATAGGCCATTTTCGCAAAAAAAAAAAAATTAAAAAAAAGGTTTAATAGGTTTAAATAGGTTTAACAGGTTTCGCAGAAGGCGAGAAACTATAGGTTATTTTCCTCTAGTGAGTCTGCACTTAACTTATGCCTTTATTTCCTTCATCTCTCGGATCCAATACAATTCAATGTCCTTACCTGAGATCAGTCCTATGCATAATCCAAGTATAATCCACTTTGACAGATCCATTCTAATGCCGCTGTCCAGTGCCTTAAAAGACTACAAACTACAACAAATTTTAGTTGTTTTTTCTGTTTCCAAAAGTCAACAATTCTTTATAAATTATATACAGTAAATAAATTAAAAACAATAATAATTTAATAAATGCAATGCATATAAAATGCAATAATTTCAGTTCACAATGCCAATACCAATGTCTTATTCAACATGCAGCTGTTTATATATCAATATAACATTCTGTACTGTCATTGGGAGTTGCAGTGAGTCTGCATTTCACTTGCGCAAAAATTAACTTAATCATCGAGCCACGACTTTTCAGTGCTAAACCTGCAAACCCCCCTAAACGTGGGGGGCTACCCTGCTTCTTAAAAAACGCCTTTTGTGAGAGCCTTTTCTGAACGATTCCAATCCACAAGGCGTGACAGGGCAAAGAAAGGAGGTTTATTATCACCGAAGTGAAGTCCACTCTCACATAATAGCATTTTACGGTGAAACAGGTTCGCAACATTGATCGCCATTTAAAGGACCAAATGAACAGAAAATATATATTATGTCTGTATTGCGAGTTGCCAAAAGAAGTCGCATTCACATTTGTACATTAAAGAATCGTGTCACGATTTGACCCGTTTCCGCATTTCCACAAGTACAAGTGTCACACAGAAGCTTGGCAGCCGTTAAGTCGGACAAACGAACACTCGCCAACACCTGCATTGTATAGGCCGATGGCATTCTTTGGTGGTATTTGAATTATGTATACAATTTTTGCTTAAAAATGAACAGAGTTGGCACCCTGGAATTGGCAGCCCAGATTTGGCACCCAGGAAAGAACATACACACATACACAGACTTTTTAATTTTATTTTTTAAATTCAAACCAAAACGCAATTCGTTCACACATATAAGTGTTTGCCTTGTTTATACAGATGGTTTTCGTCCAGTAATCAATGAAATATAGCACGAATGATTAACCTGATTATTGTTGATTTTACAATCTGTACCCAAACGTTATTTTATTCGTTGAGGACGGTGTGGGTCGTTAAGCCTTCGAGGGTAATGGACGGGGGCAGGAACTAGAATGTTAGAGAATTGGTTTATGAAGCATAATGTAATCCTCTTGTTCAGTTGTAACTCGTCCATTTATTTGTCTGACATTCCCTTAACAGTTTATTTTACTGCACTTACCACTAAATAGTGCAAAAGCTTTTCCGGAGAGAAGAGCGAATGTCTATAAAACCGGTCGTTTTTTTTTTTTTTTGT
Source organism: Protula sp. h YS-2021 (assembly GCA_949752745.1). NCBI lineage: Eukaryota > Metazoa > Annelida > Polychaeta > Sabellida > Serpulidae > Protula > Protula sp. h YS-2021. The sequence continues at coordinate 2,574,723 of OX457029.1, forward strand.
TTTTTTTTTTTTTGTTTTTTTTTTTTTTTTTTTTTTGTTGAAACAGCCATCCCTGTCACACAACACAATTTACCACGTTGTATATTCCGACTAAATGTCGCAGATTACTTATTTCGATTCGCTAAATGTCGCAGATTACTAATTTCGATACGCTAAATGTCGCAGATTGCTAATTTTGATTCGCTAAATGTCGCAGATTACTAATTTCGATTCGCTAAATGTCGCAGATTACTAATTTCGATTCGCTAAATGTCGCAGATTACTAATTTCGACTTGCTAAATATCGTTCGGCTAGATGTTGTACATTCATTTCGATCTGCGACACCCCATGCACCATGCCATCTACTATCATTTGTTTTTATCATACAGGCTGGGGGGGGGGGGGGGGAGAGGGTTCTGTAACTAATTGCACACTTTCTTCACTACGCTGCGGCAATGTTTCTCTGCTACCGACGTACCTTAAGGTATTTGCAGCAACACACACGTGTCATCTACAGACAGGTGTCAACTACACACACGTATCAGTTATAGACACGTGTCAACTACACACACATGTCAACTACACACACGGGTCAACTACACAAACGTGTCAAGTAAACACGTGCCAACTACACACACGTGTCAACTACACATGTATTGACGACACAAACGTGTCAGCTACCCAGAAAACATTAAGACGTCAGAATGACGTCGGGTCGACGTCGTGACCCGACGTTTCCGACGTCGAACTGACGTGCCGGTTTTGGTTGTATATGAAATGGAACCGACGTCGGGTTTTCAACGTCAGAATGACGTCGGGTTCCGACCTAAATCCGACATCGGAATTAAGTCGGTTTTAGGTTGTATATATGCTTGGAACCGACGTAGGATTCCGACCTGAAACTGACTAGAGTTATATAATTAATAGATAACTAATCATTCAACTGCTGTTGTGAAATACATACGAAAGCATTTTCCAAGTAAATTTTTACAATCTAGGAAGAAAAATACCGACGCGCCATCAAAATTCTAAAATTTTCACGTTTTTTTTCTTCCTCTTTTTCAAAATGACTTCCATTTCCGGTGAGCGATAATAATGTTCATCGCTTTTTGGTCGTTTTTGCAACATCGGAATGACGTCAGAAATCCGACGTCGCCTCGACGTTGGAATAATGTCGGGTTTTTGGGAAATAGGTCAGAATATGGTTGTGAAATCGTTGCGACCAAAATCCAACTACGCGAGTGTTCGGGTAAGACGTCGGTTGTTTGCTGGGTATACACACGCATCTCATCTTTATGTGGAGAACTATTTCTCAGCAATGCAGGACAATAAAAAACCCGCACTTCTCGCAAGCAAAAACTTCTCATTATAGCAGAATTATAGTGGCAAAATTCCGTACTTAAGTAGGAGATAAAAAATAAACATTTCGTATCCACAAAAATATCTGACCAAAATCTGAACTGCAACGGTCACAGGTAAATGTTTTTAAACAAAATATGTGTCTTTATGAAGCAAGGCAGAAATTGAGAAATTACTTAAAAGCAGTTTGTAAACTGTCCAGTAACGACACAGCCGCCTTCCTGGTTGGCATGTGATGCATACTTTTTCAGCGTCCAACCCCCCCCCCCCCCAAAAAAAAAAAAAAAACCCAACAATTTTACCATTAAAATTTAGCCAGTTTCTATTGCAATTTAAATCTGGACCAAAATATTTGCTCTGTTGCATCCACATAAAATATCAACCAGTAACTCAGACTGGCTTCCGTGTTGTGCATGCATATTTTATTAATTAAAAATAATCAAATGGCTTTATCTTCACAGAATTAGACATATATCTTAACCTCCCCCCCCCCCCCCCCCAAGATGAATCATAAGGAATCGAATGTGTTAAGCGCACAACAAAAATCAACTCTCATTTTTTGGAGTGCTGAGAGCAACACACCCCCCCCCCTTCGCCCCCCCCCCCACTCCAAACAAGCAGTTTCATTGTTTCGAGTTGGGTTATTGAATAATTTAGTATTATGCTAACAACCTTTACTGAGTGCTTGTAAATACTGGGGTTGTTGGTAATTTGTTGCATATTCCAAATATATCAATAAACACACAGCGCCCTTTCCAATGCCGGTATTTACCTGAAGAACAAATCTTATTTCACCAACAATGCGCGGGTCCGCGTTTCTTCGCCTTACGCGTTTCCTATATGGTCTCACAACAGCGGAACAGCCATGTTAAGGAACTTTTGGAAATGCACACTTTGAACATGATTTCGCCACATCATGATGACTGTATTAGGGTCGCTCGCATTCAGAAAGTCCCTTTGCCATTTGATAAGACACGACGCAGAGATTAGACGTGGAAAGTCAACCGACCGAGAAATGCCACTAAGCAGTAAGAAATATAAGCAAAACAACCTAGGTTATGTCAATAATAATTCAATGATTTTATTCGGTTCACCCTGAAAACTTTGCACGATTACAACATACAGTGCGTTTCATAGATCGGGCATTTTTGGGAGAGTGGCGGGAGGGGGGAGTAGGGTGGGGGTATTTGCGCTGGAAAACAAATTCGATGATGTTTTCGATCACATGCGATATTTGTTTCGGACCCCCCCCCCACCCCCACCCCGCCCCCCCCCCCCCCCCTCGTGTTTGGAAAAGTGACACAAGTTTGTTTCACAGTGGAATTCATTATTGATGATCTCAGAGTGTCGCTAAGAGCGAAACTTCGACGCATGTTATGAAAAACGTCGATTTTTTTTCTGCCCAAATCCTTCGATCCTCCCTTTAAATATTCAAGACTTATGAAACACACTGTATAGCGGAATTATAAAATGCAGCTGAAGGAAGTTATATGCCAAAAAAAAAAAAAAATACGGCAGTAAAAAGGTAAAGAAGTGAGAAAAAAAGAGCTGTACGTAAAATAATTAAATTGCAATAAATGAAGTCGAATCCAATACCCCGAAGTACAAAAGGCTTAAGGTGTAAAAAATATCACCAAGTATTTTTGTTTGCTTTTAAGAAAATGTAACATTTTGTGTAAGCGACTACACCGCTTTTATGTAAAAACACTCTAGATCTTATCTCCAATTTGAAACTGGATTTTCACAACAACAACACGACTTCATTGCCCATATCTTTTCACTTCTTCTCCCCCACTTCACGTTGATATAAGAAGAACACTGGCCACCCAACAATTATTGTCTTATTTTCTTTTCAAAGTGTGGATTAGCGTCGGATTTGCTTATTTTTTTCACGTCGACCGGGATTAAGTAAGCAAAGTTAATCAGTCCGTCTCACACTCCGGCTGAAAAATCCGGCTTAAACATGCGCCTTTTCATCCTGTGGATTTGCGTAGGATGACCTTACACAGCTGCAGGAAAAAATGGCAACTGGAAATAAGGCAGCAAAAAAAAAAAAAAATGGCAAAATAAAAAAAAAACGGAAAAGATGGCAACAAACCATCATCATAACTCTTTATTCGACAAAAATACCAAAAGTAATGCACTTTTTAACTTTTGCCAGTGTTACAATCTGCTGTCGCCAAGACATATGTTTGGTCACTTTCTACTCCTACTAACTTTCAGTCATTTGGTTTGTGTACATGAAACCATACAGGCAGACTTCTGATCACCTTTGTTGTTTGTAATTACTTCCATTATTTTTGTCTGATAAAAAGTGACAATTTTTCTCGGATTACACGTATTTTCAGCATCGTGACGGTTATGGCCTTTGGGAGTTCAGGGATTAAGCTCTGAGTCTTAACGACTCCTTTTCTGTGGCACTGTGTGGCATTACTGACAGTGAGTGGTAGTTTCTTGATCCTGAGTAGTCACGAAGGCTAGTTTCTTTGAAGCAACGCAGCCCATTTAACCCCATGAGTACAAGCAAAGACTTCCCGTTTTTTATTAGGCCTCAATTTTGAGCACCGATAAAATTATTATTATTATTATTATTATTATTATTATTATTATTTGTCTTTTAACGACCATTTTTATGGTCAAGTAATTTTGTTTTGTTGTTTTTTTTGTTTGGTTTATTTTTTTTTAAATCAGCAGTTTCCAGCTCATTCGTTAAGGTGAGTGATCATCAGTTCATATTTGAGAAAAAGTGTAAACAAGAAACTTGAGCATTTAAGTCTCCTCTTACCAACATACAAGAACCGGTTTTACAGTGCCTTGAGCATATGAATGTGTTTCGCTTGAGGTCTGAAAGGAATTCCACAGTTCGATGACGCCATTTATAAGTTCACATGGGTAACTTCTTTTAACAACCTGCTCCAGCCTCGGTTTGGTATGAATAACTTATTTACACTTGACAAGCTGTTAGCTTGCAAGGGCTATATGAAGTTGTGCGAGCAGCTGTTCGTCCTTTTTTTTTTCTTGACAATTTTCCAATTTTTTGTGTCTTCGTCTTCTTCTCTGACACTATGGGCCCTAGGACCATGAAACTTGGGACTTATGAAGAGCTTGATCTGAACGTGTGCATATCACTTTTTATTTTCGTCTTCGATTTGGTTTTTTTTTTTTTTTTTGCTAAAACGCCATATGAAAAGAGTGTATTTTTGCAAGTAAATGCGGAGCATTTAACGCACAGCACAGAACACCACACAGTTGCTCAGCTTTGTGCGACCTCTCACTGCGTAAATAGAGCTAATATAGCTAGCTGGTATTAAATTATCAACCTATGGAGTTTTTTTCTTGACAGTGGTCCGATTTTTTTAGAATATTATAAGCCGCATACATACTGTGCCATAAGCTCTGTACATAGCTATATAACACATTGTATGCATGTTGTAAAATACTTTATATTATTCAAGAAATAATCCACTGGAGGAAGTACTTTTGCGTTTTAATTTTTGTCAATTTTTTAACATTTCGCTAGCGAAATACGGTTCTAGTTCACAAGTGGCCGCGAATACTGCGGGGTCCAATGCCTCTTACAACACCAACCGCCAAGTTCGCCAGTGCTATCGCTAAAATTTGAACACGGGGCGCTTGAAAATGGAATGACTTGTTACAGTGTTTCAGCTTATAAAGTAATTTAAGCAGTATTTTAAAATCGTGTCACATTGCCTTGAAAGGTAAATAACCTCGCATGTTTTTGTTATTTTTTTTTTTCGAGAACTCCGAGTAAAATTGGGAACCCACTTCACGAGATGACCCTGGGTGTAAGGTGGTCAAGTTTCTGTCACAAGCATCACGCCATGGCCACAGAACCATCTAATTTGGCCAGGTAAGTGCCGTTTCTGTATATGTTCAACCCATATATGTTTAGCCCGAGGCAAAAAAGTATTACTACAGAGAATTGTAGTTATTTATTGTGTATTTCAATGATTTTACCATAAGATACGACTACCTGCCCTTTTCCCCCATTTTTTCTCGATGTTCATTCAATTCTTCGTGGACCGCTTCGAATACAAAAGCCTTGTGACGTAGACCAAGCGTCACGGGAAAGAAATAATATAGTTCCCGTGTTATATAATTGTCCAAAGAATTATTTATAATGGGACCCTGTGTACACAAGTAGTCGTTAAACAGTTTTCAATGAAAAAAAGAACAATTTGAGTCATCGTGACGGGGGTTTCTGGCACTGGCCTAGTGAATAAGGACTCCCCCCCCCCCCCCCACCACCCACCGCACCACGCACATTCCATTCAGAGCGTCTACACCATTACAATGCAAGGTAAAAAGTAAGACACGATTTGAAAAGTCACGACTCAAACGAGGTCTTTTACCATAAGGCCAGTACGGGAAAAAAGTAGTCTTTATTTCTCATCCAATTTTTAAAAAATAAATTGGCCGGCCGGGAGGCGAACTTTTTTCATTCTTCCTCCAAAACAATAGCCACGACGGCTCGGTGACTCTGCATTGGCCAAATTTCTTTTTTTTTTGTTTTTATCAAATGAGAGTTTAGTGGTTAAATAAAGCGGTTTAAAAACACAACATTAAAATTATCCATTTATTTATGAAGCTGCTACTTGAAGCGTTTTTGAAGTATTTTTGGCATGGAAATGCGAGTGCTGAAGGCCGAAGTCGCCAGCACAAAATTTTAAGTAATTTTCCTGTCTGCTGGTTGCCAATTGGTCGATTTTTTTACCCTGCCAATGGACGAGAAACAACGTAATGTTTCCCCTCGCCTAAAAGAACTTAAAAACACCCGTCTTAAATCCCATCCTACCTGGATGAATGCCAAGAGAAACAGAGGTATTTATATAATAAAGTAACCGGTTTCCCGTTTTTTTTTTTTTTTTGTTTCTTCAATAACTCCTTTTTCACCTTTTTGGGCTTGTCGTGTCTTCAAGAAAAGAACAGAAGGATTTCGCTCCCCCTCCCACTTTACTTGGCTTAGCTGCAAGTTTTTATGCACCTCAAGGGACTTGAAATGCTTTTAAATTGTAGCGGATTCACGCGATCTGCACAAGCAGCGCGCGTCTTTCTATTCGAAGCGTAAACAGCCAGGTGTCATATCCAATACGAATGAAATAGCTTAGTTGATTACTGCACAACGTTGGGGAACCCCTTCCGTTCTTTGGATTGCTGTAGAACCTCTTTCGTTCTTTGCCCCGTTGTAGAACTCCTTCCGTTCTTTCCACCGTTGGATAAAACCCCTTCCGCTCTTTCCACTGTTGGATAAAACCCCTTCCGTTCTTTCCACCGTTGGATAAAACCCCTTCCGTTCTTTCCACCGTTGGATAAAATCCCTTCCGTTCTTTGCACCGTTGTAGAACCCGTTCCGTTCTTTCCACCGTTGGATAAAACCCCTTCCGTTCTTTCCACCGTTGGGGAACCCCTCCCGTTCTTTGCACCGTTGTTGAACTCCTTCCGTTCTTTCCACCGTTGGATAAAACTCCTTCCGTTCTTTCCACCGTTGGATAAAACCCCTTCCGTTCTTTTTACCGTTGTAGAACCCGTTCCGCTCTTTCCACTGTTGGATAAAACCCCTTCCGTTTTTTGCACCGTTGGATAAAACCTCTTCCGTTCTTTGCACCATTGGAGAACCCCTTCCGTTCTTTTGCACTTAACCTATACCATATATTCTCATAATTCCCTTAAAAGCATAGATTAACCAATCAAGAGACCGGGTTATACTTTTACAAGATGGAACTGGTAAATCAAATAAAAACCTGTAACTGTACTCAGAAAATCCCTTTCCGTTCTTTTCCGTTAAAAGTACAAGCGGTAATTGCACATTTCGTCTAAAAGCAAAGTTTGTTTTTTTTTTTTGAAATGGGCTGGACTATTTCGACTCAAAAGTTACGTCTCCCGTATACATCGGATGTGAATTCCTCCAAGCAGCGTGCGCCGTTCACTTACCTCCAAGCATCGTGAACTCGACCACTTACCTGCCATACCTAGTCATCCCCGATCTCCTTCCTTTCCTACCCGAGCGAAAATAAATAATCCTCTCTTTTCTTTGTTGTGAAGCGAAAGAAAACGAATGCTGTTATTTATTTCAACGATTTATTTTACTGTTTTACAATGCAATTTTAGAATTTATCCTAATCAGTTTTGTCATTTGACTTTTCCAGAATGGTAAGCACATTGTTTCAAATAATTTACACTTGCAGAAGACATACATTAACATACATGCAAATGTTAATGAATTCGGATGTAACATAATTGCAATTAAGATACGTGTTTACGGTTTTGATGCAGTTGCAATTGAGTCAATCTCACTTCCGGTGTTGGTCCACAAAAGCTTTAACAAGCGAAGTACGAAAACCTTCAGTACGAACGCTTTCGGTACGAACCCTTTCAGTACGAAAACCTTCAGTACGAACATCTTCAGTTCCAGATATGGCCAAGATTTTTTTTTTTTAAGAAACACTCACACAAAAGTACTTCATTCCTGGAACGTTTATCCAATTTCCAAAAAACCATACTGGAATCTCAGATAAACGTAAGAAGAGTAATACACTTTAATATACTTTACCCTCTATAAACGATTACGGGCCGTGCCAGCGACCTGTCATCTGGGTATGGTGATGGTTACGTATATCAAACGAAGGGTCCATGCATAAACTTGATAACTCCACTTATCAGGAAAATGCACTATTACCAACACGGTATTTCGTGGCCTCTGTTCTATCACATATGTAAGTCTTGCACCTCAAAACCGATTAGCAGTGGGCATTTTTTTTAGGAAAATGCGGTGGGGAAAACCTATTTTTGTTACTAAAATTTCAAATTTTAAAAGCGTTTTTCTTCACTGCTGATAACTGCAGTTATCAGGTTTATGCATGGACACCTTCAAATATGAATTTGATCCATAGATTGGTGACGTTTCATATGACGAAGTGTATTCGCCAGACTACCGCGTTGTTATAAAACAGATGACCTCTGAGTGAGCTATCTGTTACGTATAAAGACAGAGCGGATGGATATTTTTAAAACGTAGTCCCTCACTTTATGAGTCCTATTTTCGCGAAATCCCCAGTGGCTCACCGAAGTAAAAAAGTGTTAATACCACAGACCGAACCGCCGTAGAGGTTGGCTGTTACACAACAACGAGTGTACCGGCCCCGTTCGAAATTACTTCCTTTTCGATTCACTGCGCAAACCAGAACTTTTTGCGCCAACATGAAATAAAGATACACACTTCCCCTTGACACTGAAATTCAATCAAATAACTAAGGGGCTTTACACTTCCTTAGTATGCTTGTGACATGCACGAAAACCTAAAATGGCTGTGTAACCATCCTCAATTGGAAAGTGTATATTGGTATCACTAACCGAAACGTCACTCGGTCTGGGACTACCTCTCCGCCCCTGGTCTCGCGCGCACGTCCTCCGGGGTCACGTGTTTCCCACAATGCCTCTGTCCTCCGTAGGTTTGAACGAAAGGCGAAAAAAAGTTATTATTCTTCTTTTAAAACCAGAACGACAAAACATCCGCTTAGAAGGGTAACAGGGTAATCAAGAACATGTTGTATTTTACACCTGGCAGGTCGAAGACTTGGAAAAAGTACACTGAAGTTGCACAGGGCAAATGCTTCGGACCTCTTTTTTTACTCTCTTTACTGGTCAGTCATTTTGTCTTTACTACTCCTCTGACCACGCCGGCCGTAAGTCCACCAAATGTAGTATTGGCATCGCACATATGTCATATTTGATCTCAAGCTGTGCACCTTACTGACTGATCAAAACGCGAAGCAAAGAAACAGCTACGTACAAGGGCTGCAGCAGCATTTGCACAAACCTCACGCATGTGCCAACAGTCACACTGTGCCCTTACTTAAATGAGGTGTGCTTGCTTTGCCTACGCCAGATACGCTCAGCACAGTGACATGCTTGTTTTGGTATTTTAAGAACGATACGTGGATGCGAAATCTTATCCGATCATTTTGAACACGTTGAATGTTCACATAAATCACCAACTTCAGTTACAAACGATTCCTGGTGAGGGTCGGGGGGGGGGAGGGGGCAGGGATACCCTCTCATAGAGTAAATAACAAAATTGCTTTTTTTTTCGGACCCTAAAAAAATAAGATTCGCCTGTGATATTGTGCCACCACAAGCCAATCATAATGAACACAAACAGCGGCTCAGGCAGAAACTGTCACAAGTGCATTGTTGGAGTGTAGGAATTGTTGCTGCTCCTATTCATATATCTACCCAGAGACACCAAGCTCAAATATGGCACAATAAGTACCCTGGCTCCTCCGAACCCAAGCATAATGAACACATCTACAGCTACGCCCGAGCGTGGATGGGGGGTGGGGGCGGGGGGCGCACGCTAGGAATGCGGCGTGTCGCCCGTCAGCGCCCGCTGTAGCTGGCCCTGGCCCGGGGCCTCCCTGGAGCCACCCTGCGCCTGCTGATCCTGCAGCTTGTGATCCACCTTCATGCGCTCCAGCTCGCCCAGCCGACTGCGCACGTGCTCGAGGCGATGGAACGCCATCTGTAAGTCCTTCTGTGCCGCGTAGTTTGACCCCTCATGCGGCTGACCTGTTTATCAAGCAAAACCAAACTCATTACAGGAGAGACCCTCGTTAATTCGTTTCCCCGCTTTATTCGTACTCATATTTAGGTCCCAGTTTCTCTATTTCATACCAGTCCCCCCCCCCCCCCCGGATAATTCGTTCACCCGGTTAATTCGTACCAAATTCCCCGGCCCCGCGTGGTACGAATTAACGAGGGGCTACTGTATTACAACGGTTAACTCCAAGAAAGATTTTGTTCTGCCAAGAGGGTGTGTAATGATTGATAATAAATACAACGCACAACTTTCCATTATCACGCCTAGTGTGTGCAGCTCTTCCGCCCCTCCCCCCACCCCCCCCCCCCCCCTCCTCATTTAAACAAAAGTGGAGTTCATTTTCAAAACCAAAGCCTCTGCACCTCCGCAGCAGCAACAGGTTTGTTTTTCTTTTTAATATTTTCCACATATATCTCGTAAATGACCACACTGAGGTCACACTCACCTGTGGCCACCTGGGTGAGATAGTTGATCTGACTCGATAGTCCGCTCTCAATACTTTCTAAGGTCTTAAGAAAGTTCTGTGTGTTTGAATCAACCTGCTTAGCGATTGGTTTGTCCTTGGAGAGCTCCGTAACAGCTGCAGCTAAAACGTGTACGAAAACAGCTGCAGCTAAAACGTGCACTACATATATTTAAATTCATTCTAGGCATTATGTTTACACAGGAAAAAAAATTTCCTGTTACTTCTGTCTTCAAAATGTTCCTGGTTTAAATTTTCGTGATTTTGGGTCTTTCCCATGACTGCAATCAGTAAAGTGTACCCTATACTTATGTCTAATTGGTCTTGCTATTTATAACTAGAGTCAACTGGGAAGTTAACATTGAAATACACATCCACTTCCTGTCAATTTCCTGTCAATATTGATTTCTCTTTGCTCTAGTTCTTTAGCACAAAGAAACTTAATTTTGATGAATTTTCTTCCATATATTCGCAGGTATCTTTCTATTCTTTCTTAATACAGCTTAATATCACCATTTCTTTTTGTTGAGTTCAGTTTCAAATGCTGAGTGAATAAACTATACCCAACCTACTCATTTCTTTGTTCTTAAACAGATGGCCAGATGCCACCCTGGGCACTGATGTTGGGCTCCATGATTTTGATCCCACCCACTGCTTTGGCAAATGGAGCCAATGTCAGTCCCTTGCTTCCCATCCCACAGCTGTATTCGAACCCTGGACCTCGGGATCGCCAAACCAACACTTTAACCGACTGAGGTAACCCAATACGGTCGAAACGACAAACCCTTCAGACAAATTTCCAAGTACCAATCCCCTTATTTAGTAAAAAATTAATTTGCAGTCGAAACGGCAACTTCATAGGAAAGACCCAAACGTACAAACTACCTTATTTCTGAGGCGAAAGACTCATTTGGAGATTGCAGTAGATAGAACACCAAAAATATCTTTTAAAACCAGTGAAAAAGGACCATATCACATTTTACACGTTCCACATTAAACAAGCCATCGTCGAAGGCGCAGACCCCAACCGGACACATTAAATCGCCATTTTGGCAATTTTTGGCCGATTTGAAAAAATAACACGACGTTGCACAACTTCAATATATATATTTTCACTGTGCAAGGTAGCATATGCCTAGGATTAATAGTTTCGGAGACCTCCCGTGGAAAGCACCCAAGTCTTACATTGCAGTTATCTCAAAAGATCACAATTTTTGACAAGTCGCCATTTTGGCAATTTTTGGCCGATTTGAAAAATAACACGACGTTGTACAACTTCAATATATATATTTTCACTGTGCAAGATTGCATATGCCTAGGGTAAATAGCTTCGGAGAACTTGCGTGAAAACAAAACAGCATCCAAAGTGTGACACACGGACAGACAGACGGGCAGAGGACAATCCTATAGACCTCCCGGGCTCGAACGGGTGGGGTCTAATAATCAAGTCTTTTCTTTTGACTGCAGTCAAACTGGGTAAAAGTCAATGAATGGCGCAAAGATTTCGCCATAATATCAAATTTCTTCGCATCCATGTGTTTAAAGTTTAAAAAATAATTTTGAGTCGTTAATGCTTATACCAGTAACCTAGGGTTTCACCACCTATACCAGTAACTAAGAACTTCACCGCTTACACCAGTAACCTAGGACATCATCACATATACCAGTAACTTCATCACGTCCCGAAAATAATATTTATTGTGGAAATGACATTTACCTTTTTATAATAACTGAATGCAGATAGCCTGGAATCGCATGAGCAGATCATGCCTCGTGAATGTTGTACGTAAAAACAGGCGTCGATTCGAATTTAACAAGTAAGTATTTGTGAAACACAAGCAGGCCCCAACCGCCCCCGAAAGTCATAGGGGTATAAAGCGATGACGGACAGACGGACGGACACCCCAAACCTATAGGCCCCAATCCGAAGGGTTAGGGCCTAATTAGCTACTTATGTCGTTATTTATTAATTTAATTCGCAAAATTCTTAGATTTCGGGATGACAAAATAATATGGTGGATTAAAGTTGTCCAAAAATATTTTTGCCCGGAAATATTTAATTTCCCTATAACTCACCACAAACACTACAGTTTGCTTTGTAATTCTCTGGAAACATGTCTAAAATTCTACACTTTCGACACTACAAAGGGGAACTCCATTACACCAAAAACAAAAAAGTAATCATTGAAAAACCACCCAAAAGTGGCGGACGGTCGTAGGTTACTGGTAAATCTCTCTATCATTTCGTTTATTTTCACCCGGTTATTTTTATTCGAAACGCATTTTTATTGGGAACGCCCAAAGGGTGATTTGGCTTATAAGCTTATTCTGCTTATTAGCCCTAGATGACTCTTGCTTCCCAGCAAGAGTCATAGTTCCTATAATATAACTTGTCATTGACCTCAATTTTTCAATCTCGGCGCATGACTGGGGCTAATGGCGTTATTTTAGAAAAGGGGGCATCACATAAAAAACCCAACTATAAATTATGGGGCACAATTTTTATGGTCAAATAACAATTTTGTAACGAGAAAAATAGATGTTTTCTTCAGATCAGAATATAGAATCTCCCATTATCGCCCACAACAAAAATGAATCTGCAGTTGCAAAACCACTCTTTATTCCACTTTGGTAGTTTGGACGAGGTCGAAAATAGTGCGCCAGGATACTTTTCAGTGTGCTTTTTATGGAAAGGCATACTACTCCGAACCTCGGAGACCTGGAACGTGCGCCGAAAGATCTAGAGCCGCGAAAATTGAGATCAATGGTGATTTCTATTACAGGAACTCTGACCTTTTCTGACCTAGGAAGACAGAAAGGGTCCACTGGGACTATCTGCTTATTCGCCTAAATCTCAAATTTCTCTTGCATCAAAGCGTATGAGCTGTTTTTACGATATTTCTTCAATATTTTTCTATCATTTCTTTTGTTTTTACCCGGTTCCCTCACAGTCGAAATTCAAGATTCATGCGCATTTTATTCGAAACACCCAAAGTGTGATTTCGCTTATTACCTGTGGTCCATTGCAACCTGGTGAGACACAAGCCTCTTATTATCGCTCAATTTGGAAGGGAATTTCCGCTCTTGACGTTTATATGTATATACTTTTATCCTTACCCTTCGCGTCTTGACTAACCTGCACTTTGAATGGATGCTGTAATTTGTTTTTCCAGGGATTCCAAAGTTTGAAGCCTGTCTGCTGGAGCAGGAATTTTAGCCATTTTAATGGCTAGTAGCAGAAATGTGGTCAACTTATCTCATTTATATCTGTCTCTGTATGCCACATTCTGGACGGAGTCTAGACGAGAGGCTTGTAGGATTAATAGAAAGGTACTGAACAGAATTAAAGGAAAATTCATGCAGTGATAACCTATTATTTGAGTGAGATATTCCATATATTTTAGTGAAAATCGAAGAATGAAAAGACAAAAACTGCCAAAAAGTACATTCAGGGTAAAGGCTCAGGAGATGGGGGGGCCAGTTACCACAGACGTTTCCTAAAAAAAATCGTGTCAAAGTGCCACACAAATAATAATTCTGAATTCTGCAGGTAAGTTTTGGGGTTTATAATCAAATTATCGAACAGAGAAATTGTTTTAACGAAAATAAAAAGATGCAGGCTGACTTGTTTACTTTAGTTATATATCTGGAGCACTTATACATGATTTGTTGTACGAATCAGCCAGTGGACTCAAGCTTAACACATTCTATTACCAAAAGATTTTTTATAATTTTGGTGCAACACAGCAAGACATTGTCTCTGTTGAGATTTTATGAGCTTTCATGGCCTGAGAGCTTTGGAAGATATAGTTTAATCTCAATGCGTTTCTTTACTATGTCTAGCATGCGAAAAACTGGTTTTCTAAAACCCAAGTCGTATCGGGCTGGAAATCCTCTCTTCCAGTATAGAAACACAATTTCACTGAAAGTGGGTACTTGACATTGCCATAACAACGTTAGCGATAAAAGGGAAAAGACGATTGCTAAGATATATAATTTATCAGATATTATTTTAAAATAAATTATGAAATTAACACATAACCGTGCTTTTGGACTGATTAAAAAAACTCACCTTATCTTGCCCTCTGTTCGCACTCGTCTCTAAAGATCATGTTGCCATAGTTATACTCTGCAGGAGGTGTTCTTTTATTTACCAGCTTGTGCATTTTTTATTTTGATTTTATAATCGTCTAATATCTCTATCAGACTCTCAAATACGAACCTTTTTTTCTGTGGCAAATTTTTACGAAATAATTCTTAATCGTGCAAACCCTGCAATTTGTTAAAATTGACACGACAGTGGTTTATCGTGTGATATTGCACGAGCCTCGATCCAGCTTGGTTGCCTCAATAGACTGACAGTGCGCATACAAAAAAAAACCAGCTGCTAGTAAAATTGTAAAAAGCCTCCAGCCCTATATGTACTTGCAGGTTCATAAAATACCCATGCATGAAATGTTTTAACATTGATCAAGAAATGTAGGCTTGAGCGTGTTAACAAACACATTCAAGTGCTCAAAGATCACGTAAAAAGTCCGGCTTGGCCACTGTATTTGGGCCGATCTGGTTCTTTTACAATTCCGACTCTTATTATATGCCCAGAGGTTCGCGTACAAAGAAATGATAGAAAAAAAACGAGCATGCAGTTTTCATAGGCCAGATTGCATGGTGCCCCCTATAAGCATATTCATAATGCGATCAGATGTAAACAGAAAACAAAAAAACAAAAACGTGTTTTCGGAGTTGAAATTGAAGAGAAAGTGGGTCACAATCAACTGCAACCGTCCTCAGAATCGATAACTGAGTCATTACTGTGACGATATTTACAGCACAGCTTGAAAACGAAACGTCATCTAATTACAAATGTCATATAATTACGCCATTTGTGTATTTGTTGCGTTGTTATTTCGCGATTTGAGTTGAAATAAGTTACTTCCGTTAAACTGACAAAAATAACACATGAGTTTAAGACACATAAATTAAAGTGTATTATCACTGACCAAAGAAAGGAAGGCATTTTTGAAGGTAAATATTATTTTAAAGGGTATAAATTGTTGGTAATTTTACACACGTCCTTCGGGTGATTTGTGTGCATTGATTTTAAATTAAGAAAGATATAACTGATATAATGCCGCGGCTAGGGAGGGGGGATATTACGTCAGAAATAATCATTACACGTAGCAAACAAATACTCAATATTCATTTTCTTAAGTGCAAAAACCGAACCAAATATCAATGCTCGCTGACCAGTACCGATTACCCGTCACCCCATCTGAGCATACTGAGTGCAAAAATAGTGCGTGGTAAAATTTTGAAGAACGACATAAAAATAGGAAAAGTAGGCATATAATAAAAGTAATACTACATTCTGAGTGCCTACGATATTTTTTTTGCCTGAAGCCGTAGGGCCGTACGGACCGACCCCAAAGGGGGAGGTCCGTACACGCCCTATTTTATTAGTTCTCATACTACCTATATGTAAAATATTTCAGCACTCATTCAAGAACTCCAGTCTTGTGCCTGACGAACGGACGGACAGACCGACCCGAAAACTACGCCCCCCTTCCGCCCTGCGCGGAAGAAAACAGAAGACATCGACCGTCATCTGGGCGACAAAAAAGTCAAGTGGGGTGTAACTCTTGTTTCAACTAGGCGATAAAAACGGTCAACTAGGCGACAAATAAAAGTGAAATGGACGGCAAATAAAATCAAACGGATGATAATTTTACGGCTACAAACTTAAAAAGTTAGCACTAAAATACACCTAAAGGTCAGTTTTAAAAACCTCTAATTACATTCACTACAGGTCACTGGATCCATTTAGCTTCTTTCATTACATGGAACATCATTGATTGCACTGATTACAGATTTCGTGAGCGCGTGTGTCAGTGATGAACCCACGTTTTTATCTTAACAGTTTTTCATCTGACATGATTTGCAAGAATCCCTCCGCTGTTTTTGCTTTAATTACAATGGATTGCAGTTACACCGAACTATCCATACTGTCATTAAATCAGGATTACTTAGTGTTTATCTTCGATTGCACATAAAAAGAAATGATTTGAAGCATCATAGAAGGTAAACTTACTGCAGTTGCGAATTACAACTTTTGTTGGGATCCTACATTCAGGGCCAGAGTGGCTGATCGCATTGTGACACACGCAATTAACAGATGGTCACCAGGGAGACAAGTCAGCTTAAACAAAGGGGTCACAAAATGACAAGTGGGCAACAACTCTAGCAATTCGGGCTTTGGGTTAAGCTTTTGCTGTCGTCCTAATTTGGCTTTTTCTGTGACCCAGCTGACTTTTTTGTAGCCCGTTGACCCCAAAGATGTCGCCCACCTGAAATGTCGCCCAGTTGACCATGAAACCATGAAACCCTGCTGACAGTTGCAGCAAATAGTTATATTAAAACATGTAAACTCGTAAATTATTAAACCAAGTTTGTTAAATTTCTGCCAAGGGCACGTAAAAATAGCGCATGCATATTATTGAATTTGTCATATTTATTGTATAGTCATAAGATAGACTCGTTATTATATTAACGCTAGTAAAGTAAACGTCAAAGCGCTATTGTACATCTCTTATTTATTAAAAGTTATATTTAAAACTCTCGGTGATCAAAAATTGAAAATTTCAAAATGCTTTGCTTAGTCCATTGCATACTAATTTAGCGAGACCTTCCTGCAGTTATAAAACAGTTACGAATTTGCTGTCTATTCTTTCAGACTCACACCAATGATCACACTCAGAAATACATCAGTTTGATACAAAATTTCAGAGCTGTGGAAAACTTATCGAAAATTACACCTGCAGCTTTTGAGAGCGGGCGTGTAGCATTGAAATTATCACTTTCCCAGAGTTATATACCAATAAAATGGAATGCAAACGGACTCATTCATTGTCGCAAATATTGATAGATTCTTTTATAGGGTGTCGGAATTGGTTCCATTATATAATAATTTTAATTCCACTTATACCCTGGTCTATATTTGTTAATGTTAAACGTGTAAGCTTCAGAGAGATACGACAATAAAACACTGAAGAAATAACACTGTTTAGAAATTACAACCATGCTTTTGCAGCAAAATTCAAACTGAGACTTTTATCATTGCTCTTGTGTGATATTTTCTGATTTTACATCCGTTTCATCGGCTTCTGGCTTGTGCTTTTTCCCAGATCCCTTAATGATGTAATTGCTTAAGACACCTGCATGGCGTATGCTTAACTCAGTGCGTAATTCTGTCATTTCGTTGCTCTGACGATCAAATTCTTTCTCTACTAATACATCCTACAGTTGAAAAATATTGTAATTGCATTTTCACATGTTATTAATAACATTCAAAGTTTCAAATAAAACTGGTATTACCACAATTTTATGTACAGTTATAATTTTTGCAAAATACGCAACTCGGTTATTATTTTCTATGGTATAATAAATATTTATCGTTGTAGCTCATGAAATGTTTAGCCAATCGTTCAATTGTGAAGACGACGCAAATCAATAAAAATCTTCAAGTGGGTAAGTCGAATATTTTCATCATATATGATATTTTGCCAATTTTAATCAATAGACATTTCTTTTGTCACACAGCTAATTTTTTGCTGTGCTTTAACATGAGGAAATTGAGGAAATATTCACGAGTTTACCTGAAAATAGAAAGTATATCAGACATCAGAATAAATTAATCAAAAGGACGAAACAAAACTGAGCCAATGATGTGGGCATTGTTTTTTTTAAATTAGGAAATAAACCAACTAGCAACAAAATTTTTCCTTTATCTCATTAAAAGCGATAATTATAGTCATATTTTAAACTGATTAATTTAAAAACAGCTGTGTAGTAGCAATTGTATTTGGTTTAGCAATTGTAAAGTGGTCTTACTTTTAAGTCCAATACTTTAAGTGTGCTCCTCTCATTGTTGATAGCATTTAAAAGCAGCATAGCGCCGACACTTCCGAATGGATTACATCCTATCTGCAAATGATATCTGCAAATGATCCTTTATGACATGGAACAAAACTAATTCTCCCACACCAAAGCTTTGCTTTATTTCTTACCTGCAAGATTGTCATTCATTGTTCTACTTAATGTTGTGAATTATTATCTGATACCTCAGTGCAATATTAAAACATAGTGGGGCAGACATAACTGCGAACTAACAATCGAAGAGCTTGAGAGGCTAAGGACTTCGTCCAGACAAATTTATGGAAATTTAGATCACAGCATCTTATTTCGCAGCAAGAAGAAAATCTAAGAAGATGTCAATGGTTGCCATTTGATTTGCGTTATCCCTTTTATGAAAATAGGTAGACCATTCTATGGATGGATGAGTAAAGGTATTACCGAGTATAAAACACTGCTATTTAACCACATAGAATAGCTTCGCAACTACAAAAAACAATAACAATAAAAACTACAAAACCCCATTTTATTATATGATCGAAGTCGTGCTTATCATAACAACAGATAGAGCCATCAGCACATGTTTTTTTTTTGGTATGTTAGATAACGTACAACCAATGTTTGTCTCCCTTTAGGATACCTGAAATACTGGATAGGTTTGAATTAAATGTTACCTGAAATGCCAAGATATAGAACACAAAAAAAATAACAAACTTACTTTTAGAATTTTCAAATCTTCGTTGGCATCGAGACCCTTTGCAATAACACCGATGCCTTCAAGATTAATTCTGTTACTGCTCACATCTAATTCAGTAAGAACGTGGTTATTTCGTAGACATTCCGCGATTGCCAGAGCTGATTCGTTACCAAGACCATTCCATGAAATATTTACAGATTTAAGTCTCGAGTTTACTTTGATACCATCGACAATTTCAGCTCCAGCTTGTCCGCGTAGAAGGTTCCAGCTTATATCAAGGTGTTCTAAAGTTTCGTTTTCGCCTAAATGAACATTTATGTATGCATGTGTAAACAACATTCGATAGTTTAAGTGTATAAGGTACACATGAGTTTTTTAAGCTTTATTTTCTATAAAACTATTTCTAATAACAACATAGTAACTTGAAATAGATGCACAATTTATTTCCTTTTCTACGAGTAAGTCGCTATTACAAAATAGGAAGACAATATAAATATACGCTAGGAGACACACAACGACTGGAAACTCTGTCACTTTCAGAGGCTATTCATGAATCGGTTGTATGAATTCAAATTGTTGAAGACAGCGTAGTTTGTGTGTGTTCGTGTGTTTGTTGTATGTCTTTTGTCAATTGTAAACGTAATAAATGGGTCAAAAGAAAATTCAGGCCTGTCGAGTCTCCTACGCGCGATGCCGAATCGATGTTTCGTGGCGTGTTGCGTAAAAAATCATATGTAAGCTTCATTACGCCAATAACATCATGGGTTCATACATGTATTTCACCAAATGATTAACTATCCAACGTTATCAAATTCTTCGCTTTAACAACTTTACTCTCCCGCAAATAACCAATGAAAGTGACTGGAAATTGATTGAATACAGAACTGGTCACTGCAACTTGACATATACGAAATACACTTTTTTCAGTTCGGTTAAATGCCTGTGGCAGACGATTAGTATAGAAAGTGATTCTTTCATGTAAGTATTTATCTTTTTGTGTGAATCGGCATTTCGGCTTCTCATAGTCATGTACCTACCAACTGCGCATATAATCTAGATAATTTTTTTTCCTATCACCAGTTATAAATTTAAATCTAGAAAGTGCAGTTTTATTCGAAATTTCGATCATTATATCTACCTTACCTATAGCATGTCCCAAAACTTCTCCTGCAAGTTTGCCTAAGTGATTGTGGCTCAGATTAAGATGCTTCATTGTGTTGTTGTCTAGCAGCGCTGCAGCAAATAACGGCGCTACGCTGTCTTGAAAACCATTCCCAGACAGATTTAAGTATTCCAGTGAGCTATTATACTGTCAGAAAACAAAACATTAGGTACATACTAGTGAAAATTTGAATGTATAGTCTTCAGACCGGTTCAGAGAACAATTTCCTACGCCAGAAAGACGTCGTTGTAATTACCTTAACGTCATATCAATCCGATGTCGCATGGCCACAACTTTTTCTTATGGTGAATAACGTTACCAATCGCATACTCTTGCTGATCTTATTTACCCTTTATACTTATCAGTTACTGGTTTATCTTTTCCTGACTGATGGCCACTGATTAAAACCAGTAAAGACATGAAAGATCACTCAACGCCACCTGGCGACTGGTTTTAAAACATAAGCATAATTATAATAAAAAATATAACCTGTAACATTTCACAAATTGCACCGGCACCTTCGTTGCCTAATCTATTGTCTGCTAGATTCAGATCAGCGATGTAACAGTTTTCTTTCATCATTTCAGCAATGTACTTTCCTCCTTCAGCCTCTATCCAGTTGTCCTCGAGATTAAAGATAAGTACTTTCGTATTTGAAACCAAAGGCACTGCCATAGCCTTGGCCCCCAGCGGACCCAGGCCATGGTGGGGCATGTGTAGTTTCTCGTCATTCAGATGTCGCATGAAGTAAGAAGCTGGCACAATGCCAAGCTCTTGACATGTCTCCAAGTAGATTCTGGCATGGGATATATTGTGATACTCTGGTTGGTCGTCTGTGAAATAAGTCAGCCGGGTTTCATGTTTTGTCAAACAAATTAAGTGAAATTCTGCTCAACAGTTGAAAGTTGACCTTCAAGAGATGCTCTCACAAGTTATCATTTAGTCCTTTAAATCTATTTGCCGCTGTCTTAACAAAACTTATATTTAAAATTTTTCTGACTTGGTTAAATTTTTTATCCTAGAAATGGGAATTTCTAAGCAATAGATTAAACGTTGATTAGATGTCATACCCGAAGTCAGATCAACCTCGTATTTTGGTTGCTTGTGAAAGTCGAAGCTAGACAGAGGTAGCTTATTCGACGTCTAATCAACGTTGCGAAAAAAAAAATTTGCAAATGGAGGTCGAAACAATACCTTATTTCCAATGCTGTCAGAAATGTCAGAAAAATATTAGTATAGAATCGCTATCTGAACAGTGACAATGAAAAGGGGTCGTGGCCACCCCTTACGTCAAAGTACCCCCAACTCTTGGATCATCCGGTAACGCGGGTTATGTGTGAAGTTAATTTTCATGATTATTTTTCAAAATTACCTGAGCGGGAAAAAACTGCCTAATATTCCCATATTTTAGGTCATCATTTTCCTCTGTTTCCAAAACGACTTGGCTTTCATTTCCAGTGAGCGATAACATGACGTTGTTGTTTGATTGTGACCCTGGCATCTATGCAACGTCGATTATTCGACGTCTATACAAAATTAATTTTCCGACGTCTATTCAACGTTGTGCGAAAAATGTTCTTTAGACAATAAAGTGGGGTTTTAGTCTCAACCAAAAGCAATGCATAAACAATGTGGGTTATCCACCGTTTAATCCACATTTTATCAAAGACGTTGATTAGAGATTGGTCTATTGTCGCATTATAACCATTATAACCAGATTCAATATCTTAGTTTGGTCGGGTCGACGTTGCAACCTCAGATCAACATGGAAAGGACGTGTGAATGTTTACCGGGGTCGCTCGTTATTAAAACTGACACTGCAACAAGCATGACTTGAGTGTTTGAAGAGCTGCCATTACTAAACAACTCCCATTCTCTTTGGCACATGTAATTTATCCAACGTAACAACAGATGGTAACCGCCCAACCCTCTCCCTACACACACACCCTCTCCGCCATATCCAGGCACTTTTAGTAACCTTCTATTTCCAGGTCTGTGTCATACAAGGAGTCTTCATCTACTGGCTCGACTAGCTTCACTTCCGTGTCACTTGGATGAGAAGAGTGGCTGCCACCATCCGACATTGGCCCGTCAGTCAGACTCGACTCTTGACTCTCGACGTCACCAAGGGCAAGGTCAGGGTCAGATCTATCTGCCTCCTCTGAGCTTGGTTCTTCCGCTATGTCAGCCAGATGTATTTGTTCCATTCCAACATCTCTGAACATGAGAGAACAGAATTAGCGAATGAAATCTTGACGCCAACCTTTCATTATTGTTTGGTCTTGAAGGTTCTTGATCTGAGGAGTCAGATCGGTTGTGATTTCAGTTCATGCCATTTTTTAAAACCCAGTTTGCCATTTCTTCAAAAAATAGTAATTAGTGATTTGACTTAAGGCTTCATTTAATCAAGTCAGTTTAAACTTAGCTATTGGTAGCATTACAAAAAAAAAAAAAAAGGAAAAAAAAAGACGCTCGGGGGAGGGGGGGGGGAGGCATTGTGCATCTTGTTGCAGTATCGCTTTGCCATATATTTGTGAAGCAGGTTCCTTTCTTGTGCAATTTTTAAAGATCGGCAGCCGTGGGACAGTATTGATAATTGGTGCAATATTTGATTGAATGAAAAAAAAACAGTACCACCTACCCGGCCTTGGAAGGCGTTGACGTTGCCCCCATCCCAACCATACCAGCACTCATTGTCCCTTTTTTATTGCTGTTATCCAACCATTACTTCCTGTTGAAAAGCAGTTGCAATACTGGAAGAATTATCTGCCGTATATCGTGCAAAAACAGAACTACTGAATCATGGTGTGCTGTAGACATTTATCAAAAACGTTTGAAAGACGTTGGTCTTTAAACTGGTAACGACCAATCACAACCAAAGCACAGCAAGAAATGTTGTTATTTGGTTGGGTCGACGTCTCAAACTAAAATGGACGTATTAGGGCCTTAGAATGTTTATACTGGGTGGTTGTGTTTTATGAAATAGACCCATGATTGCTTTGAAAACGCCGAAGACGACGGAGAGACATGCTGTATCATTCTAAAATCAAAGCCCCCCCCCCCACCCCCTCTCTCCCCTACCCCTCCCCATCTTGGACCTCTTGGTATCTTTTGTGTTACCATTCCCGTTCAAAAAAAAAAAAAAAACGCGGAGAAAGAGGGATAATATTGAGGTCAGGCGCGGTCCACGCTGAGTGCCAATTTTGTTTAATTTTTTTTTTATTAAGAACTCCGCGTTTCCTGCAGAAGGTCGTTATTTCGGAATTTTACACACTCAGCGTTTGGTTAAGAAAAAAGGGGGATGAATATGATTTCAAAATTAGCACTCCGCGTTTGGAGGGCGTTTTAAAAAGTAAGTAATGGACACGCATTGTAATCATTAGGTACGTGAGAACGTACAATTAGAACATTTGATTCCACCGTTTTTTTCTCACCTAGCCAACCATTTGATATGTTTTTATTTATATTTTTCAGTGAATAGTTATTATTTATTTTTATTAATTTATCAGTTTTTAGCTGTCCATTTGGGATAGGAAACACTTTATTTTGGGTCGTTATCTTGTTAACTAAATGACATTTTAACTAAGTAACATTTTAACAACATGCAACAAAAGTGCCTTAAATCACTATTAAACCACAAATTTCGAAAAGAAAATAATAAAAGGCATACCTTTACACAGGAACCCGGGATAAAAAAATGCGTGCGTTTACTCCTGTGGCTGTGTCGTCACTCGTCACGGGGCAGCTTAAACGTCATAAGTACACAAAACGCATTTGTGCAAAAGGAGACCGTGCTATGCCGTAGACTACAGCTGTTTTTTTTGTTTTGTTTTTTTCAATCACGATATGGTCAAGCCAAGGGTGATTTTTCTTTGGCTCAATGAACAAAATTTGGACGGTTTGTTTAATCGACAACTAGCGCGGGAGTTAGTTCATATTTTAAACACGTGCTGTCCTGCCTCAACGCCCCCTCCCACCCTGGACGCATAAAGTTTGGCCGACTGAGTGGCCGGAACATTCAATCCATTTGGCTAACATATCTTCAGGCTCCTTGGTTAACCCATATTATGAATGGTCACTAAATAATGTCAAAATAGGTTTTGGCCAAACTCCCGACCCCTCTGCCCTTTTTTCAGCAGTTATATCAAGCGTTGCACATTTTAGTAAAATGACTTATTAAATATTCATTACGAGCCTCAAAATAAAAGCGCGATTTGACTCAAGTCACGTGACATTACGTCTTCGCCCCGATTCCCTTGGGTTGCTGGCCCATGATATCTGTGCGGATCATTTGTCATCGTTTGTGTACGAGTTCATTGTGTATTTCTCGGGCCCTATACGAGTGCAATTCTTCGTGGCGATTTTAATGATTGTAATGATAGTGACCGTGCAATTTTATGACGTATTGGTATTAGACGCACGTGGCATCAAGGCAGAACGCACACAAATTGACATGCGGACAGGATGCTCACTTCTGTTAATACCATATCGACTTATCACCATTCCAGTTGGTCGGAGGGGAGCAATGTACAGACTTTTTGATTCTCGATTACATATTAATGCTATTCGGAATGTCTTTGTTGTATTGTGTAATGTTTTGTGATTTTACTGAAGTCTTGTAAAAGCATAATTCCTTTAAAGTAATGTTCATATATTATTGCCATTATGTGAATTATATACCTCATGTGGTTCGCACCTTATTGGATATGCAATGTTGGACCTGTATGGCGTTCTCTGCACATTCGCCGGCTCCAGCTAGTCGTCCAGACCGTCGGTAACCTCAGAGGTCACTCATCAAGGGGTCGCGCTTTGGAACCCCTTCCCTGTGCACAAAATTGTGACGTCACCCGCTCACTACAAGCTGAGCGCGTCGCCACAAACTCAGCGCCCCATTCTTACTAAGGAAGTTCATGGATTGGCTCCCACAGCCCTCCTTACAGATCGCAATTAAAAAAAAAATCTTAAAAGTGTTACTAATAAAAGGTTTCTTTCTTAACAAACATAAGAGCTTTTTTTTTCTTGTGTGAAAAATTTCCGGTTTTTATTTGAAATTGTAACAGTTCTGATGAAATAAATGGAAAATATTCATATTACACACAGTTGAGCATTGTTTTTGTATTTTTATTTCTCACTCAGAAATGTATTCTTCAACCTTTAAAACAAAAATTCAATTCTAACGCAGACGCATGATACAAACACATACACACCCCGCACAAACACATACACATCCAGCCGCACAAACATATACACACCCAGCACAAACACATACACACCCAGCACAAACACATACACACCCCGCACAAACACATACACAGCCAGCCGCACAAACACATACACACCCAGCACAAACACATACACACCCAGCCACACAAACACATACACACCCGCACAAACACATACACACCCCGCACAAACACATACACACCCAGCTGCACAAACACATACACATCTCGCACAAACACATACACATCCAGCCCCACAAACACATACACGCCCAGCCGCACAAACACATACACACCCAGCACAAACACATACACACCCAGCACAAACACATACACACCCAACCGCACAAACACATACACTGCCCGCCACACAAACACATACACACCCAGCCGCACAAACACATACACGTCCCGCACAAACACATACATGCACCGCACAAACACATACACACCCGGCCGCACAAACACATACACACCCAACCGCACAAACACATACACACGCAGCCGCACAAACACATGCACACCCAGCCGCACAAACACATACACACCCAGCCGCACAAACACATACACACCCAGCCGCACAAACACATACACGTCCCGCACAAACACATACATGCACCGCACAAACACATACACACCCGGCCGCACAAACACATACACACCCAACCGCACAAACACATACACACGCAGCCGCACAAACACATACACACCCAGCCGCACAAACACATACACACCCAGCCGCACAAACACATACACACCCAGCCGCACAAACACATACACATCCAGCCACACAAACACACACCCAGCAGCACAAACACACACTCAGCCGCACATACGCATACACACCCAGCCGCACAAACACATACACACCCAGCCCCACAAACACATACACATCCCGCACAAACACATACACACCTCGCCGCACAAACACATACGCACCCCGCCGCACAAACACATACACACCCAGCCGCACAAACACATACACACCCACCCGCACAAACACATACACACCCAGCCGCACAAACACATACACACCCAACCGCACAAACACATACACACCCAACCGCACAAACACATACACACCCACCCGCACAAACACATTCACACCCAGCACAAGCACATACACACCCAACCGCACAAACACATACACACCCCGCACAAACACAGACACACCCAGCCGCAAAACACACACACAGCCCGCACAAACACATACACACCCAGTCGCTCAAACACAATGCGAATATATTTATATACCCATTTAAAAATACAAGTTGCTTTTGGGCGCAACCAAAACGCAATTTTCTTCCACATCTTAACGTCTTTCCTGCAACGTTGAATAAATGTCGGAAAATCGACGTTGTACAGATGTCGGATGCACAACAAAAAATAAGTCAATAAATAAAAACTCCTCATGTTAAAGCTCACCGGAAATAGTAGCCATGACAGATAACCTCGTAAATACACCGAAACAAGGCCGTAAAATATAAAAATATCAGCAGCGCGCAAGTTTTTCCCAACTTACATTTGCAAAATGTTCATTGGTGCGTGACCACGCGGGATCACTATCACGGTGACTTTCCTGGATTTGTTATTGTCCCAAGGCTTGAACATCCTTGCTTCCCCGGTGTGACAGTGAACACGGTCCCCCAGTGATTACGCCCCCCCCCCCCCCCGGACCATGATCACTAGGGATTAGGGTCAACCCTCTAGTGATTACGGACCCCCCTTGATATCATGGATGTGCGTTATTTATGGTGCCTGAACTCTGTCAAGTTATAGATTTTAAATAAAGTAGGAGTAAATCTGCTGAAAGCGTTTGAAAATAATTTTGGTTAGTAAATTTTGCCAGATGAAGAATTCATGCAAAGACAAGCATAATTTTATTCGCAAGATCTCTGAATTCAGTTGCATGTCCCTACCTATTTTTCAGGAGGGACCATTTTTCCTAAGGGATTATGGACTCCCGGGGAACCGTGTTCACTAGAGGGGGACCATATTCACTAGTGACTGTGGTCCGTGGGGGGGACCGTGATTCCTAGGAATGAGGGTCCGGCCGGACCATAATCACGGGGGACCACAATCACTGGGACACACCGGCGTCTATACAACGCACGGAGATGTTGTTTCGACTTTCGTAAAACAACCAATACCTGATGTTGATCGGACGCGGTGTCTATCCAAAGTTTTTATAACGTCGCCATGTTTAATGGGAAATGTAATAAAAGATTCAGAGTGCATGTTTGTCTCCACAAGGCGTGTCTATCCATCGTTTCCAGCAGTTAAATCCATGGCAATTAATGTCCTGATCAATGTTGAGACACTCAACCCTCCGGATTATACAACATCACTGGTGTCACATGTGCTTAGCCACTTGTACGCAGCACTGTGCAGTGGATGTGATTTCTCCCCCCCCCCCTAACCCCCCCCCCCCGACCACTCTCACTGATTACTGCTTACGTAGTTCTGGACGGTAATTGAGGCATATGATCGCATTAACTGCATGAACCGAGTGAGTTTAACCGTGATATTACGTCATCAAGACGTGCAGTTTCTTGCTTAACAACATTCACAAACTTGAGAACTTGATTCTGAGATGCTCTTCCTTCCCCATCACCCCCCCCAACCCCCCCCCCCCCCCACCCCACCCCACGATTAACAACATGTACCCTTTCCATTTGGTCTTCGAACAGAACAATCAGCCAATAACTTCCCAGCCCATTGATGGACGGAATATCCGAACAGATTAAGATCTTCGGCATAGAATTCACGCAACCATGCGATGTCATCTACGTGTAGTTCCTCAAACATTCGCAGGAACTGTCTGCTGCCAGCGTTTACATTTGTTTTCACGTTCGTTTTAAATGACTCGAACTGCCCTTGATTTTGATTGGTTAGGATGCTGCGCACTGCGTATTCTTGGTCACGTGATGCCGTTTCAGTGCGCATAAATGCATCGTAATGAAGGCCGCAGGGAGAGCACATGTGAACCATTCTCTGAATGTGCCCATTATGATCATGCCGCCTGTGATGTTTAAAGTACGTTATGAATTCCCGAAATGTGATATCCATCTGACAGGCATCAGTAGGGTTTCTCACCGTTATGTTTCGGGTAAATCTGATTATTTTATCCGGAAATCCTATCAACTTCGGACAGTCATTACCAATGACCTTGTCCTTGTAGAAGGAATAGAGTCGTGTGAACGGATGACGTGTGGTCATGATTTTGTAGTATTTCTCCATGGAATGTTTCAGTAAGTGCGGACTGACATCCCCAACCCAATAAATACCATTCGTTCCACGATTATAATAAATGTTATGACCGTACACAGAAAGTGCTGACTCATTCGGGTGTTTCGTCATGAATTTCTGCGAGTGTTGTACCAGCATGGAACTGTATGACGTGCACCCCGTTTTAGGTATCATACAAATGAATAATTTGTGTTCAGGAATTACAAACCAGCCGAAAGGCATCTGAGTCTTCACAGATGTCGGTAATCTTGGAGAGCTGTTATTCCATTCATCTTTATGTTGTTCTAAAATGGCCAGTATGGGATTGTCCTGTTTTTCACTTTGCTTAAGACAAGCGTCATTTAGAAAACTTCCCCTTTCTTGAAAACTGCACGGTTTGCTCTCGGCTTCAAGAGGCAGCGAAGTCACGTGGGGATCGTCGGGTGTAGGCCATTGGTTAGTAGTCCCTTCCTTGTCTGAAAAACAAAACACAACAAAAAGCACATGCATGTATTATAAACAGCTGAAGACCTCCGATTTAAAAGCGAGAACCGAAGAACGTGGATCACACGTACGTACTTGGTGTCATAAATACGGTCCCATCTGTGGCCCAGAGCAATGGGGGGGGGGGGGGGTTAAGTTTGAGCTAAGACGCGATCCGCGCGGAATGCCAAAGGGAGGGGGTCATTTCCAACAAAAAGGGGGGGGGGCTCTTTAAGAAGTTCACTCCGCATTTGGTTATAAAAAATGGGGTATTACTTCAAAATTAGCACGCGTTTAGAGGCCGTTGTTAAAAGTAATGCACACACTTTGAAACCAGTTGGTACGGAGTGACCCCCCCTCCCCTCTGCGGGATCCCGGGGGGGGGGAGGGCCGGGGGTCATTTCTTAATTTTTTAACCTCTTGGTATCTCTCCTTCTTGCTGAGACATCATAATTAAATTACGTGCACATTCACATCAGCATCGTATGTGTGCTTCACGAATAGCAAGTGGGTGAGGTGCCAGGAGGATTTATGCGGATTTGTTATATTTTATCTGAAATTATGCGGCCTTGGAGGTAGGGTTGATGTGGTGGTTCTGAAACTTTACGTACGCCTAATTTTATGGGGAACAGGGAACGTTACAAATTTTCCGAACAAGGGGATATTCTATAATGAAAGGATTTAGATGTCAGCAACGATTCTATAATGTGCTAGTTGATGTCATAACGTTCTCATGCATAAAGCGGATGCTCTGAAACTGTCTGTCCACCGAGAGAGGGGGAAGAGGGGGGGGGGAGTGAACGGTTTACCAATGGATTACAACTCGCCCCCCCCCCAACCCCGTGAAATTGCTACGTTTGTATGCGCCACTGACGAATAGACATCGGATGAGCGTCAGGATTTGGGTTTGCATAAATGTTGAAAAAAAAAAACGCTCCGCACGCCACCCTCCCCCCCCACACCCCCCCCCCCCATGACGGATAGAAGTCGGAGGCTGGGCGTTGTAGAGGTGTCGGGAGTGGTCGTTACATATATTCTAGACACGGAAAATTTATATTCATGCGATACGATGATCGCCCTTCGATCAAAGCACCCCTCTGCCCTCCCAGTATAAACTCTAAAGTCGTTCCAACATCGATTCCAGGTTGCTACGTCCATCAACCCTGACTGTACTTTAGTAGCCCTAATTGGTCCCGACCATAGATCAACCCCTAACCAAATGTCTTTGACAAAACGTTGAATAGAGGGTTGAATAAGCAACGTTATTTATACGTTGCTTTTGCTCGCAACCAACGTCTCCGAGTTTTATCAACGTCTTTGGTGCAGCGTTGAATAGACGACATTGTACAGAGGTCGGACCCACAAAGAAAGAAACAAACAAAAACAGCGTTATCGCTCAGACCTGAAATGGTAGTCATGAGAGGTCATTTTGGATATACACCGAAATGAGGACGTACAATATGAGAATTTTAAAAGCGCAAGTTTTTCCCCCCACCTGCTTTTGAAATGCATTCATGCAAATCGACTTCATACGTGTTTTGCGATAAATAGCTTCTATCCAACGTTGTTTCGAATTCCATAAGCAACAACAAAAAAAAAAAACAAAAAAAAAAACAAACAAACAAACAAATGTTGATCCGACGTCGGGTGCGACGCCTCTCCAACGTCAAGCCAACACCGTGCTGTTCACTGGGCTTTTATCACCGACATGTGTTTACAGTGTGCGCGCACAAATTCGCTTGCCATGTTTGTTTTCCAAGCGAACTCGCTAACAAAGCTTGCACGCCTCAAATTCGCACGTCCTTTTTTTTTACTTTTATTCTTTAATAGGTCTATCGCTGCTATTTCCGGTGAACGACAATAACATGATTTTTTTTATTAAGTCCCACAGTCTGTGCCACGTCGAAAAAAACATGGATTTTATTAGTCAGCTTAAGTCCTGATGTCTTCTTTCCAATGTTACTTTGGATATACGCTGTGGTTTGTCCCCGACCAACAACATTCAACTGCAAATTTAAGAAAGACTTGTAATTAGTTGATAGACAGTGAGAATCTCAAACATATAATGGTCGTTGAAATGTGCACTGAGTTTCATATCTTGCCCTCTGATTACAGGCAACCAAACATTTATATGCAACAGAAAGGGCAATCGCTCGTTTTTTTAATAATGCATATAGCTTTCACTTACCGCGAACAACAGCAGACTGTGGTTTGACTTTTTGATAAAGGTAAATCATATATACAAATGTCAAGGCAAATCCCAAGATATATAGACTGATTTTAACACTGCAATCCATTGTCCCATACAAATGACCTCAGTGAATGTCTTCCTCTTATGATAACACGCTCCGATGTTAACCAAGTGGTCAGTCTTTTTTGTTGGTATTAATGATGAGGTATTGGTCTGCTGGGCGAGCTCTCACAGCGGCGGTCAGTGAAGGTCTTCCTATTATGATAAGGCGTTGTCATGGTGACCGAGTGGTCAGTCTGTGTGTTGGCATTAACAATGAGGCGCTGGTCAGCTAGCCGAGCTATCACAGCATTGGCTTGCATTGGCTTACATTTTAGCCAGCTCAATTAAAGCATTTTTAAACTAGACCGAATTTCGCTACACGTAGTGAAATGACACCCACTTGCAATGGTACAATCTATCTGGTCAAAGACACATGTTTCAGTCTTTCCACATAATTGTCAGCTTCCAAATTATTATCATGAACAAGGATATCGAAGTAAATATATTGCAATCTCAAATAATCAAATTCAGTTTTCTAACCGTTTTTAAGATACTGGACAACTTCCGGTTTTTCACCTTGACCATGACGGAAGAGGTGAAGGTCACCGAGGTACCTCTTATATAACGTCTTTTAGGTCCAAAGGGTCGAAAACAAGCTCAAAATCGCTCTATCTCTAACCATTTTCGAGATAATGGTCAACTTCCGGTTTTTGACCTTGACCATGACGGAGGAGGTCAAGGTCAGCGAGGTACCTCTTATATAACGTCTTTTATGGCCAAAGGTTCGAAAATAAGCTCAAAATCGATCTGTCTCTAACCGTTTTCGAGATAATGGTCAAGTTCCGGTTTTTGACCTTGACCATGACGGAGGAGGTCAAGGTCACCGAGGCGTCTCTTATATAACGTCTTTTAGGCTTAAAGGGTAGAAAATAAGCTCAAAATCTCTCCATCACTTACCGTTTTCGAGATAATGGTCAACTTCCGGTTTTTGACCTTGACCATGACGGAGGAGGTCAAGGTCACCGGGGTACCTCTTTTATAACGTCTTTTAGGCCCAATATACAAAAGTCACATGACCTTGACCTTGACACTGAATGTCGAGATTCCATCCATGACGGTACTGCCTACTTACACCGTACACGTGTGGAAACAAGGATTTGAGCGCTATTTCCAGCATTTTTTCGTGATGGAATCTGTTTTTGAAAAAATCTTTTGACCTCCATTTGACCTTGACCTTCAAGGTCAAGGTAAAAAAAATTGCGGATTTCACGACAACTCATTACCCTCTATGTCTTTGCCAAATGGCGTCTTTCTACTACAAACCGTGTAGGAGGAGTTTTCTGGAAACCACTTTAGGGTAAAAAAACTTTGACCTCAATTTGACCTTGACGTTGAACTTCAAAGAAAAAGAAAAAAAAACAAAAAAGGAAGGAATAAACGGCCAGAATTCTTTGCAAAGCATACCCATTTGCAAACTATGTTTGCAAGTGGGAACTAGAAGCTCATTTCGCTAGCGAAATGTTAAACACTTGACAAAAATTAAAACGCAAAAATACTTCCTTCAATGGGTTATTTCTTGAATAATATATTGCAAACAACACAGCTTGAATACGTCTTATAAGCTTAGTAGTGTTTGGTTGTTGTTAACTTAAATTTTTATTGACTGATCAGGTATACGGCGTGTTATCAACACTTGACAAGCCTTTGGCTTGCAAGGGTTATATGAATTTGTGAGAGCAAAATTCGTCCTATTTTTTCTTCTTGACAGTTTTTCCGATTTTTTGTGTCTTCTTCTTCTCTGACACTATGGGCCCTACGACCATGAAACTTGAGACTTATGAAGAGCTTAATCTGAACATGTGCATGTCACTTTTTATTTTCGTCTTTGATGTCGTTTTCTTTGTTAAAACGTCATGTGAAAAGAGTGTATTTTTTGCAAGTAAATGCGTAGCATTTAACAACAGCACAGAATACACATTTGCTCAGTGAGCTTTGTGCGAGCTCTCACTGCATAAATAGATAACAAGGCGTATGCCTGATCAGTCAATAAAACTTTAAGTCAACAACAGCCAAACAGTACTCGGCTTATAAGACGTATTTAAGCTGTGTTGTCTGCAATATATTATTCAAGAAATAACCCATTGAAGGAAGTATTTTTGCGTTTTAATTTTTGTCAATTGTTTAACATTTGGCTAGCGGAATGAGCTTCTAGTCTATTTACGCAGTGAGAGCTCGCACAAAGCTCAGCAACTGTGTTCTGTGCTGTGCATTAAATGCTACATTTACTTGCAAAAAAACGTTTACAATGCGTTTGGTGTTTTGGACGTGTAATGTAAGTTTTCGGAAGCGTTACAGGTTTTTAGGGAGTGTGTGACGTCATAAAATCGAGTAGTTTCTGTCTGGGTTGTAGTAGCACCAGTATGTGAAATGAGTTAAGAAACGTTTATTTTACGTCTTTGAAACGCTAATCGCATGTAGGGAGTGTTTATGTGTCGTCTTTATGTGTTTACATGGCATTCGCCCCATATGTCTCAGTTTTAATGTGTTCTGTCAGTGTTTTGTGAAAGTTTCCTTTGAACGTGTATTTTACGTTGTTCAAACGTATTTTTACCCGTTGGGCGGACTGGAAACTTCCTTCTAAAAGTTTATTTATTGTTTGGGAGGGTGCTCGCTTAGCAGGAGTATTTTCCTCTTTTAAAATGGTCAGCAGCATCAAAGTAAAGTAGTACTCTGTTTTAGGTCAATATTGAGTTTGTTTCCGAAATTAAAGTAAGTTTTCTATCGTATGTACGTGTTAAAGGCCTTCTCAGTGCCTCTCGCTGCTAGTTGAACGGTTTAAAGCTTAAAATAAAATTAAGTTCTGCGTGTTCCACAAGTTTGCTTCTTTCTGGCGTTTTTGTGTCAGAAAGGGAGCGAAATTTTCTAAGGGAGCGAAAGTTGACCAATCACAGGTGCGCCTTTAATGGGGTCACGTGGTCAGCATGTAGTTTCGCTCCATTTCGGTTCTGGGCGTTTTTCAACTTAAAATATTAAGGCTGTATTTAACATAAATGTGATACCATTGTGCAAAACATAGTTTGTCTTAGGCCAGTGTTATGTTTAAACTGGTTTCAGCTTATTTATGTGTCTGTTAAGTAGTTTTGACTTCACCTTTTCCCGTTTTTTCAATCGAGTCTTGTTTTAATGTTAAAACAAGTACCTCGGTTTTATACGTGTCATACGTTCAGTTTTATGCTGCTTTAATGTCTCGCGGTGTTATTTACATGTTTAGTATCAGTTTGATGAGTTTTATTTTATTTGAGTTTTACTTGTTCATAAATAAAAGCCCGTATAGAAAAAAAGAAGTTTTAACGGGCGCAAATGTAATGAAAGACAAGTAAACGTTCACTTAGCTCTCAAACCCTAGTAAAACAACAACTTTTTTTGCAATATCAGCGTCAAACGTCTTGCCACATTCACGGAAGCCCATGGGGTTTCTACATATATATATATATATATATATATATATATATATATATATATATATATATATATATATATATATATATATATATATATATATATATATATATATATTATATATATATATATATATATATTATGTCCTGAGATATATTTTTTTAAATGTTTTTTTTCATATTTCATATATATATTATTTTAAATTGCGTGTTTATTAGTAATACAACACCTTTTCATCTCGATGAAAACATGTGCCAATATCCTTTCATCATCATGAAAGGGATGAAAGGATGATTTGATGTTGTTTCATCTTCATCAAAGGGTGATCGCAATTGCAATTTGATAAAACTATTAGCAATAGCACAATTAATGACTGTGAGATCACACAAATAACACAATTACAGAATTCGAATGCAATCAAAACCTCTCTGTCATAACAATTAACCGAGATTCAATCTGCAGATTAGCGAAACACCCACACCCTGAACCAAGAGCCGGAGATGTATTCAATAGAAAGTGAACATAGATTCTGGACGTCTGCTCGCTGCTCTGTTATCCCCAAAATAATTTGATTTTTTAATTCAATGTCACAGAGATACTGAAACATTATTATAATAATAAAAAATGGGAAGGGGGTTTGTTCCTTGGGGGGGGGGGTTCGTTCCTGGGGGGTCTGTTCCGTTTACCACCTCTTACATATCGTCTTTTAGACCCAAAAGAGTAGAAAATAAGTTCAAATTCGCGCTATCTGTAATCGTTTTCAAGATAATAACCCACTTGCTGTTTTATGACATTGACCATGGCCGAGGAGGTTAAGTTCACCCAGGTGCCTCTTGTATATCGTCTTTTAGTCCCAGAGAGCCGAAAATAAGCTCCAAATCGCTCTGTCTCTAATCGTTTTCGAGATAGTGGCCCACTTCCGGTTTTTGTTTTGGCTTTGACTATGGCCAAGGTCAAGGTCACCTGGGTACCTCTTACATAACGCCTTTTAGATCCAAAAGTCGAAAATAAGCTCAAAATCTCTAACCGTTTTCGAGGTAATGGTCAACTTGGCCGGTTTTTGGCTTTGACCATGACCGAGATGGTCTAGGTCACCGAGGTATCTCTAACTGTTTTCGAGTATTGGTCCATCATTCTCTAAGGTCATGGTTTAAAAACACGGATTTTAATCACCCTCTATAACTGCAATTGGGAGAAACTGAAACGCCGCAGTCAACTTCAACTTGCACACGCATGCTCTGATGGCTCTCATTGCCGACATTAGGGCGATCAATACGCCTAGGCTGATACCATGCCAGTTCCTTTAACTGCGACATCAAAGCGTTCACTTAGTTATAATGGGCGTCAGTAGCAAAATTTCAAAGTCCCCTTTTACATTTTAAATACTAATGAATTTTTTTTTAAAAAATCAGCAGGACCAACTGCACATCCTACATTATGTTTCTGCCAAATTTTGTCCTAGCCCTAGCAGTCTCAGAGGAGCGTAGCAATGGAGGGGGGGGGTTGAGTGGGTGGTTGGATGAAGTGCACACCGAGGTCCCCATCCCCGAACATTCCTATGTGTTTAGCTGTCACACCTCCTGACCCCTACCCCCTCCTACATTTCCCTCCTCTGCGGGACCAACACATCAAAGAAAACTAAATTTCAACTCAAACCTCCACGACAAATCGCAAAAATGAAAGAAAAAAGTCAGAAAACCAAAGTACATTTTTTGTAATGTGTGATTCCCCTTTTTCAAGCATTCTATAGTTTACATATAAGAATGAGTAAAGTTCCACTTCAAATTAATTATTAATAAAAATAGGACAAAGATAACACATTGTCTGCAACTTAATGTCTGCATTTTTATGTAGAGGCCCCTGTCCCAGGGCATTTTTATTCCCTACCCGGTAAGCACACCCAAGTAAAACCCATGTAAAACCCAGGGTTATTTTTGGCCTTCCCACGTGAATCTCATGCAGGGATTTGCATGGGAATGAGACAAAAATCGAGGTAAAATCCATGGTCCGAATTCCCACGCATAATCCATGCATTTCCCAGTTGGGATCCACCTGGGTTTTCCCCGGGTGGGATTTACATGGGCATTCCCATACATATTTCATGTGTATTTTACAGGGGGTTTCCCAGGGTGGGAAAACCCAGACATTTCCAACCCAGAAATGGCTTCTTTCTCCACGGGATTAATATGGGTTTTCCCCTTTCCCACCTTCCCATGCAAATCCCAATTAAAACCCATACGTATCCCACATGGGAAAATTTTTCTGTGCTTACTGGGTAGAAGCCAAAGCATCCTGGGATATCTTGGCCCCCATTTGCAAGTATTTTACCTGCAAAGCTCATTGTTGTGTAAAGGTTGTTTTTCGCGTCCATCCAACGCCAATTTTCCGACATCTATTCAAGGTTGCACCAAAGACGTTGATTAGACGTCAGAGAAAGTTGCGTCTTTGTTGTTACAATGTCAAAACAAAGTTGCTAACCCAACGCCTATTCAGCGTTGTGTCAAAGACGTTGGTCTGTGGTCGCTACCAATCACAAGTAAAGTACAATCAAAGTTCATATTGTGGTTTGGTCGGACCTGCGTTTGATCGACCTTCGAATGTTTACGGGGTTAAGAAGCAATGAAAATACAGTTACCCCTAGGTACCGTATTTTGCCTATTTCTGTTCCAACATCTCGAAAACAGTGAAAGAGCGAGCTTGAATCAATTTCAGTCCTTTGGGCCAAAAAAGACGTTATATCGGAAGGTATCTCAGTGACCTTGACCTTTTTCGTCGAGGTCAAAAACCAAAACCGGAATTGTCCATCGTCTCAAAATCCAAGTTAGAGAGCCTTTAAGACGTAATTGGAGCAGTATCTGGGTCATGCTGACTTTTTACTTGTCTCGTTTGGATTCCAAGTGTGTTCAATGTGCTAAGCAATAGTGGAATTTCAAAGAAGCTTCCAAGAAACATAGCAACAGCGACTGGTAGACGTTGAAAAGCCGTAAGTGTAGAAAGTTGGACCTATTGTAGGATGAGAGAGATTTGAACGAAATCGTATTAAGGTTACGGCATGCCTCGAAAGAAACTTAAACGTATCGATTTTTCAATAATTCAAATTATGACTTCATATTTGCGCAGATCCTGTTGCTGTTCTCCAAACTCGCTTTCAGAAGTATTATAAAAGAAGGCATGAAGTAATCGGCGTCCCGTCGATGACGTTAAAACAGGCAGGCGTCGGAAGATATTTTTCTACAAACCGCTTTCTGTATTATCGTTTTTATGTAAGTTCGAAGTAATCAAGGACTTCGTCAAAGATGAAACTAGTTTAGGACAATGTAAAACTGTGTAAAGTGTGACAGGCAATCCTTGTGCGATACAGGGCCACAGGCAATCCTTGTGCGATACACGGTCACAGGCAATCCCTTTGTAACACACTGCTACAGGCACTCCTTGTGTCACACTGCCTCAGGGAATACTTGACTGACACACTGCCACAGGCAATCCTTGTGTCACACACTGCCACAGGCAACCCTTGAGTGACACACTGCCACAGGCAATCCTTTTGTCACACACTCCCACAGGCAATCCATGAGTGGGACACTTCCACATACAATCCTTGTGTCACACACTCCCACAGGCAATCCTTGTGTCACACACTGCCACAGGCAATCCATGAGTGGCACACTGCCACAGGCAACCCTTGAGTGACACACTGCCACAGGCAATCCTTGTGTCGCACACTGCCACAGGCACTCCTTGTGTCACACACTCCCACAGGCAATCCTTGAGTTACACACTGCCACAGGCAATCCATGAGTGGCACACTGCCACAGGCAATCCTTGAGTGACACACTGCCACAGGCAATCCTTGAGTAACACACTGCCACAGGCAATCCTTGTGTCACACACTCCCACAGGCAATTCTTGTGTCACACACTGCCACAGGCAATCCATGAGTGACACACTGCCACAGGCAATCCTTGAGTGACACACTGCCACAGGCAATCCTTGTGTCACACACTCCCACAGGCAACCCTTGAGTGACACACTGCCACAGGCATTCCCTGAGTGACACACTGCTACAGGCAATCCTTGTGTCACACACTGCCAAGGCAACCCTTGTGTCACACACTCCCTCAGGCATTCCCTGAGTGACACACTTCCACATACAATCCTTGTGTCACACAGTCCCACAGGCAATCCTTGTGTCACACACTGCCACAGGCAATCCTTGTGTCACACACTGCCACAGGCAATCCTTGTGTCACACACTGCCAAAGGCAACCCTTGAGTGACACACTACCACAGGCAATCCTTGTGTCACACACTGCCACAGGCAATCCATGAGTGGCACACTGCCACAGGCAACCCTTGAGTGACACACTGCCACAGGCAATCCTTGTGGACACATTGACACAGGCGATCCTTGTGTCACACACTGCCACAGGCAATCCTTGAGTGACACACTGCCACAGGCAATCCTTGAGTGAAACACTGCCACAGGCAATCCATGAGTGACACACTGCCACAGGCAATCCTTGTGTCACACACTGCCACAGGCAATCCCTGATTGACACACTGCCACAGGTTATCCTTCAGTGACACACTGCCACAGGCAACCCTTGAGTGACACACTGCCACAGGCAATCCTTCAGTGACACACTGCCACAGGCAATCCTTTAGTGACACACTGCCACAGGCAATCCTTGAGTTACACACTGCCACAGGCAATCCTTGAGTGACACACTCCCACAGGCAATCCTTGAGTGACACACTCCCACAGGCAATCCTTGAGTGACACACTCCCACAGGAAATCCTTTTGTCACACACTGCCACAGGCAACCCTTGAGTGACACACTGCCACAGGCAATCCTTGAGTGGCACACTGCCACAGGTAAGCCTTGTGTCACACACTCCCACAGGAAATCCTTTTTGTCACACACTGCCACAGGCAACCCTTGAGTGACACACTCCCACAGGCAATCCTTTTTGTCACACATTGCCACAGGCAACCCTTGAGTGACACACTGCCACAGGCAAACCTTGTGGACACATTGACACAGGCAATCCTTGTGTCACACTCTGCCACTGGTTAATCTTGTGTCACACACTGTCTCAGGCAATACTTGTATCACACTCTACCCAAGGGAATACTCATATTAAACACTCTCACAGGCAATCCCTGTGTGACATAGTGCCATGGGTAATCCTCGTGTGACACACTGCTACAGGCAATCCTTGTGCGACACACTTACATAGAGAATCCTTAATTCCAAGACGGACATATCATAATTATGGAGATTTATTCCATTTATGTACATTTTCCAGGTGATTTCGATACAATGACATGTGCAGTTTAACTATGACTATCTACTTAGCAATGTGAGTCAGCTGATAAAATACATTTTATATCCTGGGGCGTAATCGAGACATACCTACGTGAGATCGTGCTATACAGTTATATCACAGATACGGCCATTCTTATTTTGAAGAGCCACTCGTTATAACCTGTATTGGGTCAATTTACAAGCAGCTATTCTTTTGATTGTGTATTTTTCCTTACTTGCTCTAGACAAATTGATAAAATTTTGCCGTTTGAAAAAATCTACAATAGCAGCTTTATTACTGAGTAATATCGGGAAAATACCGCGTGAGACTCTTGTTTTGCTGCAGAAAGAACACTCGTACCATGTCAGTAAATTTTTAAAAGGCCCTTTCCCCTTCTTAGCTGTTTTATTAAAATGGAATTTTACGGCAAAAATAAGTACTCTCTGTTCCATTTTTACACTGCCTCTCCGATCCTTCGATTAATTATACTATTATTATTATTAATTTTTGTTTGCAAATTTTCTCAGCTGCTGAATCTTTAAATTGCATAACTGTCGCCGGGATAAATGTCGTAGGTGAAATTCGGAATAACTGTCACCGGAATAACTGTCGTTAATTCGTGTGCAACATATATCGATAGCGAAAAGTTATATCAACTTCAAATGACGTCGTACGTGAAACAGCCATCTGTTGTTAAGCGCAAACGTCCATAACGGAGAGTCGGATGAACTTCAAACTTCAAGGCGCAGTTACTCCTTGGATAAACTTCAAGCTGGTATAGGAAATTAAGGAAGACGTATGAAGTCACTACGTTAAATCATTATGTGATATATTTTGCAGGCGTGGAATCTATTTCTGTCCTCTTCTTATCTCTCTCGTTTTCTGAGGGATACCGACGTTTTCTGAAAGATTCTCGATCATTCCTGTATTCTTTAGAAAATGCACCTAGAACGTGCAGGCATCAGAGCACAGTTATTGACCGATGACGTATGAAACTATCAGGCCTTTTGGTAAATTACTCACTAACAGCAATTACGTAACAGATCACTTGCATGAAA
Organism: Protula sp. h YS-2021; assembly: GCA_949752745.1. Classification (NCBI taxonomy): domain Eukaryota; kingdom Metazoa; phylum Annelida; class Polychaeta; order Sabellida; family Serpulidae; genus Protula; species Protula sp. h YS-2021. The sequence continues at coordinate 2,615,903 of OX457029.1, forward strand.
TACTGCTCAGCGTACCATGTAAAATCTACGTCAGCCCGAGATGATAATCATAGTATGTAAAACGAGCATTTACCTATGTAAATGGATCATATATATATATATATATATATATATATATATATATATATATATATATATATATATATATATATATATATATATATATATATATATATATATATATATATATATATGATCATAAGCATGTGTAAAGAGGTGAGCTTGTTAGTCGAATATACGGGATGGCAGAAGAGTTATACAGTAAAACCTTTTGCTAGACCGTATCAATCTCCAGGCGCTGCTAGCATCACTTCAGAGCCCATTGTTGGCGGTACCAAATTCACGATGTAGTAGAATAATACAATTATTACACACAAATCATCCATCTATCTACTTGTAAATTTTCACAGATAAATTAGTGTGAATCCAACAGGTTGAAATGAATGAGACCTGGCCCTTGCAAGAACGGTCAAACATATGGGCTCTTGGGCTGTCATACAATTACAATTCTGTTAACGCCATTCTACTGGCATCCACTTCGAGAAACGGAAGAATTGTTGTTAAAAAGCATGCTGATGATTTCTTTGTCAGATTAAAAAGGATAATTTTTACAGGAATCACGACAAGTTATATGCATGACACATTTGCACTACTGTTCAAAAGCCAGTGAGTAAACCCCACCAGTTGCATGTCAAATATAAAGTCTCACGTTTCACTAATAAACATTTCAATATCGGCTGAGTTTAGCAATTTAAGAGAAAACATAAATATCAATGTAGGATGTGTTTAAAGAGAGTTCGGAGAGTACTGGAAATATAATGAAAATTCTAGGAATTGATAAAAAGCTACAAAAAATTGTGTCATTCTACACCAATTCTTGAAGCTTTATTTTTCTAACCGCATTAATCTGTTGTAACAGACACATTGTACTTCTGTATATTTGTAATTATACCAGACGCTGAGCAGGATTAAAGTACTTTATAGATCGTCCCACAACAACGTTTTAAAAGTTGCATGTGTACCACAAAATACAATTGATGTGCTGAATTAAAAGAAATAGCTGGTCTAATTTGCTAGCAATGATGGAAACAATCAGCAAAGGAAGTCAGTAAAAATTTTTAAAATGTATTTTTTTTCACCAAATGCTTTTTTGTCACCATGGTGCTCCCTTTGCAAACGCGTATTACCTTATTTTGATTAATATATTTTAATGATGGTTTGCAAGCTTAAGACGTTCACAGAGTGCAGTAGAATTTTAACTTTTCAGGAACATTGGTCCAGGCTAACATACTGTATAAGTGGAAATTTTCGCGAGGAACTAATTTTCGCTATTTTTGCGAAGCACGACCAATTTGCGAAAAGTAATTCCCCTCGAACTTTTGTTCAAAATAGTAAGATAATATTGCACAATAATTTCTATATGTACATGTATTACCTTTCACGTTGGAGACCAGTATGGTTCTATGTAGGTGTAGGTGTAGGTGTAACTGGCAAGGGCTTCTTTATAAACCAATTTCGAATGCTCCTTTTGACCTTTTCACTTATTTTTCTAATTTTAAGATCAGTTGTCTCATTAAAATAGCAAAGAATAAAGGGGCCTTTAATTAGGGCGCCTTTATTGGCTAAATAATTAATCTCCTGTCTGCCAAAGCAAACTTAGATAACATGTTCCCTGAAAACATGCGACGGCCACATAGCAAGTAAGTAAATAGACCACAAGATATGACTAAAGCGTGACCATAATATTGAGTAGATGTGTCAGTGAAAGGGGGGTGTGAGCAGCAGTGGGCAGGGTGCCTTGTTTTTATTGTATTAATATCATAAGAGACGGTCAAATTGATTACGCAGCACGCACGCAAAGAACTCTCTTTTATTGCAGACTTTTACGTTTTAAAATTTTTTTACTCCTATATTCAATTCGCAAAATGAAAAACTCGCGAAAATGTCTTAGAAGGCCAATTCGCGAAAATTTCGACTCACCAAAATTTCCACATATACAGTAGTCATTAATTTATAGACAGAGCTAGGGGAACTGGGACAGGCATCCCACGTGTTGTGTGCTGCCGTTCAATATCTTTCAAGATGTATCTGGCGGTAGTTGCACATTCAAGTTTAATTCTCGCAATTCAGCATATCCCCAAACACACTGTCGATCAACAGCTGCAGTTGTTTCTGTCAAGATCTGACATGAGCAGCACTGTGCAAAAATGCAAACTAAAACAGCCATCACCCCCCAAAAAAATCAACAAGAATTTTAAAAATACATTATGAGCTAGTTACTGCAGAGTTACTATGATGGATACCACCTACCGTACATACAGGAGATCAGTAATGTTAATGTTGACCTCTTACTCCGACTGCTACAGTAGCCTTTCACATTTAAACTTAATGAAAAGCTTATGATTTAACGTAATGAATAGCAATATCGCATGTGAACTGTGTATAGAGAGATCTTGAAGGCAACTCGATATAGCAGATAAGTCCAGGGATTACCCCTATTAAAATGAATTTGGGAAATCATAGAGCAACAAAATATGTGAGCGTTTTCTATGTCAATGGACCTTCATTAAACTCTTTAAAAAGAAATCTGAAACCTTTAAAAATCGCGCCTTGTAATGAGACGGTTCTGGTTTGAAAATAATGATAAAGTTTGATTTTCCATCAATTAAATATACCTATATACCAGACGAATAATTGTCGTACTTATTTTTTTAGCTAGATAAGTTGACGGGATACTAATTGAATGTTTTTTTAGCCTGGCTCACAGCATCCTTCTTGCTAATTAGTAGGTCTTCAAAGACATAGAAAAGTTTAACTTTCTTAAGGGAACAAAGCCTTGTTCTTAAATAATTCTTGTGCCAGATTTATTGCAGAATTGAAGCAACTTATCTTGCTACCATTGTTTTAATAAATTACTACACGTTAACGAAGACGGAAGATAAACGTAATCAATTGTTATCACCTCTTTGCTACATTGACATATCCGGAATGAATCATAAAATGGGTGTCAGTTTTGGGCTGACACAACGATTTTTATGCATAACATGTAAGATATGCTGAACTGCAACTGTTGAACTCAAAACATTGCAGATATTGACTTGAAAATCTGAGCCGAAAATGCATTCAAGAATAAAGGCTGGACACAAGAGAACGCTAATAAGTACGAATCTTTTGCATCTCTTTCGAAAATTTTACTTTGGTTTGGCTTAACAATATTGCTGTATTCATCATTTTCATGACTGGTTTCTTCTTAGCACATTTTAAACTACTAAAACAATTTGAATAAAGTTCTATATCGAACAGGAAGTCAGTGGAGTTTTATTAAGCCAAGTGTAATCCTATCACATTTCTCGGTATCCAAGACGACTTTGATGTCATTATTTTGAACTCAGTGAAGTTTATTGAGAAGGTATTTATTGATTCCGTACAATAATCTGTATCTATAGTTGAAATGCGGTATGACCATTGAATAAACGACAATATGAGCTACTTGTAACGTAATGCATTTTCAAAACGATGTTTTTCCTGAGTCTTCTGTACCATACTCTCAGTGCATAAACATGCGTACCAATTTTCATTTCGAAATCAAATATACTCCTAAATCTGGCAAACTTTTACTATTAAATATTGTTTTACCTTGTACATTGATGCTACAGAAATTGCATTTTTGGCAGCTGCTGTCTGCCTTCGATTAGCATCAACTCAGTTTTATATAATTTTATTTCTAGTTGATTATGTCATCCATGATGTTATTCAAGATGCAGACTTTTTCAGGTTGGATTTGGCTCATATTGGCGATGTTGAATTTGCATTCAAAGCATCATACAACTGTGTGCGAACATAGGAAAGAGAATGCATAATATGCATATAAATAATTCGAGGATCCGTTGTATTTTGCACAGCCCCAGAGACCAATTCCCGAACCCCTCGGACATTCTTAGCGAGTGTGGTTGTGCGTGTGACTCTAAGTCATTGGTCAAGATCTTTTGAAACTAATTTTAATAACATGAGGCAAACCATCGTAGGGCATGGTTTGAAATTTCGTTATACGATTCAAAGTGTCTCAAAATTGATTTGTAGCAAGAGATCAAATACCGCTGACAGGTCAAAGGGAGTTAACAGAGATACCATTTGATTATACATGTTGTTGAGTATATTCTTTGATACTTCTAAAATACCTGTTTCACTGCTATTATAAATACTGGTGTGGCTCACACAGACCGTTTTCTAAGCATGGAGATAATGCATTATCTACAGCGATGCATTCAGTAACTTTTGATAGAAATTGAAGATTTGAAATGGGCCAGATTTTTTAAATTCTAGCACTTTTGGTGAAGATGTATAGCTATTGCTTGTTTAAAGGATTACGACGTGTGTCATGTAATGAGAGACCTATTGGCGACTTCGGGGAATATTCTTAGAAGTGTGTCTAAACATTGTTTTAAAAGGAATGTGGCTACTGGGTGAAGTACACATGATTTTGCAGGTGACTTTTCGATATAGTACTATAATTCGTCCTGTAAAATTTCTCGAAATGGTTGAAGGATGCAGTACATGTTATTCGAGCAAATCTGGCGTAGTTTGAAGGATCATCGCGAAGAAACCAGTCCATAATTATTTCAATGTTCGACTTGAAGAAAGTGAAGAAGTCATTTACAAAACTATCATTCTCTGCTTCCAGATAGACGGAATTTTACGTTTGTTCATAACTTTCCTTATAAGTGGACTCATTGACTTTTTATCTTCATGGCTCTTCCCTATTGCTGAGCTGAAATACGCGATTATTTTTTGTTTAATTAAGTTAACACGATTCCATTGTTCCGAAAGATTCTGTTTATTGACATCAGTGTTGTCCTTCCATATGATCCGTTACAGTTTTCGACGCAGTTTCCTTTCACGAAAAACTTCCTCGTCCTCCCATATCTTCACAGTTTCCTGTTTTACAAGCCTTTCTCGTGCTGGAGCGAGTTTATTAAGAGTCTATTTTATTGCGTCACTGTAGATATCTACTTATCCATCTATGCCTTTAGATGAGCACTCCCCATTATATGCTGTTTTATTGGTACTACTAGAAACTGTGGGTTAGATTCTACCTATAGAAGTCAAACTTTTCCTGAATAATGTTTTTGTTTCTTAGAAATCTTCCGTTAAACAGAGAAATCGTTGTTTTTTAACTACGCAAAATTCTCAGCATTTCTTGGCTTCAAATAGGATGCCTTATTCTGAGACAGCACACAGTGCGACAATAAATTTAATCTGGCGCTAGTTTACTGTGAATTCAAATATTCCCAGTCAATATTATATAGACCAAAGTACTAAAAGTAGAATTTTGCGTGTTGTGAATTTTGGCCAACGATGGATGGCCCACATTTACACAAAGAAAGGAAAAAGGAAACCTCACGCTAATACACACGGAGAACTGTTTTACAACCATTTAGATAGCACATTTCAAGCCATCAAATACAATAAAGAATAATGAGATTCAAAACCGAATCTTACAAATAGCTTATCACAAAAATTTTGCAAGGACGTAGTAGGGTTTTTCTTCTATTTCGAGAGAACACGGTACTTCAGAGGTATAGAATAGATGTGCGAAAACTGGTACCACTTTTATAATTATGTCCGGATTAGATTTTTGTGCGACAGGAGCTTTAGGAGTGATATTTTGTCCTTATTTTTTTAGAGATTCCAAAACTTGCTTCCTTGGGGCATAATTGTACTGTTTTGCTCTTTGGTGTTTTTGTTGTGCCTAGTTGTTTTTTTAAAATTTAATTTACTTGCTTAGCAGAAAATGGCTTATACCATATTTCATACTTAGATATTGTTACATATATAACAAAGCTTTCTCAAAGCTAATGACTGAAACATCACACTGCCCACTTTGACATATTTATTTACACATAAAACACTCTACTGGCACAAATGGGGTGTTGAAAATGCTGCAAAACTTTAGCTCAAATTTGTCAAACATTCTTAAAAAATATGCATTTGATTCAGGTTAAAGAACATGTGCTGATAGTCTTCCTTTCTAAGATAACAACTGTTTTGGATTCAAAGGACTATTGTAGTTTATATCATTTTTATGTGTAATCCCTGAAACACAAAATCTCTTAATTAACTGTGCAAAGTTAAGCTCATTTTGAGAAAAATATAATGCTCATACCAATTCATCAGTGCTTTAAATCTAGATATAAGTGGTTCCTTTACTGCAGTCTGTTCATTATGAAAATGGTCGACGCTATAAAAATGCAACCTCATCTTTGAGATATCTACGTTAAAATCTTACTTTTAAGAACTATTTTATGCGCAATCTCATGAACATTATTAGTGAAAGGACTGAGGAAGGAAGTCATAAACATATCCCTGTTGAGTACAATAGGCTTTGTGTTCCTGATGATTTTCGTTTGAAAAGTGTTATCTCAAAGAGGCTAAAAAAGCCCCGAAGTGAAATACATTACAAAACAATGCAACAGTGCTCGGTTCGTAAAATGCTTTGATCTAAGTCCCAGTAATAGAGATAGTCATGCACGTGCCGTGATGAACGCATGCGGGCTTTCAAGGACTACTTGCTTAAGTCAAAATTACATGGCAAACACTCCGAAGGATGATTTTCTAAGGTCATAACTTCTTCTGAAGGGTCAAAGATGAATGCCTTAAGATGAGCACCTTCTGTTGAACAAGCGTGTAGTTTACTTATTACAGTCACAATTGTGCAAACAAGCACATATTGTTTCAACAAACATAATAAGCACATTTCAATATTTTCTATTCAATGTGATTAAAACGGGAGATGTTTTTTTGTGCTGTAGCACTAATTTCTGGAATTGGTTGGAACATTGCGACAGGGAAGGCGAGGATTAGAGGAACCAAACAAACCCAGGTGGAAGGAAGCCGATATAAGAGGAAGAAGAAAGGTGGTGACGGGCGAAATCCGAGCAAGAGACGAGGAGGACAAAAGCAGTCGGCATGGCAGCACAAGGCAGTCCCAGTGCGAATCTATCAGAATAAAAGAAATTGCCGTGGAACGACATCATATAGAAAGAATATAGAAAGAATTATGGACGAGAATTCTCAGGCCCGATATCCTTACATGGTCCTGCAGCACAAAACAGATCCTGTTGATTGAACTGACAGTCCTGTGGGAAGGCTGTGCAGAGGAAGGAAGCCAAACGAAGCGCACCAAGTATGAAGAGCTGGGGAAATACTGTGAAGAAAGTGGCTACAAAGCGTGGTGCTTACCAGTATGGATAGCATATCGCGGTTTCGTATGCAGATAGATGTGGTCCATGTTCAAGGTTTTAGGTCTGCAAGTGAGGGAGAGGAAAGACTTGAGGCGCGCGTGTGAAGAAAAGGCTGAGCGAACGTATAATTGGTTGTGGCTGAAGGGTAATAATAATACATGGGCTGAGCGATGAAAACACAAAAGATATACCCAGGGAAATGAATGACGGTCAACACCTGAAGAGAGCTGCTTTGCAAACCAGCTCGACGGAGAAGCTATCCGTTGCGCCCCCCCCTCCTCCATGCCGGTCAGTGAGTTGCTTCGAGGGACAAAAATGTGAGAGGCATGGTTCGTCTCCGATGAATGGGATGCAAAGCACTGCAGTTACCTCAACAAAGGGTTTACACCCAGCACTGTGCATACGACAACAGCATTGCAAATTAACGAAGAAGCGCGTGTTATTGCATGGCTAAAACTCCAAATTTCTAGATACCCTAAGAATTTTAGGAGAACAGTTAAGACAATTTAAGGAAGGAAGGAACAAGTCCAAACTCGCGTTTTGTGTGTGAAAATAATCTCATAACTCAACCCAACCTTTCACTCAAAGCCGACCAAAAATCGTTTATCGATCTTTTCTAATTGAGCAAAATAAAATTTAAAAGAAACTAACGAGAGTTGTTTCTATAATAGTGAGGAATATTTTTGCTCATTAAGCATTTCTCTTGGATTATACTTTAAAAGTGACTGGATTTCGGCTGCATGCCTTTTAAATCAAGTAATAAGCCCTGCATGTATGCAGGGTTGTTAATGACCGCCTATCCTTTTAATATAACTGGTACTAAGTTGTTTTATGCATACAGCACATGTACGTATAGATTTCTGCACATGTAAACATCAGTCCTCGGTCCAAAAAATCTGGGGACAGAAGTGTATTGCACATGAACTAAACTTTTGTGTAATGTATAAGTTTGCCTAAACTATAGCGCATCTGGGGGCATTGAACACTAGTTAAAAGTCTCATTTGTGTGGTAAGTAAATATGTTCAATTATCGCCCACTGCATGCGTGTGTTGATCAAACATCGACGAGTTGAGCTGGGACAAATTTCATCCTTGATAATTTTGACAAACTCTACCAGTTAGACTCACTACAGACCCCATGCGCTTATTAGATGCCCGGTAATAAAAAACCGTGACAAACGGGCATTCATCCATGTATTTTCACGCCCACGTTTGGAGATTGTTTTGTAATAAGGCCAGTTCGTACTTTCGGGTTTTTCCGATAAGCCTAATCACACTCTGAGCGTTTCGAATAAAATGCGCAAGAAATTTGAATTTCGACTGCACGGGAACCGGGTAGAAATGAGAGATATGGTAGAAAAAAATATAGCAAAAACAGCTCATACTCGTGACATAAAATACAAGTAACCTACCAGTAACCTAGGTCTTTCGCCAGTGTTCACGCAAGTTCGCCGTCCCGGAAAACAGCATTATCAAGAAAATGTCTTTTTGTCTCGACAATTATCACCTGAGAGGACGGCTAAATAAAAAAAAACCACGTTAAATGGAAGGACTACCTAAATCAGTTCATGTTGGGCATTTTGGTATACTTTTTCTTTTAATATTAGTTGTTTATATAGTTGTTTAATAAATTAATTCTCAAAATTCTTAGATTTCGGGATGACAAAGTAATGTGGCGGATTAAAGTTGTCCAAAAATATTTTGCCCGGAAATATCTAATTTCCCTATAACTCAACACAAACACTACAGTTTGCTTTGTGATTCTCTAGAAACATGTCTAAAATGCTACACTTTCGACCTTCCAAAGGGGAACTCCATTACACCGACCAAAGGTGGCGGACGGTGGTAGGTTAAGCCCGCCTGTGCCTGTAGTGTCGCCACCTCCCAAAAACAAAAATTATCCCGGAAATGATATTTTTGTCGAACCTCCCAATAACTGCCACTGGTTCTCGAGTGCAAAATACCGGGCTGCTATAAGTAAACTCTTGGTATAAACATATAAAAACAGGTCTATGCTCACGTGTAATCTTTACAGCCTTTAGCAGTCATTTTGAAAAACGAGTTGATAGTCTTACAGTTTGCATTTGCAGTTATAGCTCGAAAATCCTGCCCGAAAAAATAAATTGGCTTGGCATTTTCGTAAATCACGATATTTTACTTCGCAATAACAGAAACCATTTGTTAAGTCCTGTATTTTCTACATACAAAAGCATTACCGGATCGCGTTCAAAACACGAGAGTTATTGAGCAAAAAACCATCGAAAAGTGACCAACGGGCCTGGGTTACTGGTGAATTGATACTTAAAATTATTTGTTAAAACTTTTAATAAATTTTTAAAATAGCATACGGGTTGTTAAAACACGATTGCTCTTTGGTGCGAGAGAAATTTGACACCAAGGCGAAATCTTTCTTATCATTTCTGTTATTTCTGTTAATTTGTATGTTCCAAATCAAACCTTTGACGTTCCGAATAAAATGTGCAAGAATTTTGAATTTCGAGTGCATGGGAACCGGGTAAAAATCAAAGAAATGATAGAAAATAAAATACAGAAGAAATAAAACAAAACAGCTCATACTTGGAACATAAATGAAATTGAAACTTGAGACTATTTGTTAAAACCTTTAATAAATTTTTAAAATAACATACGGGTTGTTAAAAACCCGATTGCTCTTTGGTGCAAGAGGAATTTGATAATTAGGCAAAATCCCTCTGTTATTTCTTTCCTTTTTACTCGGTTATTTTTATTCGAAACGCAGAATTTTTGCGCATTTTTATAGGGAACGCCCAAAGTGTGATTTGGCTTATTCAGAATGCAGAATTTTGGCGGCGAATTTCTTGGGAACGCCCAAAGTGTGATTTGGCTTATAGAGGTAGCATTTCGACTGTAATTTGTTGGTATAAATTATAAAGAAATCATAAGGGTAAAACATCAAAATTCTAATTTCTTCTTAGCTTACGCACTTTTAAATTAAAGAAGCCAACATATGTATAAGTATTTTACGTATTATTCTGTCTTCTTTTTTAGCCTATTTGTGAATATGCTGCTAGCAAAATGGAATTTTGTTGTTTTTTGTCAGTTTTTTTCTATCATTTCTTTATGCCTTTATCCCAACATGATTCGGTCGAAACGCCAAATCTTTTGGGCAAAATTCTAAGTACGAATCCGCTTATAAGCGGATTCACAATTTCTTGTACGGGTACGAGATTTAAGCAAAAAAAAAAAAAAAAAACAGATCTCCAGTTTTTTGGGAATAAACAGAAGCAGAGAAACATAGAAAGCAATGGCGACATATATATCAAAATCACTTTGAAATAGATTATTATTATAAATTATTATTATTTTATTTAAATCCATTTGGTGCTTCTGTATGTAATATATTAGCTACAGATTATTAGGTAGCTATTCATATTGTATGTGTATATTTCATGACTAGAATATGTATATCCTGATATAATTATGTAAAAAAATATATAGTATATGGACCGAGTAGTCTGATACAAAGAGATAAATAAAAATAAAATAACAGATATAGATATGCGAATTTCCTCTACTGAGCATGCGCACTTGAAACTGCGAACAAGCTTGCGTGCCAGCTTCGATGGCCTAGTGGTCAGAGTGTCCGCCTCGAGACTGGAAGATCGTGGGTTCAAACCCCGGTCGGGTCATACCTAAGACTTTAAAATTGGGATTCCTCCTTGCTACCCTGTGAGGCACTCCACATGTTAGGGTAAGAAGGAGGGCTGGAATGCCCCATTTCAGTATAATGTGGCAGGGGGATCCCGATATGACCATAGCAGTTGAAAGGGATCTAATGAACAATACAATACAAGCTTGTTCTTTCCAAGACATGTCTTGACTTTCATCAAATTCCATACCGGGAAAGGGAGAAAGATTAGCGATAGTTGGAGTATGTGAAGTATCACTATCTTATACCCTTACAAAAAGCGTTGTTTTCTGTAACCGAAACAAAATTTAAACGGATCTTTAAACATCTGAGGAGCAGCTTTGGAATGATTGGTTGACAACTTGTTAGTAATAAGATAATAAGATAAGATATATATATATCTTATATATTACCTTATATAAACTTGCTCGTAGATTTGCAAAGAAAGAGTGATAAAATTAGTTTCTGCCCCACGCAATTCTTTTGCAAGGAAAAATTCATCGCAGCTGATTCGTTGATCCGCTCTTGTGACGTCAGTATATTAGGAAAAATACTTTTGAGTGTTTTTGGTTGAGTTGCATTGCATTTCGATGACCTGTTTCCAATAATGCATCTCCCTTAATGGAGGTTTAATGTCACCGGCCTCTGTATGAGCGCATGAGGGTCTCTAATTAGCTCCAAGGCAGCTATTCCATAAGTTAATCCTCATATATCTCTCTCAGAGCTACGAAGCCTTCCATTGGTCAGCTAATAAGGATAAACTTTTTATATTTTGAGTGTCGAATCCTGGATGCCAGTCATTATAATACAAACATTTACCGCAAGTTCACGTACAGTTTTCCTTTTTTGAAAAAAGGCGCAAGGTTTAATGGACTGCGTGTCTTTATTTTTCGTTGAAGTTTAAAAAAAATAGCTTCTGCACTCAGCTGCCAAATGTATGTTTACGTTTGGGGCTTTAAGTGTCCAGTGGCTGAAGTCAAGTGACCAAAATTTAAATAAAGGGGGCGTGTGTTCTGTGTAAGATATATAATCAAACAACAGATGATGTATAATCAGACATGAAATCGTTTTGTACACCCGTAATACTTAATTTATAGTTTCTTCCATGCTTTTGAAATTTCATTTTTGGAGCAAAATTAAAAAGGTACTTTTATTTTTTTATGCAATAAACCATGCTCCCCATGTGTAAACAGATGTCAATTATTGGGGTAGATTGGTGGTTATTTCCGTATTCTTTGTTTTAAAGAAGGCGTACCTGAAGTTGTATATCATTGCCGTAGTACTTTGATGGCCTTTAGTATATGATAATAAGGATATGTGCGTCGTTTAATCTTGCGCAAAATCGCTTCAAAGCGTGTGCAGTTGACTTGTATAATTGTTATATAGCGAGGAATTGAAGCAGTACGCCGAACCCCAGAAGCAGCCTCTTCTTGGAGCTAGCCTATAGTGTGTCTGAATTGGTACAAGGAGAGAAACATAAAATTGAACAGTACCTCGACATTTTTAATGTCCTTTGCCTCGTAGAGTAGATCCAAATTGGTTAAATGCCCAAGAAGGTCATCAGTGGCTGAATACAATTTTGTCAATTGTCGCATTATACAACAAATATTTGAGTCGAAAAGGATTGTCAGATTTCCGTCTCAGACCTGGCTTATTTAGTGCAGTCTGATTGTAACATTTTTTTGTCACCAACTGCAAGGTGACTTCGAATGACGGCTTTCTGTTCCCTGAAAAGATAAATGCACCGCTTTGTCTGTGTGCTCGTAAGCGAAACCCGTAAATTTATATTTTCCTTTAAAATACTCTCCCACCGTTTACTTCACCAGACCTGTGATTAGTTGCCCGATAATGAGAGAGTTTGTCTTCGATATTCGTTTTTCTTTTCTTTTTTTTTTTTTCTTTTTGTTTTTTTTGTTTTTTTTTTTTTTGCGGTGGTTTTAGGTAAGAAGGACCTTGTACGATGGAAACAGAAAGCTTTCCACGAGGCGGATCGACCCAGTCATCCAAGAAACGCAAGCTGGAGGAGACCGAGGAACCCCGGCTGTTTAAGGTAAAATAATAATAATAATAATAACAATAATAAAGAAAACGATTTGGTTCGATTTGTCCAAATATTGGCCAAATTTAAGGTAGCAGAAACAATGCTGCTCTTCCAACAAATCCGGCCTGATTGGGTTGGAATTTTAAAAGGAATGTTCCCCACAAGCTATGCACCAGGATCGAATTTTGTTTGGCGATTTTGACCAAGATTGGCCAAAATTTTAGGCAAAACAATAGTCAAATTGCAAAAAAAAAATTACAACATGCCCCTACTACAGGCTTCTTCACCATTGGAAAGAAGTGGGAGACAGTATGGCGTTGTGGACAGTGGAAAGGTGTGGGAGACAGTATGGCGTTGTGGACAGTGGAAAGGTGTGGGAGACAGTATGGCGTTGTGGACAGTGGAAAGGTGTGGGAGACAGTATGGCGTTGTGGACAGTGGAAAGGTGTGGATGGCAGTATGGCGTTGTGGACAGTGGAAAGGTGTGGGAAACAATATGGCGTTGTGGACAGTGGAAAGGTGTGGGAGACAGTATGGCGTTGTGGACAGTGGAAAGGTGTGGGAGACAGCATGGCGTTGTGGACAGTGGAAAGGTGTGGGAGACAGCATGGCGTTGTGGACAGTGGAAAGGTGTGGGAGACAGCATGGCGTTGTGGGCAGTGGAAAGGTGTGGAAGACAATATGGCGCTGTGGACAGTGGAAAGGTGTGGGAGACAGCATGGCGTTGTGGGCAGTGGAAAGGTGTGGAAGACAATATGGCGCTGTGGACAGTGGAAAGGTGTGGGAGACAGCATGGCGTTGTGGACAGTGGAAAGGTGTGGGAAACAATATGGCGTTGTGGACAGTGGAAAGGTGTGGGAGACAGCATGGCGTTGTGGACAGTGGAAAGGTGTGGGAGACAGTATGGCGTTGTGGACAGTGGAAAGGTGTGGATGGCAGTATGGCGTTGTGGACAGTGGAAAGGTGTGGGAAACAATATGGCGTTGTGGACAGTGGAAAGGTGTGGGAGACAGTATGGCGTTGTGGACAGTGGAAAGGTGTGGAAGACAGTATGGCGTTGTGGACAGTGGGAAGGTGTTGGAGACAGTATGGCGTTGTGGACAGTGGAAAGGTGTGGGAGACAGTATGGCGTTGTGGACAGTGGAAAGGTGTGGGAGACAGTATGGCGTTGTGGACAGTGGAAAGGTGTGGGAGACAGTATGGCGTTGTGGACAGTGGAAAGGTGTGGGAGACAGTATGGCGCTGTGGACAGCGGGTGGACTTTGTCATCACAAGGCGGGGAGTTGAAACCCCACGGACATCCTTCTTTGTTTGTTGATTTTTCTCTTTCAAATATTGTGCACATACTACAGCACTAGTATTTTAGTATTGATAATCATAATAACATACACTATGTGTTTTTTTTTTATTGTGAATAGGAATCAGAAAAAGGGACATCTACGAAAAAGAAAACAAAATCCCAGGCGTCACCTCGAAGTAGCGGCGGGGAGGTGAAGAGGAAGAAGAAAGAGGGAAGAAAACAGAAGGGAGGGACGAAAGCTGTAGACGCCCAGTCGTCGGGTGTGGAGCCTTTGTATGTCAAGGTAAGATGGTGCGGGACCCGGCATCTGATGTCAAGGGCTTCCCGAGGCTGTCTGTGGGTCCCAAAATAATGCGGGATCCCGGCATCTGATATCAGGGATTCCCGAGACTGTCTGTGGGTCCCAAAATAGTACGGGATCCCGGCATCTGATCTCAAGGGTTCCCGAGAGGGTCTGTGGGTCCCAAAATAGCACGGGATCCCGGCATCTGATATCAAGGGTTCCCGAGAGGGTCTGTAGGTCCCAAAATAGTACGGGACCCGGCATCTGATCTCAAGGGTTCCCGAGAGGGTCTGTGGGTCCTAAAATAGTACGGGACCCAGCATCTGATCTCAAGGGTTCCCGAGAGGGTCTGTGGGTCCCAAAATAGTACGGGATCCCGGCATCTGATCTCAAGGGTTCCCGAGAGGGTCTGTGGGTCCCAAAATAGCACGGGATCCCGGCATCTGATATCAAGGGTTCCCGAGACTGTCTTTGGGTCCCAAAATAGTACGGGACCCGGCATCTGATCTCAAGGGTTCCCGAGAGGGTCTGTGGGTCCCAAAATAGTACGGGACCCAGCATCTGATCTCAAGGGTTCCCGAGAGGGTCTGTGGGTCGCAAAATAGTACGGGATCCCGGCATCTGATCTCAAGGGTTCCCGAGAGGGTCTGTAGGTCCCAAAATAGTACGGGATCCCGGCATCTGATCTCAAGGGCTTCCCGAGGCTGTCTTTGGGTTCTAACTTTTTCATTAGAAAGGAAAAAAAAACTACTGCTATAAAAATAAACTCGGCTGTTGACTGTCATTGACTGTAAACTCAACAGGCTCCGAGTCAGAGTCCAGGGGTCCATGGGACCTATTAGCTGGCGTGTTTTGGCTGGTGTATGGCTTTGTGTAAACAGGAATAAAAAGGGTAATGGTAGGCAACTAGAGAAAATTGTAATCTTCATGATGCTGCAAATAAACCCATTTTTTGATTTTATGATTTCTCTATCGTTGAGGGGTAGCGGCTGTGGGGGGTGGGCGGGGGGATCGGGCCTCCAACTTTGCTGCCGCTTACTAGACCGCAGAAGGTGGGGGGGGGGGTATTACATGGTGCTCAGCCACTCGACTTTTGCTAGCTCCCGCACAGAGTAACACGGATTCATGAACCCATAATTTGACTGTTGTAAGGGAAGAATTAACAAATTTCGCATGTTTTTCTTGGATATTGGTTATGGGCACAAAAACTAGAACTTACCGCGCGTCATCAAGAATAAATGGTGTGATGATTTTTGTGGATTTATGTAGGCTGGCTGGCAAGATTTGGGCGGGACTGAAGTTTTGATGGGTGCTGTTGTATCAGCATCGGGGACAAGAAAAGCGGGAGGGAGGGGGGGGAGGGAGGGTTGCGTAAGGTGGACAGATGACCGCAAGTCTGATACCGTGTGATCATGGTATGATGGTGTTGGGGGGAGGGGGGGGGGGGCAGGTCGGTTATATTTGAGGTGCGGCGGTGTTACAGGACGTGGCGGCGGACATGCTTGTGCTGGGTTGGCGGGGATGGGGGCTTACATTTGAGGTGTGGCGATGTTACAGAACATGGCGGAGGGTATGCTCGTGCTGGGTTGGCGGGGGTGGGGGCTTACATTTGAGGTGTGGCGATGTTACAGGACATGGCGGAGGGCATGCTCGTGCTAGGCGTCGTACAGGAAGTGGGTGATTTTGAGCTGATAGTGAGCCTCCCGCACGGCATCAGCGGTACCGTGAAGATAACGAGCATTGCCGACAGCTACACGCACCTGCTGCAGAAGCTCTCCGAGGGTGGCGATTCCGTGGATATTGGCGTAAGTGAGACTCAAAATAATGCCTTTTAATTTATGTACTAGAAACCATCCATAAATTACGCTCGCCTGGACGGAGCTTCTGGGTCTGACGTACTTAATCCTTCCATCCTTTAGAAACAGCAATGATCCCAGCGCAACTAATTCTAGCGCTAATTCAAAAGCAGCCCCAGTGTCGTATCATAAAATATATGCTTTCTAATGTAAGGTGCGGAAATATTAATATGATAAATGAGGCCAGTGACCCTCCCAGAAATGGTTAACTGCTTTCCGTGTAGACATTATGAAACGACAGCCACGCCTGGGAAAATTTCAGGAAAACACATAAGGTTTACGCTGGTGTGTTTTTTTTTTTTTGGTAGGAGCTGGGCAGCTTGCACGAACTGTTCCGCGTGGGTCAGGTGCTGAAGTGTAAGGTCACGGACGTGCAGAAGAAGAAATGTAAACACCCCGCCGTCCTCAGTCTCAACCCCAGAGACGTGAACGAAAACCTGGCCGCTTCGAAACTGTCCCACGGCATGGTAAGCACACATACATTGACGATGACGCGGTCCGCGACTTTACATACATTGACGATGACGCGGTCCGCGACTTCACATATATTGACGATGACGCGGTGCGCGACTTCACATACATTGACGATGACGCGGTCCGCGACTTCACATATATTGACGATGACGCGGTGCGCGACTTCACATATATTGACCATAACGCGGTCCGCGACGTCACATACATTGACCATGACGCGGTGCGCGACATGACATACTTTGACGATGACGTAGTCCCCGACTTCAAAATGAGAACCGTGTATCCGCGTTAGTCAAACGATCAAATCACAACTATCAAGTAAAAACGAGCTGTTGACATCGTGTTTGCAGGTCATCTCGGGCGTGGTGGCAAGCAAGGAGGACCATGGCTTCGTCATCGACCTGGGCATCAAGTCCCTGACCGCCTTCCTCAGCCACGGCGCGGCCGACGCGCTCGTAGAGGAGACACTTGACGGTAACACGCGCCCACCGCCGCATGTCCATTGCATGAGCACACAGCTATTTATAGCAATTATTATGTATAAAGAGCAAAATAGAGCGAATGTTCAAACGAAAGAATTTTTATTTTATAAATATCGGAGTAACAGACGTGTAGAGACAAAGAAAGGCACACAGCAAAAGCTGTTTTCTTTTGTAGATTTTAGTGTATTTTATTTTTATTTATGTTCTCTTCTTTTAGTTGTTTGTTCTTGCAAAAATGTGGAATATTTGAAACAAGAGAGTATGATGAGCATGGTGGCGATGACTGCTTGCAGGGAGGGAGCTGAAGGTGGGGCAGTGCCTGGACTGTATGATCGAGGGGGTGGATAAGATATCGCTGCTGGCTGGGGAGAGTCGGACGATAAGCGTGACCGCCGCGCCCCGCAAGGTCTACCGCTCGGCGGTGAGTATGCTACTCCCTTCCCCCGCCCCACGTCCCCCTCCCTGCCCCACGCCCCCCCCCCCGCCCCACTAACACAGATATCGCTGCTGGCTGGGGAGAGTCGGACGATAAGCATGACGGCCGCGTCCCGCAAGGTCTACCGCTCGGCGGTGAGTATGCCAGTCTCTTACCCCCCCTCCCTCCCCTCATAAGTCACGCCGTCCACTTCCTCTCCCCCGGCACCTTCCTCTACCACCTCCCGCCCCTCTTCCCCCCCCCCCCCCCCCCTCCTCAGCTCTCCTACTACCGAATTGCCAGCATTGTTGTGAACTTTACGGGCCGATTTCACAACTCAAATCTGGACCTGATTTGGAGCAAACTCGGTCTAGACCGCTCTTAAGACTGGGCTTCAGACCATAATGAATTTCACAGCTTCTCTCCAGACCTCATTCATATGTGATCTTCCGTGTCTGTATAAACCGACAAAACTCTGTTTAGACTGGGTTTGAAACCTGGTTTGAGACCAAGTCTAGACTTAAGTTGTGAAATCGGCCCCCTTTTTTTTTTTTTGCCAGTTGACGAGCCACATGGGCGTGACATTCAACTCCCTCGTTCCCGGCATGATCGTGGAGGGCAGCGTCTCCAAGGTAACCAGCACCGCCTCCCTATTTATATCTCCTGCTTTTCCCTAGATTCACAATGTACCCCTTTAGTGTACGCACTGTGATTTAAAAGCTCATCAAGCCCCTGTTGTAGATTCACGGGTTATGGTTTCGGTACAGGGGGAGGGGGAGGTGGTGGGAAGAGATGGAAAACAATTGGTTGGTTGGTGTTCGAACCCTTCACATAGGCGCTTGGTATGCTAAATAAAGACTCTTGGTATGTTCAGTAAGACGTTGACAGGTTCATTCACGATTGACCTATTCAGTAAGACGTTGACAGGTTCAGTCACGATTGACATGTTCAGTAAGACGTTGACAGGTTCATTCACAATTGACATGTTCAGTAAGACGTTGACAGGTTCAGTCACGATTGACATGTTCAGCAAGACGTTGACAGGTTCATTCACGATTGAGCTATTCAGTAAGACGTTGACAGGTTCAGTCATGATTGACATGTTCAGTAAGACGTTGACAGGTTCAGTCATGATGACATGTTCAGTAAGACGTTGAAAGGTTCATTCTCAGGTTCAGTTACAGTGGACATGCTCGATAAGATGTTGACCGTTGTTATAAAACAGCTGACTTCTGAGGGATCGATTTGTTATGTACAAACACAGAGCGGATAAATATTTTAAAATGTAGTTTCTTTCTTTTATGAGTGCTATTTTCACGGGAATCTCCAGTGGGTCAGCGGAGTGAAAAGGTGCTATGCATTACAGACCGAACCGCAGTCGCACACGATGTCATATGTGCTCGCACACGCTGTATAATCAGAGGTCGCACACACTGTGTAATCAGACGTCGCACACGCGTAAATGAACTCACCCATTTGCCTGCATTGAAGTGCATTTCCGTCCACTCTTTCCCCGTCCTCTCCCCCACCCTCCCATCCCCGTAACGCAAGGTGAACTGGAAACCAAAAAACCAGCTAGAATAAATATATTAAAAAAATATTAGACAGTGTGGCGGGACATGGGTGTTTTTGTGGCGCAGGTGGCGGAGAGTGGCGTGCGGGTGGCGTTCCTGGGCATGAAGGCAACCATTCACAGAAGTCACTTGGAAAAACCTCCCAAGTCGCTCGCGGAGAGCGGAGAGGTAAGTCCGTTGGTATGACCTCTTATCTTGAGCTGCTTTTATTACCTGTTATCTTGAGCTGTTGTTATTACCTGTTATCTTGAGCTGTTGGTATTACCTGTTATCTTGAGCTGTTGTTATTACCTGTTGTCTTGAGCTGTTGTTATTACCTGTTATCTTGAGCTATTGTTATTACCTGTTATCTTGAGCTGTTGTTATTACCTGTTATCTTGAGCTACATCTGATTTTTAAAGTTTGCGAAGGAAGGAAGGTCAAAATCATTGTGATGTTGCCTAAACAACACTTTCCATAAATTTGAAAAATGAAAAGGAAATAATAATAAAGGAAATAATAATAAAGAAATTTTCTACTCTTCAAGTTTGAAAAGAAAGGCCATTTTCAAATGCAGATAAAAGCCGCAGTTCTACACATTCATCCAATCACGAAGAAAATAGCACTGACCCAGCTTACCCATCTGGTGACCCCTGACCTTGCCCCAAGGTCACCGTTTGGCACGTTTGCCGTGGGCGATATCGTGGAGGAGGCGAAAGTGACAAGGGTCGACAAAAAGATGGGAGTGTACGTGCGGCTGTCGGAGAGGGTTGTCGGTCTCGCCTACGTAAGTCTTTTTAATTTAAAAAAGAATTAGTTATTATTATTATTATTATTATTATTATTATTATTATTATATTTTTGTTTTCTTTGGGGGAGGGGTGGGGGGAAGAGGAGAGGTGCTAAGTTTGAATTGCTTTCTAGGTGATGTACTCTACTGCATTCATTTAGCTGAGGTATCTGGGACAAAGGTCATGAAAAAGGCGTTATAAAAACCATATGGGTGTTATAGGATTTGTGACCTAGATCTTTAGTGCTTAAAAATATGTGTGAGATTTTATAGGAAAATCCAGGTTTTTTTGTGCTGTAGGTGACACAACTGAGTGACAAGCCGCTGACAAATTTTACACAGCATTTTATGCGAGGCAAAACAGTGAGGTGCAGGGTTATAGGTCTGCTCTACACAGACAATGTGGCACTGGTCACATTCAGGCAGTAAGTTCATGACCTCCTGTACACGGACAACGTGTTACTGGTCACATTCAAGGAGTGAGTTCATGACCTCCTGTACACGGACAACGTGGCACTGGTCACATTCAAGGAGCAAGTTCATGACCTCCTATACACGGACAGCGTGGCACTGGTCACATTCAAGCAGTAAGTTCATGACCTCCTGCACACGGACAACGTGGCACTGGTCACATTCAGGCAGTAAGTTCATGACCTCCTATACACGGACAACGTTGCACTGGTCACATTCAGACAGTAAGTTCATGACCTGTTGTACACGGACAACGTGACACTGGTCACATTCAAGGAGCAAGTTCATGACCTCCTGTACACGGACAGCGTGGCACTGGTCACATTCAAGCAGTAAGTTCATGACCTCCTGCACACGGACAACGTGGCACTGGTCACCTTCAGGCAGTAAGTTCATGACCTCCTGTACACGGACAACGTGGCACTGGTCACATTCAGGCAGTAAGTTCATGACCTCTTTTACACGGACAACGTGGCACTGATCAGATTCAGACAGTAAGTTCATGACCTCTTGTAAACGGACAACGTGTTACTGGTCACATTCAAGGAGTGAGTTCATGACCTCCTGTACACGGACAACGTGGCACTGGTCACATTCAAGGAGCAAGTTCATGACCTCCTATACACGGACAGCGTGGCACTGGTCACATTCAAGCAGTAAGTTCATGACCTCCTGCACACGGACAACGTGGCACTGGTCACATTCAGACAGTAAGTTCATGACCTGTTGTACACGGACAACGTGACACTGGTCACATTCAAGGAGCAAGTTCATGACCTCCTGTACACGGACAGCGTGGCACTGGTCACATTCAAGCAGTAAGTTCATGACCTCCTGCACACGGACAACGTGGCACTGGTCACATTCAGGCAGTAAGTTCATGACCTCCTATACACGGACAACGTGGCACTGGTCACATTCAGGCAGTAAGTTCATGACCGCCTGTACACGAACAACGTGGCACTGGTCACATTCAGGCAGTAAGTTCATGACCTCCTGTACACGGACAACGTGGCACTGGTCACATTCAGACAGTAAGTTCATGACCTCCTATACGCGGACAACGTGGCACTGGTCACATTCAAGGAGCAAATTCATGACCTCCTATACACGGACAGCGTGGCACTTGTCACATTCAGGCAGTAAGTTCATGACCTCCTATACACGGACAACGTGGCACTGGTCACATTCAGACAGTAGGTTCATGACCTCCTATACACGGACAACGTGGCACTGGTCACATTCAGACAGTAAGTTCATGACCTGTTGTGCACGGACAACGTGGCACTGGTCACATTCAGGCAGTAAGTTCATGACCTCCTATACACGGACAACGTGGCACTGGTCACATTCAGACAGTAAGTTCATGACCTCTTGTACACGGACAACGTGTTACTGGTCACATTCAAGCAGTAAGTTCATGACCTCCTATACACGAACAACGTGGCACTGGTCACATTCAGACAGTAGGTTCATGACCTCCTGTACGCGGACAACGTGGCACTGGTCACATTCAAGTAGCAAGTTCATGACCTCCTGTACACGGACAGCGTGGCACTGGTCACATTCAAGCAGTAAGTTCATGACCTCTTGCACACGGACAACGTGGCACTGGTCACATTGAGGCAGTAAGTTCATGACCTCCTATACACGGACAACGTGGCACTGGTCACATTCAGACAGTAAGTTCATGACCTGTTGTACACGGACAACGTGGCACTGATCAGATTCAGACAGTAAGTTCGTGACCTCCTATACGCGGACAACGTGGCACTGGTCACATTCAAGGAGCAAATTCATGACCTCCTGTACACGGACAGCGTGGCACTGGTCACATTCAGGCAGTAAGTTCATGACCTCCTATACACGGACAACGTGGCACTGGTCACATTCAGACAGTAGGTTCATGACCTCCTATACACGGACAACGTGGCACTGGTCACATTCAGACAGTAGGTTCATGACCTCCTATACACGGACAACGTGGCACTGGTCACATTCAGACAGTAAGTTCATGACCTGTTGTGCACGGACAACGTGGCACTGGTCACATTCAAGGAGCAAGTTCATGACCTCCTGTACACGGACAGCGTGGCACTGGTCACATTCAAGCAGTAAGTTCATGACCTCCTGCACACGGACAACGTGGCACTGGTCACATTCAGGCAGTAAGTTCATGACCTCCTATACACGGACAACGTGGCACTGGTCACATTCAGACAGTAAGTTCATGACCTGTTGTGCATGGACAACGTGGCACTGGTCACATTCAGACAGTAAGTTCATGACCTCCTGTACGCGGACAACGTGGCACTGGTCACATTCAAGGAGCAAGTTCATGACCTCCTATACACGGACAGCGTGGCACTGGTCACATTCAAGCAGTAAGTTCATGTCCTCCTGCACACGGACAACGTGGCACTGGTCACATTGAGGCAGTAAGTTCATGACCTCCTATACACGGACAACGTGGCACTGGTCACATTCAGACAGTAACTTCATGATCTGTTGTACACGGACAACGTGGCACTGGTCACATTCAGACAGTATCTTCATGACCTCCTGTACGCGGACAACGTGGCACTGGTCACATTCAGACAGTAAGTTCATGACCTGTTGTACACGGACAACGTGGCACTGGTCACATTCAGACAGTAAGTTCATGACCTCCTATACACGGACAACGTGGCACTGGTCACATTCAGACAGTAAGTTCATGACCTCCTGCACACGGACAACGTGGCACTGGTCACATTCAGACTGTAAGTTCATGACCTGCCGTACACGGAAGACGTGACACTGGTCACATTCAGACAGTAAGTTCATGACCTCCTATACACGAACAACGTGGCACTGGTCACCTTCAGACAGTAAATTCATGACCTCCTATACACGGACAACGTGGCACTGGTCACATTCAGACAGTAAGTTCATGACCTCCTATACACGAACAACGTGGCACTGGTCACTTTCAGACAGTAAGTTCATGACCTCCTATACACGGACAACGTGGCACTGGTCACATTCAGGCAGTAAGTTCATGACCTCCTATACACGAACAACGTGGCACTGGTCACATTCAGGCAGTAAGTTCATGACCGCCTGTACACGGACAACGTGGCACTGGTCACATTCAAGGAGCAAGTTTGTGACCTCCTATACACGAACAACGTGGCACTGGTCACATTCAGGCAGTAAGTTCATGACCGCCTGCACACGGAAAACGTGGCACTGGTCACATTCAGGCAGTAAGTTCATGACCTCCTATACACGAACAACGTGGCACTGGTCACATTCAGGCAGTAAGTTCGTGACTTCCTGTACACGGACAACGTGGCACTGGTCACATTCAGACAGTAAGTTCATGACCGCCTGCACACGGACAACGTGGCACTGGTCACATTCAGGCAGTAAGTTCATGACCGCCTGTACACGAACAACGTGGCACTGGTCACATTCAGGCAGTAAGTTCATGACCGCCTGTACACGAACAACGTGGCACTGGTCACATTCAAGGAGCAAGTTTGTGACCTCCTATACACGGACACCTTCAGGCAGTAAGTTCATGGTGTTAAATACAAGCATTCAGTAGTTAGTTTTACCTTTTATTCCCTATACCTGAGGGAAGTTGAATGGTCTCGATGTTTTCTTATTTCAGGTCAGTACTTGAGCAGAAGTTTCTGGATTACGCAAACGCCAAACCTGGAGAAATCGTCATGGTACGCCGCACGTCTGTCAGTGCTTAGGCCATACGCCTGTCAGTCCGTCCGTCTGTCCGTTATCACTTTTGTCCAGGCCATATCTCCGTAACCGTTGATCGCGGGCATACCATACCTCGGGGGAATGAAAGAATATATAACGTAGTTTTGCAAGGTCAACTAAATTTTTGATTTCATCGAAAAATGTCAAGGTTATGGACTTTTTGAAATGTTGGGACTTAGTCGTTTTCTTAGGGTACCTTGTAGTTCAGACAAGTTTGTCCAGACTGTATCTTTGTTACTACTCGCCGTAGACAAAACAAAACCTTACAGGTAGAAAGTATATAAAGTGTAGTTGTGCAATGTCAGGTTATTTTTCGATTTTTTCCGAAAAATGTAATTTTTACGATTTTTTTACAATTTGGACTTTGTCGTAGATGAGCGCGGCGGGGGATGTGCAATCTACGATTGTCTTGTTTTTTTTTTCTTAAATTATTTAAATATAAAGCTTTCTGAGGTTGGTGTTGGTGAAAGGAAGTAGTTGTGATCTGCTTTTGGTTCCTTTCGTTGCTGACGTTTTGACAAGGTTATCAGACTTGAGATATGGCGTTTTGAGAAGCGCGTGAGGTTTGGAGAGGCGAGTGATGTTTAGAAAGGCGAGTGATGTTCGGAGAAGCGCGTGAGGTTTGGAGAGGCGAGTGATGTTCGGAGAAGCGCGTGAGATTTGGAGAGGCGAGTGATGTTTACAAAGGGGAGTGATGTTCTGAGAAGCGCGTGAGGTTTGGAGAGGCGAGTGATGTTCGGAGAAGCGCGTGAGATTTGGAGTGGCGAGTGATGTTTAGAAAGGCGAGTGATGTTCGGAGAAGCGCGTGAGGTTTGGAGAGGCGAGTGATGTTCGGAGAAGCGCGTGAGGTGTGGAGAGGCGAGTGATGTTCGGAGAAGCGCGTGAGGTTTGGAGAGGCGAGTGATGTTTGGAGAAGCAACTGATGTTAAGAAAGGCGAGTGATGTTTAGAAAGGCGAGTGATGTTTAGAAAGGCAAGTGATGTTTGGAGCAGCGCGTGAGGTTTGGAGAGGCAAGTGATGTTAAGAAAGGCGAGTGATGTTTAGAAAGGCGAGTGAGGTTTAGAAAGGCGAGTGATGTTAAGAAAGGCGAGTGATGTTTGGAGAAGCGCGTGAGATTTCGAGAGTCGAGTGATGTTTAGAAAGGCGCGTGATGTTTAGAAAGGCGAGAGATGTTTGTAGAGGTGAGTAATTTTTAAAAAGGCGAGTGATTTTTCGAAAGGCGAGTGATGTTTAGAAAGGCGAGTGATGTTTGGAGAGGCGAGAGATTTTTAGAAAGGCGAGTGAGGTTTTGAGAGGCGAGTGATGTTTGGAGAGGCGAGTGACTTTTAGAAAGGCGAGTGAGGTTTGGAGAGGCGAGTGATTTTTAGAAAGGCGAGTGATGTTTGGAGAGGCGAGTGATTTTTAGAAAGGCGAGTGAGGTTTGGAGAGGCGAGTGATGTTTGGAGAGGCGAGTGATGTTTGGAGAGGTGATTGAGGTTTGGAGAGGCGAGTGAGTTTTAGAAAGGCGAGTGAGGTTTGAAGAAGCGCGTGAGGTGTGGAGAGACGAGTGAGGTTTGGAGAAGCGCGTGAGGTGTGGAGAGGCAAGTGAGGTTTGGAGAAGCGCGTGAGGTGTGGAGAGGCGAGTGATGTTTGGAGAAGCGCGTGATGTTTGGAGAGGCGAGTGATGTTTGGAGAGGTGATTGAGGTTTGGAGAGGCGAGTGAGTTTTAGAAAGGCGAGTGAGGTTTGAAGAAGCGCGTTAGGTGTGGAGAGGCGAGTGAGGTTTGGAGAAGCGCGTGAGGTGTGGAGAGGCAAGTGAGGTTTGGAGAAGCGCGTGAGGTGTGGAGAGGCGAGTGATGTTTGGAGAAGCGCGTGAGGTTTGGAGAGGCGAGTGATGTTCGGAGAGGCGCGTGAGGTTTGGAGAGGCGAGTGATGTTTGGAGAGGCGAGTGATGTTTGGAGAGGCGAGTGAGGTTTGGAGAGGCGAGTGATGTTTGGAGAGGCGAGTGATGTTTGGAGAGGCGAGTGATGTTTGGAGAAGCGCGTGAGGTGAAACACGCACTCGATTTTGTGTTCATTGTTTCAGTGTGAGGTTCATTCCGTCCACAAGAGGGGTCTGGTGGTGAAAATCGGGAAGAACATCCGGGGATTTATCCCTCTCA
>OX457029.1:2642576-2724576 GCA_949752745.1 Protula sp. h YS-2021
ACGGACAGACACACAACCAAACCTATAGTCCCTCTCCAGGGCTGAAGGGGCTGGGGGCTTAGTAGACCATGAGGATTACTTTTCGTTGCTACTGTAACCGCAAAAAATTACAAAGCTGTAAAATCAGTGTTTTCCAGACAACGTCATTTTCACGAATATGCAACAACAATTCTTATTTTAAAAAAAAACAGTTACCACATTAAAATAATTTTAAACAACCTGCATTTGAAAAAAATAACATGCCAAAACAATACCTAGTCAATGCCACAACAGTTATTATATATAATTCGTTCACCCGGTTAAATCGTACCAAATTCCCCGGTCCCGCGTGGTACGAATTAACGAGGTGCTACTGTATATATATATATATATATATATATATATATATATATATATATATATATATAGGTCTTGGGTCAACCCGGCCCCTTGCCAAGTCGGCCCCTCGTGAAAGTCAAGTCGGCCCCCACTCGGCCCTTTTACAGGTCGACTCGGCCCCTCGTGAAAGTCAAGTCGGCCCTTCATATTTTTGGTGTTTTATGTTATTTAGATAAAACATACAGGGTAATTCTACCTTGTTTATTTTTACAGGAAAAACAACACTTCAATAACAGAATTTAAGACGTACTTTACCTACAATTAGCACATCATTTTACACACCATATTCGGTACTGCAACCTTTGCAATAACATTTACTAATCAAATGTTTTAATAAGACTACAGTGTAAGCTGGTGGCGCCGCCACATTGTATTTTACACACTACTTTCAAGCACGAAGACTACTTTCAACCTGACATTTAAAAGCTATATATTTAATTTTGTATTTCAGTATTCAGAAGTGGCATTGAGTAGCCAACGTTTTGGCAACCAGCGCAGCAGAAATTCAGCTCTTTTTTCTGTTGACAAATTATTTACTTCATTTTTTGTACACAGATTTGGACAAATATCAAACAATTAAGCATTTGTTTTTTCTTCCATTCTACCATTAACCCGAGTATATTACAAGTAACTGACGGCCCGGAAAATATGTGACTTAACAAGCAAATTGTGGTGTGTAAACTACTTAATGTAAAAGCCCAATTCACTCCTTTTAGTTACTGACAACATCATTCTGTGACTTAACAAACAAATTGTGGTGTGTACAATACTTGTAAACTGTAATTGCAGTTGAGGCCATGATGAGGCAGATTATATATTTGTGATAACGGAGATAATTTATTTGTGATCACTGAGATTAAACACCGACAGAAGTCCTGTAATCACTAATTGCATTTTGTCTGTGATGAGTACGGAGTATTTTTATGAGAGTAAATCTGCATACTTGTGATTACCCAAGATGAGACACGAAAAAAGCCTGTAATTACATTTCGTCAGTGATCATTGCCTTCTGCATTTTAATTTTGAAAAGTATGTGTGATAGAGCCGACTTAAAAAAGGACTGAGGGGCGAGTTGACTTTCACAAGTGGCCGAGTTGGTGGGGCCGACTTGACCAAAAAGGGCCGAGTTGGCAAGGTATGCCGGTATACTTGTGCAAAAATTTCACGGCGTTCGCGCTCCAACATTTATTTTTGATCGCAATGGTATTTATATGCAATTAATAGACGAAAAAATATTTAATTCTTTCGCGAACCAGTTTTTATTCTATCCAAGTCGCTATTAATTTCTGCACGTGGTTTTTCTTATTTAAAAAATAAATGATAGAATGAATTAAATTTATCGCCGTCTATGATTAATTTTTCGCGTTCCAAAATTAAAAAATTCAATTACATGATAAAACCAGTGTTGCCACGGAGTCGTCAAGAAAAAAAAAAGGATAAAAAAAGGATAATTCATATTTTACTGAAGATCGAGAAAACATTAATGTTAATCATGTTGTATCATTTTTTTTGTAATTTCAAGGTTCGCGCTGGGTTCTCAGGAAAGTGAGTCAAAAAAGGAAAGTGTGACTCAGTTAGGTCCAGAAAAACTCGGTGGGTTCCGAAAAAGTGAGTCATTTCGTAAAAAATGCCCAAAAAGTGGACAAAAACCCCGCCAACGCGAATCCTGAATTTATAATGCTCGTTTTCACAGCGATTAAAAAATATTTGCATACCTGATTGTACTTTACAAATTTATAAAGGAATCCGGTCAAATTGTGCCAAAAGAAGAGTTTTGAAAATTGGTACTAAATATTTTTAAATGCCCCCATTTAGCCAATTTTTAGCGGATCGCCAAAAAAAAGTAATTTTTTAAGACAGGCCTACCTAGAGAATAAATGTTCAAAATTGGAAAGGAATCCGATCAAAATTGTGGGAGAAGAACCACTTTGAAAATTGCAGGCTTGCCGGAGGTTGTTTTTAAAAAAAGAACGCAAACTGCTAAAAAAAGAACGCTTGATGACAAAAAAAGTACAAAAAAAGAACGCTTTAGAAAAAAAGAACAAAAAAAGTACGCCAAAAATGTTGAAAATAAAAAATATAAAGACAAAAAGTGTCCTCAAAAAAGCCCCAGAAATAGTTTGTATGCGTTTGGCTTGAATAGATAAGAACAGCTGTCAACGGCAAACATAACAATAGATGAACGTATTTCTAGAGGCGACGGAGTTTTTTAGGAGGTGGGGTCCGGCGTAGAATCCTATACATCTCTAATTAGCAACAACTCTGCTGACTCACATCTCAGTAATAAGTCGCCCAAAATAAAACAAGAACGTAAACAACACTGTTAATTTAAATCTGTAGACAACTGGGGGGGGGGGGGGCGGGGGAGGTAAACAAACTTTGTTGGTAAAGTGGTAAGTGCTTCTTCAGGCATGGCGCATATTCGTGTATAAGCGGGTGAGGTTGAGAAATTATTCCCAACCCCTGTACATTAAAGTTTTAAAGTGGGCTACCACTTTCTGAAATACTCTACACACTTGTTTTAACTTAACCCGCCGATTTTTAATTTGTTGCAAAAGTGGATGCAGGGTTTCCGGCGGGTGGACAAAAAATAAAGAACGCAAAGGTATGAAAAAAAGACTCAATTAAAAAAATAAAAGATTAAAAAAAGAACGCCTCGAAAAAAAGACCAAAAAAAAAAAAAAAAAAAAAGACCGGCAAAATTTATTTTTATTTTGTTTAACTGTATAAAAAGCCAATAAAAAATAAAACACAAGCATATCTTAAAAGTTTTAGAGTAAACAAAGGCATAAAATAGTTAAATACTGTAAAAGTAATTGAATCTAAACTTTAAGTGAAGAAAATAAATGAAAAACCTATTTTCCTCTCCTTTACAATTTAAGAGATTGTAGGACCGTTGCAGGCGCGTAGTACAGCAATTATCTTAAATCATTATATTTTACTATTTTAAATAAATTGAAAGAAACCAAAAACAGGATTGTCCATGGACAATGCCCCAGCCCACGAATGCTGATGTCTAGATTATGACATATAAGTATAACCCGTAACCCAAATTTCAAGACAGAAAAGCTGGCGTCATTCAAGATTTTTATACAAAAACGGTTTATCGTCAATATATCCGCCAATTCTTGGCGAAATAACAAAAACAGTAATAGCCACGTGTTTCGGTCAATTTTTTTTCGAATCGTCGAACAAGAAAAGTAATAGCCAGGTAGACACATACCACTATATCCATCAAAATTTTAGGACGTTTCCATTTAAATTTTACGAGCAGATACGTTGTCATGAACATTGTTTTTGGTTAATATTTCCACCAATTTTATCCGAATCATGAATAAACGTAATAGTCAGGTGGGTACCAAAAGCCTGGTACCTTTGATCAGAATTTCAAGAGATCAAGCCCAAATACCCAGGGTCAACTGCATTTTCGATAATATATTTGGCGAATCACCAAAAACAAGCATGTCCAAGGACATGACCCAGCCGAGTTACCAAATAAGGAAAGAGAGAAAAACTCTGAAACGAATACTGTTAGGCCAAAAAATGAAGAACTTTGTTTCTGAACATAACGTTTATTCGCACATACTTTCAACAACTGTTATATTCCTGCTTCTGAAAAAAAGCTGGGGCTAAAAAAAGAACAATAAAGAACGCTTGTGGAAAAAAGTACGTTTTGAGGTAAAAAAAACAACGATGCGAAAATAAAGACTAAATCTTTTTAAAAAAGTACGATCCGGCAAGCCTGAAATTGGCAACCGAAAAATTTTAAATGCCCTCCATTTAGCCAATTTTTGGCGGATCGCCAAAAAATTTTTTTTAAAGAGAGGCCCACCTGGAGAACATTCGTTTAAAATTTGAGAGGAATCCGATCAAAACTGAGGCAGAAGAAGCATTTAATTTAAGTAAAAGTTTACACACGTACATACGTACATACAGACGACGGATACCTCTGTATTGATGTGATAAGACCAGCCCGACATGGTCGGCTGCTCTAAAAAAAAGGTGCGTAAGTACTTTATCGATGGTCCCTAGGGACATGCCACTCAAAGTTACAGAATGATGTTATTGAAAATCATTCAAGAAATAAAAACTACTCAACATCATTTAGAATACTGGATATTTTACATCTTTCTCTACAGATGTATTGATTTTAACAATAGACGCTGCAAAAAAGTTGGAAATTACATACACATACAGTATAAGAGCGGTTAATATTATGGCCTAATCATGGGTTATGACTAGGGTGAGAAAAAATTATAGCAGAAAAAAAACATATAACTAATTTGGAAAAAATGATATTTTGAACGAAAAAAGAAAATGAAAAAAAAGTATCAAAACAAAAAAAAAAGGATGAAAAGCGAAAAAAAAGTATAAAAAAAGGATGAAAATTAAAAAAAGTATAAAAAAAGTATTTAAGGATAAAAAAAGGATAAAATCGGGCTTTTTTAAAAAAAAAAAGGATAATCTTTTTAAAAAAGGATGATGTGGCAACACTGTAAAACGCATGTTCAGAAAAATGTTCTTTAAAACACAAGAGTTTTAATTATGGTGCGCGATAAAATTATGGCGTAATTGAAGAGCGCGACCTGAATAGTCAAATAATATATGAAATGTAAATGTTGCGCGACTAAGAAAATAACCGCGCGGCCATTCAAATGAACGCGAGCAAAACTAAAATATACAACATGTTCGTTTTGATTTTTTGTTCAAATATACCGCCATAGCAAGGGGCCGACTTGGCAAGGGGCCGAGTTGACCCAACACCTATATATATATATATATATATATATATATATATATATATATATATATATATAACGTTTATTGTACATTTTTTCCGTTTTACAAGAATCACCTGCAGAGGGCGCGCGAGGAGACGGCGGCGGGGAGACGGGCTCTTTCTTTATCTCCGCTAGCCTGAAAAATGCCCGTGTCATGCGTAAATAGCAACATAAACCCTGTTAAAATCAAGTATTTTTTCTTCTATTATTATTATTATTATTATTATTATTATTATTATTATTTTAACTTCTTTTGCAAGCCTTATCAGTTGTTGTTGTTCTTTACTTACAAAATATGTTAATTTCGGTCAAAACGTGTGTCTTATGAAAAAAACATATGTATATAACAAACCCGTAATCAAATTTGACCTCAGGCTTCCGTTTCTTCTCCTCGGCTACCGGAAGTGCTTCACTCGACCTTCTTTTTACGACTTTCCTTATATCGTTTGTATTCTGCATGCTGCCCACCTTGCTGCCCCCATCACTCCCTTTACTGTTCATGCTGCCCACCTTGCTGCCCCCATCACTCCCTTTACTGTTCATGCTGCCCACCTTGCTGCCCCCATCACTCCCTTTACTGTTCATGCTGCCCACCTTGCTGCCCCCATCACTCCCTTTACTGTTCATGCTGCCCACCTTGCTACCCTTATCCCCTTTACTCTTCACGTTAGTGACCCTGTAATTTCTGCCACCCTTTTGTCTCGTCACGTTCCTGTTATTATGGTACCAGTTGGCGTTATGATAAAATTGCTGTTGATAGGGCAGTGCCATGTGACTTCCAAAATAAGCCTGAAACAAAAAAACAGCTGATCACTGAGGCTTTCTCTCGATCCTTCATTACTGAATTTTGAGTACTCTTTTCGTGACATGAAAAATAGATTCTATGGTAATGCAGCCCCTTGCCATCACGGCCGTTTTTTTTTTTTTGGGGGGGGGGTGCATCCTTTGGTCTTGAAGCCCCTTTTGCGGGCCACGCCCGCACCCATCGAAAGACATCCCGGCACCCAACAAAAGATAACTCTGCACCCAGCGAAGATTTCTCTGTACCCAAAGATATATATTCTGCATAAAGATAACTCTGCACCCAGCAAAAGATATCTCTGCGCCCAGCGAAAGAAAGCTCTGCACCCAGCAAAAGATATTTCTGCACCCAGCGAAAAACAACTCTGCACCCAGCGAAAGATAACTCTGCCCCAGCAAAAGATATCTCTGCACCCAGCAAAAGATAACTCTGCACCCAGCGAAAGATATCTGTGCACCCTGCAAAAGATAACTCTGCACCCAGCCAAAGATATTTCTGCACCCAGCAAAAGATAACTCTGCTCCCAGCGAAAGATAACTCTGCACCCAGCAAAAGATATCTCTGCACCAAGCCAAAGATAACTCTGCACCCAGTAAAAGATATCTCGGCACCCACGGCGAAAGATATCTCTGCAACCAGCGACACAGATCTCTGCACCCAACGAAAAATAACTCTGCACCCAGTGAAAGATAACTCTGCATCCAGCAAAAGAAATCTCTGCACCCAGCGAAAGATAACTCTGCATCCAGCAAAAGATATCTCTGCACCCAGCGAAAGATGACTTTGCACCCAGCGAAAAATATCTCTGCACCTGCGACAGATATCTCTGCACCCAGCCAAAGATATCTCTGCACCCAGTGAAAGATAACTCTCCACCCATTGAAAGATAACTCTGCATCCAACAAAAGAATCCCTGCACCCAGCGTAAAATAACTCTGCACCCAACCAAAGGTATCTCTGCACCCAGAGAAAGATACCTCTGCACCCAGCAAAAGAAATCTCTGCACCTACCGATAGATAACTCTGTACCTAGTAAAAGATATCTCGGCACCCAGCGAAAGATATCTCGGCACCCAGCGAAAGATACCTCGGCACCCAGCGAAAGATATCTGCACCCAGCGAAAGATATCTCGGCACCCAGCGAAAAATATCTCGGCACCCAGCAAAAGATATCTCAGAACCCAGCGAAAGATAACTCTGCACCCAGCCAAAGATATTTCTGCACCCAGCCAAAGATAACTCTCTATATAAATTTTTTCCCCCACTGGAATCCTGCGAATTTTCTCTACAGAGCATGCGTGCTTGAAACCGTGAACATGCTTCCTGGCACGGCACCGAGTCGCAGCTGCCGAGTTGGCAAGATGCCAAGCTGTCCCTCAGACTCTCGTCAGCCTTGTTGAGTTGGACCATCCATAGATGGCCTGGTATGAACAGCGTGATTACAAGAACACAACATTTACTGCACATCAGTCAATGGTAGACTGAGGTTTGAAAATGTGAGACATTCCATGGACAGCCGTATTACCTGCTGCGACGTGAAGTAGTTCTGTGACGTATGATACTGGTTATTGTTGTTCCACACCGTATCTATAACCTGATTGGTCAGAAGTAAAAAAAAAAAAAAACACGTTTTTCTGGTGGAAATGTCTATACATCTAAATACTTGGTGAGATATGGTGCGCATAAAATACTTGGTGAGATAAGGCACATACAAAATACTTGGTGAGATATGGCGCGTACAAAATACTTGGTGAGATATGGCGCATACAAAATACTTGGTGAGATGCGGGGCGCACAAAATACTTGGTGAGATATGGCGCGCACAAAAGCCTTTAGCAAACTTGAGATCACTGTTATTACATATACGGCTGCCGGTATACACTGTTGTTACCTGTACGACTGCCGGTGTACACTGTTATTACCTTGTGTTTTCAGAATAACAAATCAAATCAAAACGAAAGGACCACAGACGCTTGGAAACTTGTGACTTGTGACTTCAACGTACATTGTTATTATCTGAACGGCTGTCGATGCACATTGTTACCTGTACGGCTGCCGGTGTGCACTGTTATTACCTGTACAGCTGCCGGTGTACAGTTACCTGTACGGCTGCCGGTGTATATTGTTACTACCTGTACGGCTGCCGGTGTACACTGTTATTACCTGTACAGCTGCCGGTGTACATTGTTATTAGCTGTACGGCTGCCGATGTACACTGTTGTTACCTGTACGGCTGCCGGTGTATATTGTTACTACCTGTACGGCTGCCGGTGTACACTGTTATTACCTGTACAGCTGCCGGTGTACATTGTTATTAGCTGTACGGCTGCCGATGTACACTGTTGTTACCTGTACGGCTGCCAGTATTTACCTGCTGTGACATGAAGTAGTTCTGTGACGTATGATACTGGGTATTGCACCACTGTTGTTCCATAGCGTATCTATAATCTGATTGGTCAGAAACAATAATCAATTAAATAAAACGACCATGTGCATTTGCGAGCATCAATAAAATAAAACGACCACGAGTATTTATAGTGTCTAAACCTTTCATCAACCCCAAATCATTTTAAATAATTTTTGTGCTGTTCTTGGCTGAAAAAAGCTCTATTTCGCGGCGATATGACTGACCTTGACACTAACATTGCGCTGAAAAATTCAAAGTAACAAGTGGGTAAGTGACTATGTCCCCCGCCGGCGTACAATCCCAGTATTTGATTTTGTTAGGTTGGACTACAACCCTTCGTATCATATTCGTGAATTTTGAAATTCCAGCTGGGCCAATGTCCTTGGACCAACATGACTCATTTACAATAACAATCCTTGTTACCACCCATAGAGTAAGGTGGGGCAAGAGGCCCCCCTTAAGCGCGATTTGCAATAAAATTTTATTGAGTTGAGATATGTTCCTTATCTTTTGGTTGTTGTTCATCCTCAAATCCCTCTACCTCCACAATAGTGAATCAGTTATTGAAACTTTTTACTTTTCATGAAAAACTGAATAAAAAATTTTTGCCCTTGGGAGGGCCTTTTGCCCCATACCTGGGGCAAAAGGCCCACGGGTGCCCCCCGAAGGGTACAATGTGAATATCATCTCAAAAAATTATTATCGCCTGTCATCGGTTACACTCTGTTATGTTTTTAGAAACAGCAAGGCCACTTATTAATTTCATGATATTACCCTAAAATCTGTAACCTAATAAAAACTTCTTTGGCTTCCCAAAAAATTCTGATTCTTATGAAATTGATCCCTTAAAATTAAATAATGTCTTTAATTGCAACATAATGCCATTGTTGTGGTTTTATTTAGATTACATGTGCTTTCGTCATGTGGCGCATCGATCAGTTTTGATTTTGAGTGAAAAAAAGTAACACATTTCAAAATAACGTTGACTGGGCCTTTAACCCCGCATGGCTCATTTACAGGGCTCATTTACAATACCGACCTTTGTTGGTTCTAATACTTCCTATATCTAAAAGATTTCAACAATCGATCCAGAACTGTAGGCTTGAGTGTGTTAACAAACTCATTCAACTGAGTAAGGATTGGGAAAATTTGTGAAGTTCAGCTGGGCCAATGTCCTTGGGCCGATAGGGCTCATTTACAATACCGATCCTTGTTCCTTCCAGTACTAACCATATATGCAATATCTTAACAATCGGTTGAAAAATGTAGGCTTGAGTGTGTTAACAAAAAAGGTGTCGACAGACGGACAGACAGCAAGACAGACAAACCCGAAAAATATAGTCCCCCGGCGGGGGACTAATAAGGTGAAGATAGAGCTAGGAGAGGGCAGGGGTACTCACTGTGTGCGTTTTGTGGCCACTGAGGTGTGACATCCCAGCTCGTGCTGCCAGCCTGATAGCGGTTCCATGACCTTGACCTTTGTTCTACCTCCGCCATCTGTGGCCGAGAAAGCTCATGAATATTCATCGCCAATGAGTGAGCGCAGACACACCGAAACTGAGCAGAGAAAACTACTCTAAACCACAAGTCTTGGGATCTCACATGCACGTTACCACCGTGTTTTTTTTTTTTTCAAACAGAGCCTGAAATAACGTGTGAACATCTTTAAAACTGCCATTTTGCTTACCCGTGCAGGGCCGGTGTGCTTCACAGAACGAGTGTTGGCAGCGCGCCCTGTAACTGATGGGAATAATATGCAATACTTACACATGAAATATATAATACTTCTAAATATGTAATACTGCACAAGAAATATATAATACTTCTAAATCTGTAATACTTCCACATAAAACCTCGGACAAAGTGTCACTTGAAAATATCTGGAATTTATTTTCGTTTATGCATAGAGTGTTGTATACTATGGTCTCTAAATTCTAAATCGAAGAAAAAAAAATATGGAAACAAGAGCGCCGGAACGCTGCAAATCCCCTCGCCGTTCGCATGTTTTTACACGAGGAGTAAACCTGTATAAGATCTGAAATATGTGTGCTTACACGTTCGGAGGAATTGTGCATACAAGACTTAGTACATATAGCCTTTATAGTCGAAAAATATGCTAAGTTTCGACCTCAAAACTCAATACGAGGTGCACAACTACAATACATGAGGAGTAAATCTGTATAGGATTTGAATACAAGACCACTACCCCAAAAGCGTGACGGACGGACAGACGGACAAACCAAATCCTATATCCCCTTCGCCAATAAAGTTGGGCGAGGGGATTAAAAATGGACAGGACGAACACAAAGCAACCGATATTCAAACCAGTAACTACTATCATTGATTCTGATCTTTAGTTGATCGACTCAACAAATCGATCATCTACCGGAAAAGTGTGGCTTTTTTAGAGTTTCTTTTTTTTTCTCATTCGTTGACAATACCGGTCACAGATGATATTACTCCACTGCAGCAACTACTGTAAAAACGGTTTAAGTATTTCCTGCAATAATTACGCAAAGCCTTACAGGGGAAACTACACTACACACAAAGTCTGGCAGAGGAAACTACACTACACACGCAAAGCCTGGCAGAGGAAACTACGCTACACACACACAAAGCCTGGCACAGGAAACTACACTACACACACAAAGTCTGGCAAGAAAAATACACTACACACACAAAGCTTGGCACAGGAAACTACACTACACACACAAAGCCTGGCAGAGGAAACTACACTACACACACACAAAGCCTGGCACAGGAAACTACACTACACACACAAAGTCTGGCAAGAAAAATACACTACACACACAAAGCTTGGCACAGGAAACTACACTACACACACAAAGCCTGGCAGAGGAAACTACACTACACACACACAAAGCCTGGCACAGGAAACTACACTACACACACAAAGCCTGACACGGGAAACTACACTACACACACAAAGTTTGGCAGAGGAAACTACACCACACACACAAAGCCTGGCAAGAAAACTACACTACACACACAAAGTCTGGCAGGGGAAACTACACTACACACACAAAGTCTGGCAGAGGAAACTACACTACACACACAAAGCCTGACACGGGAAACTACACTACACACACAAAGCCTCGCAGAAAAAACTACACTACACACACAAAGTCTGGCAGAGGAAACTACACTACACACACAAAGCCTTTTAGAGAAAACTACACTACACACACAAAGCCAGGCAGAGGAAACTACACTACACACACAAAGCCAGGCAGAGGAAACTACACTACACACACAAAGCCTGGCACAGGAAACTACACTACACATACAAAGTCTGGCAGAGGAAACTACACTACACACACAGAGCCTGGCACAGGAAACTACACTACACACAAAGCCTGGCAGATTAAACTACACTACACACACAAAGTCTGGCAGAGGAAACTACACTACACACACAAAGCCTGGCAGAGGAAACTACACTACACACACAAAGCCTGGCACAGGAAACTACACTACACACACAAAGCCTCGCAGAGTAAACTACACTACACACACAAAGCCTTTTAGAGAAAACTACACTACACACACAAAGCCAGGCAGAGGAAACTACACTACACACACAAAGTCTGGCACAGGAAACTACACTACACACACAGAGCCTGGCACAGGAAACTACACTACACACACAAAGTTTGGCACAGGAAACTACACCAGACACACAAAGCTTGGCACAGGAAACTACACTACACACACACAAAGCCTGGCAGAGGAAACTACACTACACACACAAAGCCTGAAACAGCAAACTCCACTACACACACAAAGTTTGGCACAGGAAACTACACTACACATACAAAGCTTGGCACAGGAAACTACACTACATACACAAAACTTGGCACAGGAAACTACACTACACACACACAAAGCCTGGCAGAGGAAACTACACTACACACACAAAGCCTGACACAGCAAACTCCACTACACACACAAAGTTTGGCACAGGAAACTACACTACACATACAAAGCTTGGCACAGGAAACTACACTACATACACAAAGCCTGGCACAGGAAACTACACTACACACACACAAAGCCTGGCAGAGGAAACTACACTACCCACACAAAGCCTGACACAGCAAACTCCACTACACACACAAAGTTTGGCACAGGAAACTACACTACACACACAAAGCCTGGCAGAAGAAACTACACTAAACACACAAAGCCTGACAGGGGAAACTACACTACACACACAAAGCCTGACACGGTAAACTACACTACACACACAAAGTCTGGCAGAGGAAACTACACTACACACACAAAGACTGGCAGAGGAAACTACACTACACACACAAAGCCTGGCAGAGGAAACTACAGTACACACACAAAGTCTGGCAAGAAAAATACACTACACACACAAAGCCTAGCAGAGGAAACTACACCACACGCAAAGCCTGGCAGAAGAAACTACACTACACACACAAAGCCTGGCAGGAAACTACACTACACACACAAAGTCTGGCAGAGGAAACTACACCATACACAAAGCCTGGCAGACGAAACTACACTACACACACAAAGCCTGGCAGAAAACTACACTACATACAAAAAGTCTGGCACAGAAAACTACACTACACCCCACAAAAAGCCTGGCAGAAGAAACTACACTACACCCACAAAGTCTGACACACACAAACTACACTACACACACAAAGACTGGCAGAGGAAACTACACTACACACACAAAGCCTGACACGGGAAACTACACTACACACACAAAGCCTGGCAGAGGAAACTACACTACACACACAAAGCCTGACACGGGAAACTACACTACACACACAAAGCCTCGCAGAAGAAACTACACTACACACACAAAACCTGGCAGAGGAAACTTCACTACACACACAAAGCCTGACACGGGAAACTACACTACACACACAAAGCCTGGCACAGGAAACTACACTACACACACAAAACCTGGCAGAGGAAACTTCTCTACACACACAAAGCCTGACACGGGAAACTACACTACACACACAAAGCCAGGCAGAGGAAACTACACTACACACACAAAGTCTGGCAGAGGAAACTACACTACACACACAAAGTCTGGCAGAGGAAACTTCACTACACACACAAAGCCTGGCAGAGGAAACTACACTACACACACACAAAGCCTGGCACAGGAAACTTCACTACACACACAAAGACTGGCAAGAAAAATACACTACACACACAAAGCTTGGCACAGGAAACTACACTACACACACAAAGCCTGGCAGAGGAAACTACACTACACACACACAAAGCCTGGCACAGGAATTTACACTACACACACAAAGCCTGACACGGGAAACTACACTACACACACAAAGTTTGGCAGAGGAAACTACACCACACACACAAAGCCTGGCAAGAAAACTACACTACACACACAAAGTCTGGCAGGGGAAACTACACTACACACACAAAGTCTGGCAGAGGAAACTACACTACACACACAAAGCCTGACACGGGAAACTACACTACACACACAAAGCCTCGCAGAAAAAACTACACTACACACACAAAGTCTGGCAGAGGAAACTACACTACAAACACAAAGCCTTTTAGAGAAAACTACACTACACACACAAAGCCAGGCAGAGGAAACTACACTACACACACAAAGCCAGGCAGAGGAAACTACACTACACACACAAAGCCTGGCACAGGAAACTACACTACACATACAAAGTCTGGCAGAGGAAACTACACTACACACACAGAGCCTGGCACAGGAAACTACACTACACACAAAGCCTGGCAGATTAAACTACACTACACACACACAAAGCCTGGCACAGGAAACTACACTACACACACAAAGCCTGGCAGAGGAAACTACACTACACACACAAAGCCTGGCACAGGAAACTACACTACACACACAAAGCCTCGCAGAGTAAACTACACTACACACACAAAGCCTTTTAGCGAAAACTACACTACACACACAAAGCCAGGCAGAGGAAACTACACTACACACACAAAGTCTGGCACAGGAAACTACACTACACACACAGAGCCTGGCACAGGAAACTACACTACACACACAAAGTTTGGCACAGGAAACTACACCAGACACACAAAGCTTGGCACAGGAAACTACACTACACACACACAAAGCCTGGCAGAGGAAACTACACTACACACACAAAGCCTGAAACAGCAAACTCCACTACACACACAAAGTTTGGCACAGGAAACTACACTACACATACAAAGCTTGGCACAGGAAACTACACTACATACACAAAACTTGGCACAGGAAACTACACTACACACACACAAAGCCTGGCAGAGGAAACTACACTACACACACAAAGCCTGACACAGCAAACTCCACTACACACACAAAGTTTGGCACAGGAAACTACACTACACATACAAAGCTTGGCACAGGAAACTACACTACATACACAAAGCCTGGCACAGGAAACTACACTACACACACACAAAGCCTGGCAGAGGAAACTACACTACCCACACAAAGCCTGACACAGCAAACTCCACTACACACACAAAGTTTGGCACAGGAAACTACACTACACACACAAAGCCTGGCAGAAGAAACTACACTACACACACAAAGCCTGACAGGGGAAACTACACTACACACACAAAGCCTGACACGGGAAACTACACTACACACACAAAGTCTGGCAGAGGAAACTA
Source organism: Protula sp. h YS-2021 (assembly GCA_949752745.1). Classification (NCBI taxonomy): domain Eukaryota; kingdom Metazoa; phylum Annelida; class Polychaeta; order Sabellida; family Serpulidae; genus Protula; species Protula sp. h YS-2021. The sequence goes on from OX457029.1 coordinate 2,657,647, forward strand.
CACTACACACACAAAGCCTAGCAGAGGAAACTACACCACACGCAAAGCCTGGCAGAAGAAACTACACTACACACACAAAGCCTGGCAGGAAACTACACTACACACACAAAGTCTGGCAGAGGAAACTACACCACACACAAAGCCTGGCAGACGAAACTACACTACACACACAAAGCCTGGCAGAAAACTACACTACATACAAAAAGTCTGGCACAGAAAACTACACTACACCCCACAAAAAGCCTGGCAGAAGAAACTACACTACACCCACAAAGTCTGACACACACAAACTACACTACACACACAAAGACTGGCAGAGGAAACTACACTACACACACAAAGCCTGACACGGGAAACTACACTACACACACAAAGCCTGGCAGAGGAAACTACACTACACACACAAAGCCTGACACGGGAAACTACACTACACACACAAAGCCTCGCAGAAGAAACTACACTACACACACAAAACCTGGCAGAGGAAACTTCACTACACACACAAAGCCTGACACGGGAAACTACACTACACACACAAAGCCAGGCAGAGGAAACTACACTACACACACAAAGTCTGGCAGAGGAAACTACACTACACACACAAAGTCTGGCAGAGGAAACTTCACTACACACACAAAGTCTGGCAGAGGAAACTACACTACACACACAAAGTCTGGCAGACGAAACTACACTACACACACAAAGCCTGGCAGACGAAACTACACTACACACACAAAGCCTGGCAGAAAAATACACTACATACAAAAAGTCTGGCACAGAAAACTACACTACACCCAACAAAAAGCCTGGCAGAAGAAACTACACTACACACACAAAGTCTGACACACACAAACTACACTACACACACAAAGCCTGACACGGGAAACTACACTACACACACAAAGTCTGGCACAGGAAACTACACTACACACACAAAGCCTGACACGGGAAACTACACTACACACACAAAGTCTGGCAGAGGAAACTATACTACACACACAAAGTCTGGCAGAGGAAACTACACTACACACACAAAGTCTGGCAGAGGAAACTACACTACACACACTGTTACACTTGTAATTACAAAACCAGTTTCAACAAAGATATCTATAACAAAACAGCTACAATAGCGAACATCAAGCCGACAGCAGCAGACCTACCTCTTGTAAACAGCGGCGTAAGCCTGCATTGATCATATATTTGCCTTTTAAAAAATATATCATCTTTACGCGCATCGTTCATTTCACATAAAACCCGGTATTTTTTTTTTTACTTAAACTAAATAGAAGTTTCATTTTTTAAAAACAAACAACTGTCAAATTAAAGAACTGTAACAAGCTTGACCAATATCACACCGTTTTTCTTTTTCTTTTTAAATATTTTTTTTCAGTTTACAAGAATGACCTGTAGAGGGCGCGCGAGCAGCCTTCGGCGGGGAGACGGGCTCTTTCTTTATCTCCACCACATCAGGCCTGGAAAATCAAACCAGAACAACTACAGAATTTCACTGTTGTAAAGACACTGATTTTTTTTTTAAACCGAACTACTTTTTTTCCTTTTATTTATTTAAAAACCTTTTTTTTTAACTTTTAATTTTTTTAAGCTTTGAAGGTGGATAAAGGAAAAATGACATGATTTTGGCAACAACCGCGTGTTATTGTACAAAATATCCAATAAATAAATAAATAATTAACAAACAAACAAACCAACCAGCACTGGGATTCTCTCCCAAGCTTCTGTTTCTTTGAACTGGATTCCGGAAGTGCGTCACTTGACCTTCTTTTCACGACCTTCCTCACGTCGTTCGCATTCGCTTCGGCACTTTCCGTCGTATGCATGGATTCGCCACCATTTTCCCATGCATCACCCTTCTCCTTCACTGTACAACTTGCAGTATTTTGGGATTTCGGCTCAGTATTTTGGGATTTCGGCTCAATATTTTGGGATTTCGGCTCAGTATTTCTCTCCATATGTATTTCCTTAACGGCTACCCGGTCCAGTTTGTTGCTGTCATCTTTGCACGTCATTGCCACGTCACCCATCTTACTAACGCCCCCATATTTCTTGTTATTTAAGTGACCCCCGAGTCTAGTTTGGTTTTCGCCACTGTCATTGCTGCCCAACCTGCTATCCCGATCACTTTCTTTGATCTTCGTGTTGTCCACCTTGTTCCCTCCATCATCTTTACTCTTCATGCTGTCCACCTCGTTCCCTCCATTACCTTCTTTACCCTTCATGCTGTCCACCTTGTTCACTCCATCACCTTCTTTACTCTTCATGCTGTCCACTTTGTTCCCTCCATCATCTTTACTCTTCATGCTGTCCACCTCGTTCCCTCCATTACCTTCTTTACCCTTCATGCTGTCCACCTTGTTCCTTCCATCACCTTCTTTACCCTTCATGCTGTCCACCTTGTTCCTTACATCACCTTCTTTACTCTTCATGCTGTCCACCTTGTTCACTCCAGGACCATTACTCTTCGTGCTATCCATCTTCTTCCCTCCATTACCTTCTTTACCCTTCATGCTGTCCACCTTGTTCCCATCATCACCTTTACTCTTCATGCTGTCCACCTTGTTCCCTCCATCATCTTTACTCTTCATGCTGTCCACCTCGTTCCCTCCATTACCTTCTTTACCCTTCATTCTATCCACCTTGTTCCCTCCATCACCTCCTTTACCCTTCATGCTCTCCACCTTGTTCTCTTCATCACCTTCTTTACCCTTCATGCTCTCCACCTTGTTCCTTCCATCACCTTCTTTACTTTTCATGCTGTCCACTTTGTTCCCATCATCACCTTCTTTACCCTTCATGCTGTCCACCTTGTTCCCATCATCACCTTTACTCTTCATGCTGTCCACCTTGTTCCCTCCATCATCTTTACTCTTCATGCTGTCCACCTCGTTCCCTCCATTACCTTCTTTACCCTTCATTCTATCCACCTTGTTCCCTCCATCACCTCCTTTACCCTTCATGCTCTCCACCTTGTTCTCTTCATCACCTTCTTTACCCTTCATGCTCTCCACCTTGTTCCTTCCATCACCTTCTTTACTTTTCATGCTGTCCACTTTGTTCCCTCCATCATCTTTACTCTTCATGCTGTCCACCTCGTTCCCTCCATTACCTTCTTTACCCTTCATGCTGTCCACCTTGTTCCTTCCATCACCTTCTTTACCCTTCATGCTGTCCACCTTGTTCCTTACATCACCTTCTTTACTCTTCATGCTGTCCACCTTGTTCACTCCAGGACCATTACTCTTCGTGCTATCCATCTTCTTCCCTCCATTACCTTCTTTACCCTTCATGCTGTCCACCTTGTTCCCTCCATCACCTTCTTTACCCTTCATGCTGTCCACCTTGTTCCCATCATCACCTTTACTCTTCATGCTGTCCACCTTGTTCCCTCCATCATCTTTACTCTTCATGCTGTCCACCTCGTTCCCTCCATTACCTTCTTTACCCTTCATTCTATCCACCTTGTTCCCTCCATCACCTCCTTTACCCTTCATGCTCTCCACCTTGTTCTCTTCATCACCTTCTTTACCCTTCATGCTCTCCACCTTGTTCCTTCCATCACCTTCTTTACTTTTCATGCTGTCCACCTTGTTCCCTCCATCACCTCCTTTACCCTTCATGCTCTCCACCTTGTTCTCTTCATCACCTTCTTTACCCTTCATGCTCTCCACCTTGTTCCTTCCATCACCTTCTTTACTCTTCATGCTCTCCACCTTGTTCTCTTCATCACCTCCTTTACCCTTCATGCTCTCCACCTTGTTCTCTTCATCACCTTCTTTACCCTTCATGCTCTCCACCTTCTTCCCTGCACCACCTTCTTTACTCTTCATGCTGACCACACTGAGACCTGCTCGACACCCACTGCTGTGCCTCGTATTCACCAAACTCGCCTGCTCACCGCCCACGCTACTGGTCCCTCCACCTTCGCCGCTGTTGGCTTTTCCTGCCGTGCCAGTCACTGTGCTGTCCACACAGCAGTGTCCACATCTGTCCGTCCTGTCGCACCCAGTGCTATTTTCTCGAATCACTTTCCTCCTTTTTCTACGCGGCTTATTATTATTATTTTCGTCATCACTTTTTATCTCTCCTTCTTCGTCACTGCTACTCGCACTTGTATTGACGCACCGATGGCAATCATTGTCATTCTTTCTGTTTTTGCTTACGTCATCACCTGTTCTGCTGTTGTTGCCGCCTTGGCTGGTGGTTGACTGCTGGTTGGCTGGTGGTTGGTTGGTGGTTGGCTGGAGGTGGCTGGAGTGTGTGTACCCGACGCGGCTTCTTTCCCTAAGGTATTTGTCCCAGATGTCATTATGGTTGGCGTCTGGAGCCTGGCTACGCGCTCGATGGTCACTCTCCGTGAATCGCCAAGAGTCACGTGATCTGCAGCGCGGATACGACGGCCAGTTATCGTGCGTCACATCGCCGATAAAATCTGCAAAAGGGTCGTTCTCTATCGGTCTGTCAAAATCAAAGTAGCGATCGGCCTGCAATTGAAATAAAATCCTCTATAGCCCTTTGCCACATGTAATTTTACTTAGGTCCCTGCGTTATCAAATCAAACACGAACTGAATTTTTCACTTTTTTTTTTTTTTACTATTTCCACACGGATAATTTATTTTGCTATGCTATTCTATTTCGCACAGCAGACGCCCCCCCCCCCCCCCCTTAGCCGTGCAGACGCACTCCGCAGATGGCTCCTTAATATACGTAAACACAGATGTTCTGATCCTGTTACAGTAATTTGTATTAACAGCATGACGTATCTAGGGACATTTACGTCTCCAATTTTTCTATTCATATATGAAGGGGTCCATGCATAAACCTGATAACTGCTCTTATCAGCAGTGGAGAAAAACGTTTTTAAAGTTTGAAATGTTAGTAACAAACATAGGTTTTTCCCATCGCATTTTCCCAAAAAAAATGCCCACTTCTAATCGGTTTTGAGGTGTAAGACTTACATATGTGATAGAACAGAGGTCAAGAAATACCGTGGTGGTAATAGTGCATTTTCCTGATAAGTGGAGTTATCAAGTTTATGCATGGACCCCTTCATATGATAAACGTGCGTGTGTGTTTTTGTTTTGTCTTGTTTTTTTGTTTTTTTTTTTGTTAAAATTTAACTGAAAGTAATGTTACCTTTGAGCTGTTTTTTCCCCTGCCGGGCACGGCAACAATTCCCGGGGTATAGAACTGGGCGTGGCAAAACTTCATATGCCTAATTAACTTCTCTTTGGACATAAATTCCTGCTTGTAGCCACCCTTATCTGTGCAGATCTTGCACCGAAAACACACTTCCGCCACAAGGTGAAAGGCTGGTAGGCACTCCCGCAGTTCTGCAGAAAATATACGCGTGTTTGCTTTAAACAAGACTGTCAAGAGTTCATAACTGAACGCCTCTAAATCTCATCGTGATATGTGCATTAGAAAAAGACATCTTTAAAAGTAAACGTGATGCTTCGCCCCAGACACGATTAGCTCCCAGGGGAAATTAAACTTAATAGCATAAAAGATAGCAAGGATGGCATCCATGCCACACTTCAGTCATCCAAACCGCGCCTCAACGAACCAAACTACGCGTCATCCATCCAAAATACGCGTCAACCAACCAAACCACGCGTCATCCTTCCAAACTACGCGTCAACCACCCAAACCACGCGTCAACCACTCAAATCACGCGTCAACCAACCAAACTACGCGTCATCCATCCAAACCCCGCGTCAACCATCCAAACCACGCGTCAACCACCCAAACCACGCTTCAACCATCCAAACCACGCGTCAGCCACTCAAACCACGCGTCAACCAACCAAACTACGCGTCATCCATCCAAACCACGCTTCAACCATCCAAACCACGCGTCAACCACCCAAACCAAGCGTCAACCACCTAAACTACGCGTCAACCATGCAAACCACGGGTTAACCGCCAAACCACGCGTCAACCATCCAAACCACGTGTCAGCCACGCAAAACCACGCGTCAACCACTCAAACTACGCGTCAACCAACCAAACCACGCGTCATCCTTCCGAACTACGCGTCAACCACCCAAACCACGCGTCAACCACTCAAATCACGCGTCAACCAACCAAACGACGCGTCATCCATCCAAACCCCGCGTCAACCATCCAAACCACGCGTCAACCACCCAAACCACGCTTCAACCATCCAAACCACGCGTCAGCCACTCAAACCACGCGTCAACCAACCAAACTACGCGTCATCCATCCAAACCACGCTTCAACCATCCAAACCACGGGTCAACCACCCAAACCAAGCGTCAACCACCTAAACTACGCGTCAACCATGCAAACCACGGGTTAACCGCCAAACCACGCGTCAACCATCCAAACCACGTGTCAGCCACGCAAAACCACGCGTCAACCACTCAAACTACGCATCATCCATCCAAACTACGCGTCACCCATCCAAACTACGTGTCAACCACCCAAGCCACGCGTCAACCAACCAAACTACGCGTCATCCATCCAAATCACGCGTCAACCATCCAAACCACGGGACAACCGCAAAACCACGCGTCAACCACTCAAACTACGGGTCATCGATCCAAACTACGCGTCACCCATCCAAACTACGCGTCAACCACCCAAGCCACGCGTCAACCAACCAAACTACGCGTCAGCCACCCAAACCACGCGTCAACCAACCAAACTAGGCGTCATCCATCCAAATCACGCGTCAACCACCCAAGCTACGCGTCAACCACCCAAACCACGCGTCATCCTTCCAAACTACGCGTCAACCATCCAAACCACGCGTCAACCAATTAAAGAGTCAACCAACCAAACCACGGGACAACCGCAAAACCACGCGTCAATCATCCAAACCATGCGTCAACCAACTAAAGAGTCAACAAACCAAACTACGCGTCACCCATCCAAACTACGCGTCATCCAGCCAAACCACGCGTCATCCATCCAAATCACGCGTCAACCATCCAAACCACGCGTCAGCCAACCAAACCACGCGTCAACTAACCAAACTACGCGTCATCCATCCAAACCACGCGTCAACCAACCAAACTACGCGTCATCCATCCAAATCACGCGTCAACCATCCAAACCACGCGTCAGCCAACCAAACCACGCGTCAACTAACCAAACTACGCGTCATCCACCCAAACCACGCGTCAACCAACCAAACTACGCGTCATCCATCCAAATCACGCGTCAACCATCCAAACCACGGGACAACCGCCAAACCACACGTCAACCATCCAAACCACGCGTCAACCAACCGAACTACGCGTCATCCACCCAAGTCACGCGTCAACCATCCAAGTCACGCGTCAACCATCCAAACTACGCGTCAACCACCCAAACCACGCGTCAACCATCCAAACCACGCGACAACCACCCAAACTACGCGCCCACCATCCAAAACACGCAGCAATAATCAAAACCTTGCGTCAACCAATTTCACAGAATCAGAACTTATCTATCTCGTTTTCAGCCTGATTACCTTTCATCATCTTCAATATGATTTTTATTATTATTATTATTTAGCATTATTATTTCTTCATCTTAGTCTTTGGTTTTTATTTTTATTTTTATCCTTATTTATTTATTATATTTATTTATTATATTTATTTATTTATTTATTATTATTACTATTATTTTCATTTTTACCCTTATTTATTTATTTATTATATTTATTTATTTGTTATATTTATTTATTTATTTATTTATTATTATTATTATTATATTTTTTTGCCAAACAAAATTGACAGCATGAAGGCAATTTTGCTGTCGCTTTTCTATCCTTGTTATTTCTCTCCCTAATTCAAACTGTAGGAGAATCCCGATAATTGTGCTTCGGTACGAATAACTCGTCTACTGTATTTTTTTTTCAACCACGTAATAAGCATGAACAAACAACTTCCGGTCTGGTACCTGCCAGCGGGCATCGTCCCTCCGATACTTCCTTCTCAGTTCTCTCTTCTCTGACCTCACACAAATCCCCGTACCACATCTCTACGCTTGAGAAAAAAATAATAAACTGTCAGAATGCCTTGTGCGATCAAGCGGCCACTAAAACAACCTGTGCAATCAGATCAAGCGGCCACTAAAACAACCTGTGCAATCAGATCAAGCGGCCACTAAAACAACCTCTGCAATCAGATCAAGCGGCCACTAAAACAACCTGTGCAATCAGACAAGCGGCTACTAAAACAACCTGTGCAATCAGATCATGCGGCCACTAAAACAACCTGTGCAATCAGATCAAGCGGCCACTAAAACAACCTCTGCAATCAGATCAAGCGGCCACTAAAACAACCTGTGCAATCAGACAAGCGGCTACTAAAACAACCTGTGCAATCAGATCATGCGGCAACTAAAATAACCTGTGCAATCAGATCAAGCGGCCACTAAAACAACCTGTGCAATCAGACAAGCGGCCACTAAAACAACCTCTGCAATCAGATCAAGCGGCCACTAAAACAACCTGTGCAATCAGACAAGCGGCTACTAAAACAACCTATGCAATCGGATCATGCGGCAACTAAAACAACCTGTGCAATCAGATCAAGCGGCCACTAAAACAACCTGTGCAATCAGATCAAGCGGCCACTAAAACAACCTGTGCAATCAGATCAAGCGGCCACTAAAACAACCTGTGCAAACAGATCAGGCGGCCACTAAAACAACCTGCGCAATCAGATCAAGCGGCCATTAAAACAACCTGCGCAATCAGATCAAGCGGCCACTAAAACAACCTGTGCAATCAGATCAAACGGCCACTAAAACAACCTGTGCAATCAGAGCAAGCGGCCACTAAAACAACCTGTGCAATCACTTATAGGGGTATAAAGCGATGACGGACAGACGGACGGACGGTATGTCCGCAAGACAGACGGACGGACACCCCAAACCTATAGGCCCCAATCCGAAGGGTTGGGGCCTAATTAGCTAGTCGTGATACAAGTTCCAATGACCCACACATCACTTCCTTCTGCGGAACATACAAAAAAACTTAAAACAGAGAGCATGCAAAATGGCCTTCCTGTAAAAGTTTATTGCTTAATTAGAGTAGTCAAGCTTGTAGTCTACTTGAACGTCACAGAATGGGGAGGGGTTAAAAAAAGGAGCCCGAAACATCGCTTGGCCTAAACATACTTTCACTGAGCATCCAAACAGGCGGTACAATCATGGAATGAATACGAAAATGAAAGCACTGATCATCCAATCTTGGAAGTAACAACACTGAACGACAACGATAGCGGGATCGAAAACGAACTGCAATCAGTGTTAAGTCACTGAAAAATTACAATATATGCGAAAAAGCGCAATTGGAGAAATTGGCATCGGGTACACGCCCTTCTAGAAATTCCAGGACGGGTCTAGAATTTGTAGCGTGGGTTTTGCAATCCCCTCAAATATCGCCCACAAACTAGATTCACTGCCAAGAGGCATATGAAATCGACTTGCGACCCAAACTCTACAAAATACAATATGCGATTCTAGTCATTACACACGCACCAACAGTAAACCACACACAGACAAAACCATAGAGGCTTTCTATGGTGATCTAAAGCATGTGATTAATTTAATTCCCCACATGGATAAACTGATAATCCTTGGAGATTTTAACGCCAGGATAGGCCCCCACAATCCGTTATGGCCAAAGGTGATTGGCAGCCAAGGCATTGGCAAAGCTAACTCCAACGGACAGCTACACCTTTCCAAATGTGCAGAACATAAGCTAGTGTGTATGTTGAAAGAAAATCTTTTATCGCAAAATGGACAAAAACTTTTCAGCAGATGTCTTATTAGTTTTTAATGGATCATATGGTGATTTTTTTTAAATTCAGAAGTGTGCATGCTGAAAGAAAATTATAATTTTTATATTTTTCCTTATCATTTCTTTACAATTTACTCCCAAAAATCTGCAATCGAAACGACGCCACCATCAGAAAGATCCGAAAATACGAATAAGTCAAATCACACTTAGTCCTAGATGACTGTTGCGATCTTCTGATGACAGTAAAAGTCACAGTTCCTATAACAGAACTTGTCACTGATGTCAATTTTGCTAATCTGTGGCGTTATTTTAAAATTGGGGCATCATGAAATGGCCCCAATTATAAATTTCGGCGCACAATTTTTATGGTCAAATAACAATTATGTATTAAGAAAAATAGCTGTTTCCTTGAGAGCAAGATATAGAATCCCCCATTATCACCCACAACAACAATGATTCTTCATTTGCAAAACCACTCTTTACTCAAGTTGGGTAGTTTCGCCATGGTCGAAAATAATGCGTCAGGATGCTTCTCAGTGTGCTTTTAAAGAAAAAGCCTCCTAGTCCGAACCTCGGTGTCCTAGAACGTTCGCCAAAAGATCCAGTCCCGAAAGTTCAGATCAGTGGCCATTTCTTTTACTGGAACTGTGATCCTTTGTCCTAGGAAGATAGAAAGGGTCCGCTTGGACTAAATCACTCTTGGCGTTCCGAATAAAATGCGCAAAAATTCTGCGTTTCGAATACAAACTAACCGGGTAAAAAAATTAAAAGGAAATGAGAGATTTCGCCTAAATGTCACATTTCTCTTGCATCAAAGAGCAATCGGGTTTTCAACAATCCGTATGCTATTTTAAAAATTTATTAAAAGTTTTAAGATGGTTTCAAGTAGTCTCAGCGGACCCTTTCCATCTTCCTATGACAGAAAGGAAGACCGCAAGAGTCATCAAGGACTAAGTTTCAAGTTTCAATTTCTTTTATGTTACGAGTATGGGTTAGTCCCAGTGGACCCTTTCTGTCTTCCTAGGTCAGAAAGGGTCACAGTTCCTGTAATAGAAATCACCATTGATCTCAATTTTCGCGGCTCTAGATCTTTCGGCGCATGTTCCAGGACACCGAGGTTCGGAGTGGCATGCCTTTTCTTAAAAAGCACACTGAGGAGTATCCTGGCGCACTATTTTCGACCTCGTCCAAACTACCAAAGTGGAGTAAAGAGTGGTTTTATAACTGCAGATTTATTGTTGTTGTGGGCGATAATGGGAGATTTTTTATTCTGATCTGAAGAAAACATCTATTTTTCTCATTACAAAATTGTTATTTGACCATAAAAATTGTGCGCCATAATTTATAATTGGGTTATTTATGTGATGCACCCTTTCTAAAATAACGCTATTAGCCCCAGTCGTGCACCGAGATTGAAAAATTGAGATCAATGACAAGTTATATCATAGGAACTATGACTCTTGCTGGGAAGCAAGAGTCATCTAGGACTAAGTATGGGTAGTCCCGAGTGACCCCAGTCAATCACCACTCTTCTACCCAGGAGGTGGGAGTCATCTGGGACTAGAGTATGGGTTGCTCTTTTTCTTCCATCGTTTCTTTCATTTTTATTCGGTTCATTTGCAGTCGAGTTTTAAAATTCTTTGGCATTTTATTTGAAACACTCAAAGTGTGAATGGGCATACTGGCTAATCCGCTTATGATCAAACCTCTTATTAACGCCCAATAAAATGTATTTTTTACGTGTCACGACTTCTTTGAATTCTTCATGTATTGACTAAAATATGTAAGAAACAAGTTGTGACATCATGCCATTACAATATACGCAAATTAAATACACATTTTTAAAATGAAACAAATAACACAACCTGTGCAAAGGCCGGGAACGCTACTCATACACTCGCGGTACACATAAAGTAGCCCCGGTGTCGCTTTTTTATTGGCACATAACAATTGCTAATCAGGTATGCAGTATGTTAAAAAGTTAAAACGCATGGGTGTGCACGTTAAAGTGAGATTCCTCCATGTGCTACAGCTTTTGAAATACGTTATCCTTATCACACAAAGGATCTCCGATTCGTTCGTAGCTGGGGTCAAGTTTGTTTTCTCAACATTACCAAAATTAAAACATGCTAAGTGTAGCAGAAAGTAATGGAAGTCTTTACAGCAAAACTGCGAATAACTGGCCATTTCGTAACACATTTTATAGAATGAAAGCAGATTGACAACATACCCATTTTGTGAAAAAATTAGATGAATATATTTTCCCAATAAAATGAATTAAAAACTGCTCAGCACAACTTGTTATAACTCAAATTGTGAAAGAAATATCTTGGAACTTTTAAGAGAAGGTTTAAAGAAAAAGTTACAATAAATTTTTACGATTCATAAAATTATGGTTCCAAGTAACTTATTATTTTAAAATATATTTTTGTTGTTATCAGTTAATTTCTTTCTTTCCTTTTTTGTCTAATCAATAACTTCTGTACAATCAGTGATGTTGAGGGAAAAAGACAAAGAATAAAAAAATGGCAACTGAACTTTACCTTATAAGATCTTTGATTCTCTGGAAGCTGTTCTGAGATTATCCCCTCATTCCGTTATCTCTAATACATACCGGCTGACGTGGTAAGAGCTGTGAGAGGGGTTTAGCATTGTGTTTTATGTCATGAAAGAATTTCATATTCTGCTAGTAAACTTCTTCTTTTCTGCGCATGTCCTGCGTCTGCGAGAGGGGTGTCAGAAGGTGTGGGGCTGTTGATAATGTTGTTCTCAGCCGTATGCCGAATAAAACCTCAGCAGGTCTATGTCCGTTATGGATGGGAGTTGACCTATAATTGAGAAGTGCTATGTAAGGATCATCATTTTATATGAGGTTTTTAAATGTTTTTACCGCTATCTCGGCACACCCATTTCCACTCGCGTGAGTTGGCGAAGATGTTAAATGGAGATAATTGTACTCCATGCTGAATTTCCCCATTGCACTGTTCTGTAGTGATCCGCCACTGTCAGAAACTAAAATTTCCGGGATTCCATGTCTGTCAAAAATCGATTTGAGGTGATTTATTATAGCATCTGCTTTTTGACCATCTCTAAGCAGAGCAATTTCCAAATACCTGGAATGGTAATCTACCACTACTAAATAGGTCTTACCTCGAAAATCGCAAGCTACCTTCTTCCATGGTCTGTCTGGAAGTGGGGTTGGTTGCAGTGGCTCCACAGTTTTAGGCTGCTGCCTAATACAGGTCAGGCAATTTATGACCATGCCTTCAATCTGTTTTGATAGGTAAACCCACCAAAGTGACGTTCTTGCTCTTTCTCGGCATTTATTAAAACCAAGATTGCCGTCGTTTGTGCGATCTAAAATTTCAAGACGCATTGAGGACGGAATAACGATTCTGCTGTCATTCAGTAGGAGGCCATCTTAAATAGAGTATTCCGCAGAAAATTGCATATAAGGGAGTGAAATAGTTGGAACTTGACTTTGATCAGGCGAACCTTCCTGGGTGTACAACATTATTTGAGTGCACACTTCATCTTAATGCTGAAGTTCGCAAATTTGTTCTAACTTTCTTTCAGTGATAGGAAGAACTTCAATTACCTGCTTGACGAACGCTTCCGTTTCCTCAGCTAAATTCGTTTTAACTTTCTGTTGTGGACGATGGAGCCCGGCTAAGGGTATCCGGAGTGTACATTTCCTTACGTGGTAAATGTTGTATATTGAATCTGAACCACATTAGCCTAATTTTGAACCAAGTTATCATAGGGGGTATTTCGTCGAGCCTCTTTTTAGCAAGTATAAGCCCTAACGACTTATGGTCAGTGACTAACGTGAAGTCTAAGCCTAAGACATACTCAACAAATTTTTCACAACCTTAGGTCAAGGCCAAAGGCTCTTTTTCAATTTGTTCATATCGTCGCTCACAGTCTGTTGCCTTCTACTTGCGTATAAGATAGGTCTAAACTCACCTGTAGTTGGCTCTTTTTGCAGAACGACTGCACCCAGCCCAAATGATGAGCTGTCAGCCATGATTCTGGTTTCGTGTTTGACACTGTACGGTACGTCTTCAGAGTGTTTTGAGAACTGAGTTGTTCTTTGATTTTCTCTAGAACAATTTGTTGTTGCTTACCCCCAAGACGAATCGCTTTCCTTTTTGAGGATTTAACGCAATGGCTGTTTCGAGTTCACGAAATCTGGGATAAACTTACCTAACTGGTTGGCCATTCCTAAAAACGACGTGGCTGTTATATTTGTAGGCGCAGGCATGTGGGTGACAGTCTTTATTTTGTTGTCATCTGGCAAAATACCACTGGGACCAATCTTATGCCCTACAAAACTTACCTCTGGAGGTTTCAAGGGAATCTGTTTAGCTACTCGATTGTATAAATCAAAATTACCGATACATTTGCACCGGTGTCTATTTTGAACAAAACCGGATGTTAATTTACCGTTTCGTCTAGCATAAACTTATCGTCATTGTCCTTGGCATGAACAGCCACTAAGAACTGCTCTTCACTGCCCTGTACACGGAATGGAACTGGGTCGATGTCCTGATAGCGGTCTTTATCCCTCACTTCGTGAATGTGTTTCTTTTGCTTGGTCCTGCAGACAACCACCCAGTGCTCCTTTTTCTTGCAGAAGCTGCACGTAAAATATTTCTGGGGACAATTTTGTTTGGAATGTTTGTTCTTACCACTGGCCCACACCAGTGGCAAGACGATTGTTGTTGTTGATGACGTCTTGACGCTGCACGCGATTGGTGATTGGTTTTTACTGGGTTTTGTGTCTTTGAGTCCCTGTGTAATGGTTGTTTGCGCACCATGTTGGTTTGAACGGGATTGAATGTGTTTAAGTGCGCAGACTGTCTTTGGACGGCTTCCTGCGTTCGTGCCTTGTCTATGGCGTCTTGAAGTTGTTTCAGATCTTTCTCACTCTGCAACTGTTCTGATAACTTTTTTCTCTGATTCCCGCATCAATGCGGTCACGTAACAGTTCTTCTTTCATGGCGTTATAGTTACACCTTTCAATCGGGATCCACAAGTCTTTTATGAAGTTGTCTCCGTTTCATCAATGCCTTGACAACGATTACTAAATTTGACACGTTAAAACACCAGGTGAAGTGGGATTCAAATCTGTTTTTCACTGTCGGGTACGATTTCATCTTATCAATGGATAACTGAAAACTGGTTAAAATGTCTTCTCCTTCGATACCCATGCAGTACACTAGGGTGTTTACTTTTTCTTCATCATCAGTTATTTTGGCAGTAGCTGGATACGGCTCAAAACGAGTATGCCATCGGCCCCACTCCTCCTTTAAATCGAACGTTTGAGGGGCGGGAATTTGCTAAATTTGCGAGTGAGTTGAATCACTGGTCCTACACATCTCTTTCAGCGTGGTTACCGCTGCCACCATGTTGTGTTACGGAATGATGCGACTGTATTTATATCGAAGTCCTTATTTATATCACAGCCATCTTGGTTATTACGTCACATGGTCACATGACCGGATAGAACATATTCAGTAAACAATACCCAAGGGTGGATAGTTGTGACACTATCAATAATATTACATTTTACATGTGTGCTTGTTGAATTTCTGTTAAAAAATGGCACTCTGCAAACAATAAAACATTAGCCCTTTGGTTTAGCAGTAATTTGTACTTTAAGTGAAGAAATGCAAGGAGGCAGTCTTAGCACGAATTCCTACAATGAATAGTCATTGTAGCATGAATATACATAGACCGGTAGATTCTTCATTGCCTTCTCTGTGCATGGGTATTTTATGCATGATACATGAGCAACATTTAGTTGGCGAAATTTGATAAAATGGAGATCTTTGAAAGGCGATGGGGCCTTTTCAGAAGCAGTTGACGCTTCAAACCTGTGTTCTCCTCTTTGACAACTTTTATTTATATTCGAGATTCTATTTTAAATAAAGCTAACTCATGATAACGAACCAACATATATTTTATGAATTTAATCTTTTCAACGTAACCGATTAATGTTTTAATTACAGTATTTGATTTAGAACTTTTGTTAAATTCCAGAGTAACTCCTGTACAGTACCTTCTGTCCGAAAATTCAATACTCCTTGCCAATAACGATCGAGTTATTTGTGGAGTACCTCGCCATTTTTTACTTAACTTTTTGAGTTTTTATTATAATTCATTTCACCACTGTATATTTATATTTAAATTAACACTGCAATTAGCCTCAAATTCAGCCCCAGACTCTCAAACACCCACACAGAAACTCGCTGTATACCCCATTCTGGAGTTTTAAACTATAAAAATAAACACCATTAAATAATCAAATATAAACACAAGAAACACAAACCACTACTCAAATGACGTCATATGTTTGAATTGAGAGTATAGTGGTGAGTTCAGTTCCTGCATTTGTAACGTACTTTGCATGGCGTTACCTTTGCTAGTCAGTCGAAATGACCTTTTTCAGTATTGACTTACCTATTGCAAGGTGATTGTGTAGACGGCCATCTTTTACAACCCGCCAAAAATCAATTCATCATGTATGTAACACTTCACCTACGTCCAATGAAAACAACAGCCATGTGCATGTTCAGGAATAGTACAAGGTAATATATAAAGTCCAATACAACCTGAATATGTCAACGTTTGAATTCAAGTTTGAAGCTGACAAGATTATACATGAAATAATTTCATTAATGATTGATTTCTTTTCATATATTTTTATTAATGACATATGATTTCTTTTCATGTCTAGAGCAATTTGTGATTATAGAATGCACATTTTATTTCTTTCGCACCATAAAAATATTACTTTCATTCATTACTTGTGTCCAAAAAACTTCAGTTATGATTTACAATATGTGTGCTAAAAGTGAAAGATTCAGGTTAGAATCAGGCTACATGACGAATCATCACAAAAAGTAATCGGTGTTAGATACGAAATGAAATTAGTTTTGGTGTCTAAGCAATCACTACGCAATAGAGGTCTCATGTTTATTTCCGCACAAGTATACTTTCCCTGAGCCTCCCGAAACCAGTCTTAATGCAGAAAGCATTTAGCTGAATTTCTCACTTTTAAACATGGTTTAGAAGGTAGCAAACCCCTAGTCATTCACTTTATATTGATTCTTTTTTTTTTTTTTTTTGTAGAAACGACCCACTGTTCAATCTAGGTGCGACTGTAAACACAACCCCAACCCTTTTAGCCAAAACCAAAGCATGAGACTGCATACAGCCTCACCCTGTGAAGTTAAGGCTGTCATATACCTTGCTCAGTCATTTTTTCTTTCACATTTTTGGTAATAAATTTCTAACACACCTCAAATCTCAAGTCTTGGCATGGTCCTAGATTCAAAGTAACCCGAACCCACTCAATTTCTTTATGATTGTTTTGATACCCCTTTATCCACATTCGCGGTATGAATCTGCATGTCTCCTCAACCATCGACTCACACTCTAGATACAGCAATAACATAACTTGCTAGGTCGTTTCATTTCCGATTTATCATTGCAAAAATTAATAACTCCCCCTCCATTTCTATGAAGGTGACGTAACTCCAAATCATCCTTTAGCTGTGACTTATTTTTAATCTGGAAAGTCTGAAGGCAACCAAAATTCTTTAACCAAAATCAGAATATGAACCTGCGTATGTGCAAAGGGTAGACATGGCTATGATATACATGGCTTTGGCACGAACCCAAAGCAAGACAAAGACACTATGGTAGATCAAATTCATCTCCGATATGGAAGAAAATGGCTCAGCTAATTCACAACCGTAGACTGGCGGAGAGTTTGAAGTCCTCCTCCAGGCTGTAAAACAACAGAAACTGGTTTTCTGCGAGGGAGAAACATATTTTCATGGACGGATAGAGAGAACCTGTAGTCTCCCTCCGGGGAACCAGGCAATAAAATGACAGAATTATGGAAGTAAAAGTTCTTATTCCGTTTTGGACAATACACACTTTTTACTTCGGGCATATTCTCTTGACCATGTAGTATTCCATAAATAAAACTCACAATTACGTTAATATTCCAGGCTGTGTAACCGCCAGTCTGCTAGTCCTTTTTTGATCAATTATAGGTCTTTCCGTATGCCTAAGTCTATGCTTAGTCACATTTCCAGTGCTTTCCAATAGATATTTTGAAGAACCAACAAAGAATGTTCATCCTGTATGCAGTAGGAGAAAATTGTAGTTAAAATGAAAAATAATTATATCCTGATATTATCAACTCACAATAATTTTATTTAATTGCATTTTCAATTTCAACAGGACTTTCTAGGACTCCTTCACAAAATTCCAGGACTTTCCAGAATGAAATTACAGTTTTCAGGAACGCGAGAACAATGTATATGTTACAGTAAATCTGTGTAATCAGTAATTTCACGTAATTCCTAAAACTTTAAGGAATTACGTGAAATTACTGTCGGGGCCAGGAATTACGCGAAATTCCTAAAATCTGCAGGAATTTCATGTAATAACTGAAACAGGAGGTCAGTAATTACACGAAATTACTAAACTGTGAATTAAACAAAAACAATGTGTTAACGTTTTATTAATCCAACCGACTTTGTCGGACTGGGTTAGTCGTATCACTATAGGGGGCTTGAATGCGTATGCGTGTGTGCGTATGGTAAACTTTTTCTTTAAAATGCTACTCCTCCTACAGTTTTGCTCCAGTCGTTTTGATATTACGCAGGAATGTTTCCTGGACGATTAAGGAAGAACTGACATAATGGCGGCACTTTTTGTGCAAGTTTTGACCCTATTTTTAAAATGCTACACCTACAGTTTTACTCCAATCGTTTAGATGTTACGCAGGGATGTTCCCTAGAGGTTCGCCTACCAGACTATTATTTTTTTCATTCATTTCTCTCAGTCTTTCTCAAATAGTTATAAAATTTTAATCGAAAGTTTCTTAGGTGCTGCTTCACCTGGACTTTGTTTTTTTTGCAAATGACAAAAAATGCCGAAATGGTGGAATTTTAAATTTTTTTCTAAAATTGTGTGAATGTCGGTAAATACGTGAATCGTCAAAACTCAACCTCTCCAACATCCCTTTTCGGGTAGGTTCCACCCGGAAAAACTCGTTTTTGTGTATTAAAATTATGAAAAAGTTACGTTCAGAAATAAAGTTTTTCACTTTTTGGCCTAACAGTATTCGTTTCAGAGTTTTTCTCTCTTTCCTTGTTTGGTAACTCGGCTGGGTCATGTCCGTGGACATGCTTGTTTAATAAACCTCAAGACTTGAATCAACACTCCAGTGATGAAATACATCGCTTCTTCCATGGTGTCAAATACAAAATGCATGTCTTTACTCAAATCAACTACAGAATGCATGTCTTCACTCAAATCGAATACAAAATACATGTCTTCACTCAAACCAAAACAAACGCATCATGGTCAAATAGAGTTCTAACAATGTTTCAAATACAGAAACACAGGTCTTTACTGAAAGCAAATGCTGATATGAGGGACTCACGAGAGATTTTAGCTTTGTAACTTTGCAATTCAAGATGAAAGCAAGGGTCTCAATATGTAATTCCATCTCCGGCAAATGACGCCAAATGTCACCTTGGGTGAGTTAGTTCACGAATTGCAATTAAAGATGAAAAAGGACTCTACAAGTTCGGAATAATCTATGACAAGCTGAGTCTATGTGAGCGTGTTCCTTCATTTATTGCCGTTTAACTTTGTTCGACTTCCATTACGCATATTTACTAACTGATGTTTAGGAAATTTGCGAAATAAAACACCCTTGAAAACAGTAAATACATGAAATTCCTGAAGAGTTTAGGAATTTCGCGTAATTCCTGGCCCTGACAGTAATTTCACGTAATTCCTAAAACTTTTAGTAATTACGTGAATTTACTGATTACACAGATTTACTGTAACATATATTGATAATATATGCGTATATATTGAGACTATGTGCACTGTGTGCATGTTCTTTGCAAATAAAAGGCACAGTCTT
Source organism: Protula sp. h YS-2021 (assembly GCA_949752745.1). Taxonomy (NCBI): domain Eukaryota; kingdom Metazoa; phylum Annelida; class Polychaeta; order Sabellida; family Serpulidae; genus Protula; species Protula sp. h YS-2021. The sequence continues at coordinate 2,677,383 of OX457029.1, forward strand.
CTCAAAATTAAACGTTATACAAATCGGAGTTGAGTTAAAAATCAAGAGAGGACTATATGGAAAATTTGAAGGGAATCCGATCTCAATTGTTGAAAAGAAGCATTTGAAAAAATGGATACCAAATAATTACAATATGCCCACCATTTTGTCAATTTTTGATGGATCGCCAAAAAAGTAATTTTTGAAGATAAGTCTTCCTATTGAAAAGCTTAATACAATCCAATTAAAATTGTGGGAAAGAAACATTTTGAAAACTTGCAACCAAACATTTTTTAATGCTCACAAGTGGCCAATTTTGGAGGGGGGCCAACATATAAATTTTCAAGAGAGGCCGTTCTAGCAAACATTCATACAACACTGGAAAGAATTATCCGATCAAAAGCATTTGCCAAACTGACCACAAATACTTTAAGATGGCACCAAATGCACAAATGTTTAATTTGAAATTGTAAATTCGCTCAACTTGTCCCTGCCGTGGGGCAAGTTGTGACGGCGATTTTACAAAACCAGTTTTTGATGGTAGCAGGGAAAAGTTTATTGAATGCCATTTTCACATTTATCAGAGAATTATTGATATCAAAAATTAATTTTTGATCTGAAAAATTGAGTTTTTGATATCAAGAATTAACTAGATTGGCCAGTGTTTTTGTTAAAACAAAAACGGATATGTCTCCCCCGCCCCCCAATCAGTCACGTGGAAAAAATTCCTGCTTAAAATACAACATTGGCGAGCCCAAAAAATTGAAAAAAAATCGCTAAAAATACATTTTTACAGAAAATGAATGAAGAAAAACTTCACAGTAAACATTTCCACTACATATGGGTTCTTCTTGCCATGTTTCAGCCTAATGTAACAAACTGTTTCGGAGATATCGCAACAATATGGCTCAAAAAGTAAAAATTCAAAAATTAAAAAAATCGCCAAAAATACACTTTCAATGGGAATGAAAAAAAACTTCGCAGTAAACATTTGTACTATAGGTGGGTTCTTCTTGCCACGTTTCAGCCTAATCTAACAAACCGTTTCGGAGATATCGCAACAATATGGCCAAAAAAATTAAAAATTAAAAATTAAAAAATTCGCCAAAAATACATTTTCAGCGGAAATGAAGACAAACTTCGCAGTAAACATTTGCGCTATATGTGTGTTGTTCTTGCCAAGTTTCAGCCTAATCCAACAAACCGTTTCGGAGATATCGCAACAAGATGGCCAAAAAAAGTTCAAATTAAAAAATTCGCCAAAAATACATTTTTAGCGGAAATGAAAAAAAACTTCGCAGTATACATTTGCACTATATGTGTGTTGTTCTTGCCACGTTTCAGCCTAATCCAACAAACTGTTTTGGAGATATAGCCTGCCAAAGTGAAAAAAATGCGCGAAAACCCCCCCTATGTTCAAAAATTTGCCAAAAATAGAATTTTTGAGGAAACGAAAAAAAATATCACGGGCATCATCTAGACATGTACCCCAATACGTATGTATTTTTTGAGAAAAATCGACTCATTAATTTCATAAGAACTCACTGCGGACAGACGGACGGACGGACACACCAAATGCTATATATGTCTCCCTTAGGGGGAGACATATAATTTTTGCTATCTGTAATTATATTTTCGATAGCTCTAAATGTATTCTTGATCTCAAAAAATGATTCCTGATATCAGTAAATGCTTAGAGATATCAAGAAATATTTATTGATATTAAAACATGATTTAATGATCTTTACAACTGATTTTCAGAGATTCGTGATAGTAAAAATGAAATAGCTGACAGCAAAATCTCAGTTTTGAGCTCAATAATTTATTTCCCTTTTATTGATATCAAAAATTCATTTTAGAGATCATTATTTCAGAATGAGACTTTTTCAATTTATATTTTGAAAGCTGCAATGAGTTTCTGATCTCAAAAATCTATTTTTGATATCAAAATATCAGTCTATTTTTTATATAAAAAATCAGAAGCATACATCTGTGAATAAAATAATGACTGGTCCTTGTATGCAAAATCTTCCTTTTAATTTTTTACTCTACGAAAACTACATTTTTGCCATCTAAAATTCACTTATTGATAGTAAAATATAACTAAATGAGATCTACATTGATTTATTGTTATCTTTAATTATATTTTGATATCAAAAATGTTAAAACGGCATTCCATATAAGTAAGCTGATCCACTTTTTTGTCAAAGATTTTTTTCGGCATGTGATCGAGTAATTGTAATACGTTGTATATCAAGGCAAACTGCATTATAATTCTCACATAAACGCATATTCATTTGGTGCTCCCAGCTTCGATTGTTTGCGGTGGGGGTCAACACAGCAGCACGAAAAAATGGGGAGAAATAAACTTTGCTCATTTCCAGCAAAGGCCTTAAGCTTGTGATAGGGTGTCTGGCCGCAGGTATACTGTGTTACTGGTTTCTAACTAGAGCGGCAGTGCTCACGAACATGGGTGTGCATGGATATTTCATCCCGCTAACCCCTCCCCCCCCCCCCCACACACACACACTCCACCCCTACGGTCGTTTGTTTTTGGCGTACTTTGCAAGATATCTAACACAAAACAAAACCCAACAATGTGAAGTTCTTTGTGTTTTTTCCTTCTTAAAGACAGTAATGTTATAAACAAGTACATAAGGTTACGTGTATGACAGTTATGTACAAAAACAAGGAATCATATTTACAGTCATGTACAATCAACTATTTCACACAGTCCTAACACATCAAATCATACATAATATGCATTTACGTACAAACAAAACCGAACTCCCCCCCCCCACCCCCCACCCCCCTTCCATCCCCTACACAACTATAAATTTACAAAAATCAAGCAAAGAAATCAAACTATCTCCAATGGAAGGCAACATGAGATAGGTGAACAGTTTTATTACAAAATATCCGTAAACGTAACAAAATTCACTTCATTAAAATTTATAAAAAATCCATGTGCATAAATTTAAACTTATTGTTTAAACTACCGGTAATTATTTAAACTAATTATTAAAAAAAAACTATTTGACACCTGAAAACAGCGTTACTAAAATGAACTACATATCCAACGATAATTACCAACACCTCTGCTCACCAAAGCAAGATTTTTGTAGAAGGTAGAAGGCTACCTCGAGAGGTGCGGCCCGTCTACTACCTGCCCTCCCCCACCCACCCCCATCCGTCATCCCCCCGCCCCTATCTCCGCCGGACTCACCCTCCCGCCCCCTCCCCCCTCTCTTACCCGACCCCTTCATTCCCCGGGACCCCAAAACAATCACTCACACTGAGGGAAAAAGAAACAATCTTTTTTTTTTTTTTGGAGATACGTATTACCCACTAGACTGGTATGTAATCAGGCGCAACTCTGGCGTGCGCCATGGCGCACAGCTGTCCAATACGCCACACACAGAAATTTGAGTTGTGCGCCATAGTGGCGCAAAACGTTCCTTGGTGACGCACATGATGTTTTAAACATCAAACTGTTCGCTTTTATGATGACATTTTTGTCTGCTTATTTCAAACGTCGAATGTCATGAGAAACGTCTATTTTCGTTCGTTCTTTTATGATAATGACCTGTTTCATAATTGGTCTGAATCGTTGTCCACGGGTGTTAGTACCATATGCATTTATAAACTGTTCATACACATTAAATGCCTTTATTTTTTAGTGTGGCGTCATTAGTGCTTGCTGTGCCTCTGCGTGATGACGTCACACTCACAGTAGTCAGGGCTTTACATTAACGACTGCCCCAGCTGCCAGGGCAGGTGAAAGGCCTGTTGGGGCAGGTAGACTCGCCCGGTTAGCTGCCCCACCTGGCAGGTAGATCGTTTCAGGGGTGGGGGGAGAGGCGTGGCGTGACGTAATTCCTTAACAATATACTTGTCAAGTAGGCGACTGTAGTTATTGATCGGTGTCCGCTAGCTGCACCTGACCTACATACTAGCCACTGGCACGTTGCCAGTTTCTATGTGGGTGCTGGACTGTGCCTAGACTCGCGCCAAATATAGCGCCGCGTCACTTGTGATACAATAATTAAAGAATATGCAAAATTATCGAAATTAAAAACTTAAAAATGTCCAACAGAAGAGACAAAAGGTGGGGCAGGTAGATTTAAAATCTACTTGCCCCACCGGGAAGGTGCCGAAAAAAGTTAACGTAAAGCCCTGCAACACTCAGAGAAAAGGGGGCATCGCACCAAAATACTCATACAGCAAAATCGATTAATTCTGTGACTGATACCTGTGCAGGAGTGCACATAAGACTTTCGCATTTCGCCGCGGCGAAGGTGAAAACCATTTGGCGAAGGTGAATTTCAGGCAAAAATGATTAAACAAAATAAAAATATGTTTTGTTTTTGATTTAGGTGAACGTGAAATGAATGCATAGTTATCCTACTGACAAACACAGTGACAAAAAACACTCGTTCAACTTGTCCATTTTGACACACCATAACTGTACGCACATCAATTTATACTTAACAACAGATTACCATATTTGCAATAAACAAATTCGGTTACAGTTTTAGCAAGAGGGTTAATTTGGCTAAGGTGAATTCGATTTGGCGAAGGTGAGCTGAAGGTCCTTCGCCAAATTGGCGAAATTAAAAAAATCCTTATGTGCACCCCTGCCTATAGCCACCGATGGCGATGTCAGTAACCTTCAGACGAGCACTTGTTCTCCAAAGTCACACAGCACATAATCGCTTGCCGTTCGAGGCCCAGTCTCCTTATTTCGGAGGCCAAACTATCTTTGGTAACTGGAGGCGATAGATAAAATTGGTGATTAACCTCGTTCGATTATCTATCAAATCGATTAAATAACTACATTGTTTACTCCCTAACTAATAACATTAAACTTGATTAATGGAAATTCATAGTTGTACATTTACATGTAATTTCAAGATGTGGCAAAAAAAAAAAAAAAAAAAAAAAAAAAAAAAAAAACATAAACTGAAATGAACAACTCTGTACCTTGCAATCAAGCACGTGTTTTTGCCTCATGAATATGCAAAAATGTTTACACACTCCACTGTGTATTATGTAAATGAGTTGGCAACATCGATGAGCAAACGCAAAGTTTTCGTTGAACTTAAAACAAAAATCGCTATTATTCCGCTGTTATTTTCGTTTCCGTGTCCGCTTTGGCCACCGTATGGCGTGTAGGTAACCGGGTATTGTTGAAATGTTGGCAAACATCCAATCATCGGTTGTTGATTAAGGTGTCGCCAAACGTGAAGGGCATATCTTCTAGATCATCTCCTATAAGTATTATATACAGAGGAGGGGGGGGAGGGGGAGGGGGAGGGGGAGAGGGGAAGGAGGGGGATGGGCATTAGCGTCCCATGTGGATGGCTAAGTGCCTCTCCGCGTGGTGCTTCTGCGTGAATGTCTTCTCGCACACGCTACACTTATACGCCGTGGTGTGCGTCCTCCTGTGCCGATTCAGCGCGCCCAGATCGGGGAACGTCTTGGTGCAGCCCAGATCGCAGACGTACGGACGCTCGCCCGAGTGCAGGCGGAAGTGACGGTTGAGGTGCGACTTCTCGCGGAAGCGTGCTTTACAGATGGCGCATTCGTAGCGCTTCTCGCCCGTATGCACGTAGCGGTGCTTGGTGAGGTTGTGGCGCTTGAGGAACTTCTTGCCGCAGTACTCACACGTGAGTGGATTCCTGCCCTGGTGGTCCAACACGTGGACGTTCAAGTCGACGCGGTAACGGAAGCCGAGACCGCAGAGCTCGCATATGAAGGGCGTCTCGCCGGTGTGAATCAAGATGTGCTTCTTCAGCGACGACTTATCTTTGAAGCCCCTGCCGCAGTACTCGCAGGAGAAGGGCGTCTCGGAGCTGTGCACCTTCATGTGCGCCGTCAGCTGGGACTTCATGAGGAAGGCGCGCGAGCAGATCTCACAGATGTTGGTCTTCTCGGCGCCGTGCGTTAGCATGTGCGACTGCATGTTGGACTTGCGCGAGAAGCACTTGCCGCACTTGGGGCACGGGTGCGGCTTGATGCCCTCGTGCGTGCGCTCGTGTAGCTCCAGGTGTGTGCGGTACGCGCACGCCTTGCCGCAGTACTGACACCGGAAGCGCATCTTCTTCTCCTCCTCCGGGATAGGCTTCCGGCCTCGCTTCTTCTTCACCGGCGGCGCATCCGGTTGGACGCCAGCATCCGGCTGCTTGCCATCCCGGCTTTGCCCTGGATCTAGGTCCGGATCGTAGGCCTCGTCGTCATCGTAGTCCGGGTTGTAGTCACGGTCGGATTCTGTCTCGAGCTCCGTGGCCCTTATCGAGTACACTGTGCCGTCCTCTCCCACGAACACCTCTTCCTGTAACAACAAAATACCGGGTCAATACTGTACCCATCGGGTGAATACTGTACCCATCAGCCTCCCAAAGGCTGCGAAGACCAGTGTTTTTCCCCAGAGGGGGGTTTAGGGGATTTCTCCCCCTCTCTCACCATTTTAGCTTCGTTTTTGGAACATGAGGGGGCTAAAAAAACCCCCACTGAATTTGAAAAAGCCCCTTCTGAACATTATAATTTAATTAGTGACCACTGGTCACTAATTGGCATCGATGTTGCCAACTCATTTACATAATACACAATTTGTGTGGAATCGTTTCATATTTACGAGAACAATCCCTAACATCCTGCTGAAAACAAAACAAAATGGCTACGGTTTAGAATAGATTAATTCTTGTGGAGGATTCCTCCGACATCCCCTGCCATGGGAAAACTTGACTACGTCTCGAGGAGTACGTCTATCCCCCGTGGGGGATATGGTTTGTGTAAGGCTGTTGCGTGTTGACTACGCAAAAAAAACTTACAAGTGGAAGGATATAGGTCGATGTAGTGTCTAACATTTAGACGAATCAATCCATTAACCAGTATTCGCGTGAGACTGTCGTAGGTACGCAAAGTACAGCGCCGATTTTGAAAAAATTCGCCATTTTGTCAAGTCCCATCCGGAAAATGCTTGATCACTGCACTGCGGAAGGTGCCAGGGAACCCGTGTGCAGAATTTGAAACGAATCCATCCATTAATGTGGCCTGTAGACGCGTGAGACTGCCGTATATATAAAGTCCAGTGCCAATTTTCAAAAGTCCGCCATTTTGTCAATTTTTGGTCGATCCGGAAAATTCTTGGTCACTGCACTGCGGAACGTTCCAGAGAAGCCGTGTACAAAATTTGAAACGAATCCGTCTATTAATGTGGCCTGTAGACGCGTGAGACTGCCGTATATACGCTAAGTCCAGTGCCGATTTTCAAAAGTCCGCCATTTTGTCAATTTTTAGTCGATCCGGAAAATTCTTGGTCACTGCACTGTGGAAGGTTCCAGAGAAGCCGTGTACAAAATTTGTAACGAATTAGTCTATTAATGTGGCCTGTAGACGCGTGAGACTGCCGTATATATAAAGTCCAGTGCCCATTTTCAAAAGTCCGCCATTTTGTCAATTTTTGGTCGATCCGGAAAATTCTTGGTCACTGCACTGCGGAAGGTTCCAGAGAAGCCGTGTACAAAATTTGAACCTAATCCATGTATTAATGTGGCCTGTAGGCGCGTGAGACTGAAGCGTGACAGACGGACAGACAGACGGACAGACAGACAGACGGACGGACAGACGGACAGACCGAAAAGTTCAAAACTATATCCCTCCGTTTCACGGGGGATAAAAAGTCCCTTTTCTCACAGAGGGGGATATTAAACCTCCTGTCCTTCCATCCTGGGCAAAACACTGGAAGACATAGAGCGTCGGGCATCAAGTTAATGGGTTCTCTGGATATCTCAAAATTGGCTCCAGGCCGCTGTGTTCCCAAAGGGGCCCCAGAAAAAAGGTGCTGCTCTTGGTTAGTTTTACAGTTTCCTTAAAAAAGTGGAAGCGCTGTGTGGTTCTAACAACACAGGTTATCAATACTTTTATTGCTATGATATTTATTTTAGCATGGGAAATTTTTGGAGTTTAGGACATTGTCCCAGGACTCGTGAATTTCAACGGCTGGGATCCGACGCGTTCCCGAGTTAAAATGCTAGCTTAACGCCCTGCTAGAACCTATTTTAAAATTTCGTGAACCCCGAAATGATTTGTAGGAAAAACTTTTTTATCTAATGGTCAGGTAAAGGAGAACAGCGAGACAACAAAGAAGAATGTCCGAGGACAGCACTTCTGGCCCAGCTTTCTGCACGGACATATTACTGCAAACTAGAAATATACGCGTTTTCAGTATCATAACGATCATGACGTTATATGACGATCGTCTAGGAAATGTGGTGGGTCGTCCACTTGGGAACATTGCTACAAAATTTGAAAGAATTTGGAAAAGAATTTTACGTGGACTGGCATTTTGGTTGGTTACTTCGAAAAGTCATGAGGGAAAATTTGTTTCGGAAAAAAAATCTTAATAGAACATACTTGTCAAAATATGAAAGTCATCGAATAACAATTGTAGGGTGGTAAGCATTTTGTGTACTTCATGTTTTTATCTTGTGTGTGTGTTCGAGGCCTATGGTATCGAAATGTCGTCAAAAACTTGCTGCTTCAAGCGTATATTGATTCTTCCAGCGACCGCATTTAACGTGATAAAGCTGATAATTCATTCGTTCAAAACATAGGAAAATCTTCACGTTTTATAGTTTTTGCAGACTCTGTAAGGCAGTTGCACTAATATTACTTGCTTCTGAGATAACACAGATAAAACTGCCAAACTTCAAATAAAGGAAAGATAAAAATTATTATTCCAAGTCGTGTCAACAAAGGTAGTAGGGTTCGCGTTGGCGGGATTTTTGTCCACTTTTTGGGCATTTTTTACGAAATGACTCACTTTTTCGGAACCCACCAAGTTTTTCTGGACCCAACTGAGTCACACTTTCCTTTTTTTACTCACTTTCCTGAGAGCCCAGCGCGAACCCTGGGAACCACAGCGGTTAGTCACAGAATACAGTGGCTCCCGGCGCCCCACTTCTGGCCCGGGCCACCACCACCCTTGTCGGCAAAAGGCCATAGCGCAGGGTTGAGATTTCGCGGTCGCCCGGTCGCCCGTGGCGACCAACTTTTGGCTCGGGCTTTTTGGAGTTGGTCGCCCGAGTGGCAACTAACTTTTTTATGAGTATTTTCAGGTAAATTTTGCAAAAATTGCGCCGGGCGACTAACTTTCGTGCCGGGCGACTAACTTTTTAAAGTTCGATCGACCAGAAAATTGTACGAAGTCTCAACCCTGCAGCGGTTAGTGACAGAATGCAGTGGCTCCCGGCGCCCCACTTCTGGCCCGGGCCACCACCATCCTTGTCAGCAAGAAACCATAGCGGTTAGTCACAGAATACAGTGGCTCCCGGCGCCCCACTTCTGGCCCGGGCCACCACCATCCTTGTCAGCAAGAAACCATAGCGGTTAGTCACAGAATACAGTGGCTCCCGGCGCCCCACTTCTGGCCCGGGCCACCACCATCCTTGTCAGCAAGAAACCATAGCGGTTAGTCACAGAATACAGTGGCTCCCGGCGCCCCACTTCTGGCCCGGGCCACCACCATCCTTGTCAGCAAGAAACCATAGCGGTTAGTCACAGAATACAGTGGCTCCCGGCGCCCCACTTCTGGCCCGGGCCACCACCATCCTTGTCAGCAAAAGGCCATAGCGGTTAGTCACAGAATGCAGGGCTCAGATTTCGCGCTCGCCCATGGCGACCCACATTTCTCCTCGGCGACCACCTTTTAGTGGACAGTGGCCCAGATGGCTGATATATATATATATTTTTTATTTTCTTTCTCTTTCTACTCATTTTTTATATTGAACAAAAGAGTAAATAATTCTCCCCTCCGTTTTATTTATTCATAATATTTATTTATTATCTGTCAACACACAAAATTTGTCGACGAAATGAACAAATGAGTAATCCTACAGGACAACCTTAACATCTACACAACTATTTCACTTGTTGCCTGGGCGACAGAGGAAGCGGAAGCGAGTTCAGCTCCCCGCCCTGCATAGTCCTATTGTGTTATTATTTTTCTCCATGTATAATAGAGACGAAATCGGTTAATCGTTTGACGTTGAATCACGTAAACCGGTGAATCGCGTAAACCGGTTAATCGCGTAAACCGGTTAATCGCGTAAACCGGTGAATCACGTAAACCGGTTAATCGCGTAAACCTGTTAAAAGTCCACTGTAGTAAAACTCATTACCGTTCTGTTTCTTATGAAATATAACAGATAATCGCACAAATCTGTTAAACGCATAACACTCTGGAAAACTGGCTATGCAATTAACCGATTTCTACTGTATGTTTTCTTGATTATTGTAAAATTATACAACCACCACACATTATTTTGCAGCCCTTAGCTGTGAAGGATAATGCTGTGGGTTATTACGCAGATTGCGTATATTTAAAGAACAACCCATCGTAGAGAGCACATCGTAGAGAGCACATCGTAGAGAACACATCGTAGAGAGCACATCGTAGAGCACATATCGTAGAGAACCCATCGTAGAGAGCACATCGTAGAGCACATATCGTAGAGAACACATCGTAGAGAGCACATCGTAGAGCACATATCGTAGAGAACCCATCGTAGAGAGCACATCGTAGAGAGCACATATCGTGCAGAGCACATATCGTAAGGAGCACATCGTAGAGAGCACAACGTAGAGAGCACATCGTGCAGAGCACATATCGTAGGGAGCACATCGTAGAGAGCATATCGTAGAGAACACATCGTGGAGAGCACATCGTACAGAGCATATCCTCTTACCGGAATTAAAACATCCAAGCTAATGGCCCGTGTGACACCTACTCATCATTACAGGTCCTCTATCCACCAAATATCGCAGGAAACCGATTATCTGGGAGGGAGACAAAGCCGGTGAAGGACAGACAGACGGACAACACCCAGACCTATAATCCCCCCCTCCTGGGGTTTAATAATACATAGCAACAGGGACGACAACGTATAATCAACCAAAACAAGATTCTCCCGTGTCAACACGTGCAGTCGCTGTTACAACAGTTCAACGACTTCCGCTGTCCCCCTCAAACACACACACACGTACAAAACCAACAACCGGTCAAACTCTCACTCATATCACAATGGGTTATAGTCAACTCGCCATAAAACCAACTAGCCAAATGTTCGTCAACTCGACAAATGAGCTTGGTTCACAAGCCAAAAGTCATCACGCCAATTTTTTTTCTTATTTTTTATTTTGAATTATTGTTCCATGTTTAAAAAATTGTGCAATGCACTGTAATTGAACCTGAATGCAGACAGATAGGTAAACTCCATTGGGACTTTTGTAGGTATATATATATTTTTTTTATTATACACACATTTATGTTAATAACATAAACTGGATTGTTTTTGTTTTCTTGTTTTACTATGTTTGTTTATTAGTTACGCGCTCGTAGAGGTGATTATTAACAGGATAAATTTACAGATTTACCTAATCCTCGTGAGTAGATATTGCCACTACCCAACCAGTCTAATCCCCTTACCCCCTGCGCATCAGCTTGGGTCATGCACTTATAGTCCGATGAGGTGAATTTGCTCATTACTCAGGGTTCGAAATTAGCGGTGGCGCGGTGGCCAATTGCCACCAAGTTATGATATTTCGCTACCAGAAAAGAATCTTGGTGGCGAAATTTTGCCGCCAGGAAATCTGAGGAAAACATAGTTCACAAATTTAAACAATTTTCTTTTCATTAATAACATTATTAATTGGCAAATAGGCGGTCTGTCAAGTTGGTTAGATTAATACCGGTTTATTGATAATAAATAATGGAGCGCTTATTTGACTTGTTGTTTTCATGTTGATGCCAGTTGGCCACTTCCGCCACGGGTCAACTCAATTTCGCCACCAGAACAAAAAGTTGGTGGCGAAATTCGCCGCCATGTCAAAAGACTTCAAGTTCGAACCCTGTTACAGGCGCAGCTATACCATCTCGCGATGATTTCCGGAGTAAATATACCCCGATTTTTGAGATTTTACGGAATAAAGGGTGTCTCACTGGGGATGATTGTCGGAGCTGATATTTTCAGTGTCCGGGTTTTTTTGGAGACACTGAAGAGTTAGAAATAAATCACTAAGTTATGTCTCAAGTCTACACAACGTACTTGATTAATAAATTATTTATTTAATAGGCAACTCCAAACAATATTCATCAAACAATTTGTAAAATCTCACAAGCTGTTCACAGATGTTTCTTTATTGTCCATAGACCCCAACTGCCATTGTTATTACCCTATTGCCACTGTTATTACCCTATTGCCATTGTTATTACCCTATGTGCAAGGCAAATCTCTATTTAATTCAGCATATGAAGTGAAACTTTGAAATAAAAATTTCCAAAATCTGGCGAGTTGACCAAAGTAAATTTGGCAAGATGACCAAAACAAATTTGGAGATTTCACCTGCACCCATCGTTACCACAGCTCACCGACTTCCGCTACCCCATCAAACACCCACATACGGTGTTCCGTGCCGAAAAACATCCCTTTACTATGGGAGTCTATGGGAAAGGGGTTTTGCACGCAAAAGGGGGCAGGGATGTTTGCAAGCAAGATGCTTACATATATCACACTCTCCCGTACCAACACGTGTAGTCGCTGTTACCACAGCTCACAAACTTCCGCTGCCCCCCGCTCCCCTACCCCATCCTCAACCACCCATATGTACAGAACCAACTACCGGTCAAACTGTCACATAAATCACAATTTCTGAACTATCATCGGTGGCATCAGCAGTGTCATGGATTACATCCGAATCTACAGGATTCACATTAGAACGCTCACACCCCACATAAGAACCTTCATGAACTACATCAGAACCTTCACACACTGCATCAGAACCTCCATGAGCTACATTAGCAGTGCTGCTGGCAATTCGAGACCCCGCAGAAGCAGTTTTGGCCGAACTGCCTGCGTAATTCTCAGGTCTGTCACACACCACCTCGGACCCTTCCATTGGGCTTTCAGAACTCTTCCCATGTAACACGACCCTCTTCCCCCCACCCCTGCGAAGCTTGCCAAAATAGCCCTGCTGGAAGTGCCTTTTCTTATGCCTGTTCATGTGTGACCTATCTCTGAAGTAGTCGCCACACACGGAGCACTGGTAAGGCTTTTCTCCGGTGTGCTGTAGCCGGTGTTTGTTCAGGTACTGGAGCTTATTAAAAGTCCTGCCACAATCCTGGCATTTCAGGGGATTCTTTCCCTGATGATCCAAGATGTGAACCTGCAAGTCTCTCCTTTCCCGGAAAGATTTCGGACAAAGGTGGCACAGATGTTTCCGTTCGCCCGTGTGAATTTGCCGGTGCCTGCTCAGGGTCCCGGAGTCCCTGAACGCCTTGGGACAGAACGGGCATTGCCACGGTTTCTCACCCGTGTGCGTGTACATGTGCGCATCGCAGTGCGACTTGGCCGTAAACGCCTTGCCACAGACGGAGCAGAGAAAGGGCCTCTCGCCCGAGTGCACACGTGTGTGCGACTGCAGCGATGTCCTGTACGAGAACCGCTTGCCGCACGTGTCGCACCCGTACGGCTCCAAGCCCAAGTGCGCGCCCTTGATATGCGCCTTGAGGCGGTGCGGCCGCGCGAACGCGCGCCCGCACTCGCTGCACTTGTACCCGTCCTTGTGCGTCTCTTTACAATGCTGCTTGTACTCCAGATATGTACTGAATGTCTCATTGCAAACATCGCATTTGAATACTTTAGGAATACTCTTACACTTCACAGTATCTTTTATAACCCGTGGCGTTTGAAGTTTTTTAGTTTTCTTTTTTGGCGGAATTCCACCAATTTCAGTTAAATTTGCGACCAATTCGTCGTGCGTTGCGTCAAGTTCATTTTCGGGAGGCATGCTAGCTTTCTGTGGCGAGCCACTCGCAGTGGTGTGACCTCTGACCTTGCCGGTCGCCCTCGATTGCTTCCCTTTATAGCGAGAGTTGCGGGTCGGCTTCCGGTTTACCCCACTCTGTTCAGCCTTCAAAAGATCAAGAAGACACTCCTGTGAAACTGGGTATAAATCGACGGCTCGCTTTGCTTTTAATATTGTTTTCAGGCTTCACGTTTCACACAACTGTATCGTTAAATCAAAGGCGCATCCCCTAATCTTGTGCAACCAGACCAACAGCCACAAACTAGAGCGGCCAGTGCACACAAAACACAAATGCACAGGCCCTCAATTACAAACTTTTGCGCATCCCTAGTCTTTTACAACCAGACCAACAGCCACAAACTAGAGCGGCCAGTGCACACAAAACCTAAGAGTACAGGCTTAAATCACAAACTTTCGCGTATCCCTAATCTTTTACAACCAGACCAACAACCACAAATTAAACCACAGCAATGTCATCGTTGCTCCATCTGAATGAATTGAAATCCGTCCACGGGAGACACAAAACTGTTCTGACAATGCAACAGAAATATCAAATTCTAGTCATTTTCAGAGAAACACACAACGCTGTTCTCAGATATTTCCAGTAAAAACAAGTAAAACGAAAGCTCCCCTTCAATCTGGTCTCGTTGTCGCTAAACTCAGAAAAAAAGGAATGTGATTTTGGGACATTTTTGGCAACACCCTTGCCAGTCTAATAATCAGCTCGATTGGCCTCTTTCTTTAGCTGGCCACTCCAGTCGAGTGCAAGAATTTTGTGGCCTCCCTGTAAAAAAATCTAAATCCTGTGAATATTACTTCTTGATTCCTTCACTGGCATTGGAACACGAGTATTGTGAACAGTTCAGTAACATCAAAACGACTGATCGGGAACGGTACAGCAAAATATTCCATCCGGAATTCCCCAACTTTCCTCAAACGGGAAATCAAGCTCGATCATGTGAACTTTTAGTATTTTAGTATAGAACAACATTATTTTGTCAGGGATGGAATTTACGACAATTCGAGGTTGCCTCACTTCCAGTTGGGCTGGGCAGGGTTCGCACACCCCCCACCCCCTCCACCCCCCCCCCCCTCCCTGTTCGCACCAATGTACTAGTAGGCAGCTTGACTAGCTGCCAAAGATTTCGTTTTTAACTCTAAATGTGTTCTCCCTGGCAGCTGACCTGTCCACTGCAAACAAGTTTATTTTTACCCTGTTTTTTTTCTCTCAGGACTTTAGGCTGTTAATCGCCATTTATTATGTGATGAGGTGGAGCAATCTCATTCTCTTGTCACAACTTGAAATAAATAAAATCTCACTTTTCACAACTCCAGGTCCCGTATTGTTTTCCATAATTCGTTTTAAACAAACATTCGTTCTATTTACGATAACTATGTTTTGCATTGCTTGCTTGCTTCCAGGGCTGGTATGAAATATTTCGAATGAAATATTTCGTGAAATATTTCATGAAATATTTCACTGTAAAAATTTCAAAAATTTCACATTTTTGAAATTTTTAAATAAGAAATAAGTTGGACATCAAGAATACCAAATACTGACGGATACCTATCCACGGATATTCCTCTTAAGTTGTCCGTTCACAGAATCCCGGCCATCTGCCCCCCGGTCAACTGTCCCCCTGTCATCTGCCGCTCCTTTTTTGCAACCCGGTCGACTGCCCCCCCCCCTCCCCATCTTCAAAGTGGAGGGGTGGTCGCTTGCCCCATCCATATACTATTTTGTTTTGGGTTTTGGCTTACAAAGACACAATAAATGAAATTATATTTATTTTATTGAATATATTGCACCTCGGTAAATTGCAATTCACCAATAGGAAACTAATTGCAATTAGAATTGCAATCAGTTTAAGGATCAGTCTCCCCCAAGATCAATAATGGTGAACAGATCAATTGTTTCAGAGACGAAGTAGACGGGGACATCACAATTGCCTATTTTTTTTTAAAGAATTTTTTTCCACTAAAAAAAAGTGAGGAGGGCAGATGACGACCCCGTCAAATTGCAGGGGGGGGGGGGGGGTCGACCGGGTTGCAAAAGGGGGGGCAGTTGACTGGGGGGGGGGGGCAGATGACCGTTTACCCCGTTAACACATTGCGTTGGCATAACTCTACCAGTAAACAATGCAGCCACAGAAATCCTGTGTAGTCTATGACTGTCGAGTAACAAAGCTAGCAGTTGCTGGCCTGTAGCACCACTGACACGTCTACTCCGGGTATCTGAGCGGGTGTTTCTAAGGGGTGGGGAGAGAGGCGGGAGGGTTTATAGTAATTGCTGAAAGGGTGCTCACTGTTAACGGCACAGGGGAAAGAGGTCAGATATGTACAAAGTAGGTCAAAAATATAGCAGACAATATGTTAGCTAAACAAACAGGGAGCAACTCACTCCCGAGTTTGCTTCAAGTTTAGCACTGTTTGAATAGTCAACCTTGATTCTGCAATTAAGTGGCGTTTCCCCTTTAAACGAGAAAAAGCTTTGTCTTTATCCGGTTTTACGATAAAGCGGTATGCAATTATCCGGTTAAAAATACAGAATTTTATTCAATCGACCGATTTATGCGTTTAACGGGTATGCGATTCTGTCATTTTATCTGTCTGCATTTTTGACGGTGGTATTTGTTAAATTAAACAAACAGATATTGTGCATAGCCTGGAAATGTGTGTTTTTTTCTAAGGTGCTTTGAAAGATTTCAAAAGTTTCAATATTTCTGAAATATTTCAAATATTTCAAATTTCATGAAATTTTTAAAAATTTCGAAATTTTTACCAGCCCTGCTTGCTTCACTGACAGTAACTCAGATTTCATCTGACAAACAACTGTGCATTGACCTTGATTCTTTTACGATCTATTTTTCCCCTTTTATTTAGACCCGCCCAAACATCTTTTTTTCTTCTGGCACACAAAAGGTAATTAGAATGTCACAAACATATTTGGCGTTTTTTTTTCACCTACACTTTCGTTCACAATGCGACTGACAAAGTACTGTTACTCCAATTCCAGATGCTTTTCTATTCAACTTCTATGGCTAAAACAGACACGGCAATCATCTGATCTGACCCGTATTTGATCGAGTTTGTAGTCTACCAGTTAAACTTGCAACGCAACATTAAGTGCCCCCCTCGAAAAAAATATTCTGACTTGAAACTACCCCACGTTGTTTGTTTTTTTTTCAGTGAAAAATTGAAACAGATATTTGATCTTTCCCAGTCCGAATGCTCAGCTTTGGTGTTAGGCCGCACTGAAACATATCTCAGCCACTTATCTGTAAACGTATCTCAGCCACGTATCTGTAAACGTATCTCAGCCACGTATCTGTAAACGTATCTCAGCCACTTATCTGCAAACGTATCTCAACCACGTATCTGCAAACGTATCTCAGCCACGTATCTGTAAACGTGTCTCAGCCACGTATCTGTAAACGTATCTCAACCACGTATCTGTAAACGTATCTCAGCCACGTATCTGTAAACGCGTCCCAACCACGTATCTCTAAACGTATCTCAACCACGTATCTGTAAACGTATCTCAACCACGTATCTGTAAACGTATCTCAGCCACTTATCTGTAAACGCGTCTCAACCACGTATCTCTAAACGTATCTCAACCACGTATCTGTAAACGTATCTCAACCACGTATCTGTAAACGTGTCTCAGCCACGTATCTGTAAACGTATCTCAACCACGTATCTGTAAACGTATCTCAGCCACGTATCTGTAAACGTATCTCAGCCACCTATTCTCAAACGTATCTCAACCACGTATCTGCAAACGTATCTCAGCCACGTATCTGTAAACGTATCTCAGCCACGTATCTGTAAACGTATCTCAACCACGCATCTGTAAACGTGTCTCAGCCATGTATCTGTAAACGTGTCTCAGCCACGTATCTGTAAACGTGTCTCAACCACGTATCTGTAAACGTATCTCAACCACGTATCTGTAAACGTGTCTCAGCCATGTATCTGTAAACGTAACTCAGCCACTTATCTGCAAACGTATCTCAACCACGTATCTGCAAACGTATCTCAGCCACGTATCTGTAAACGTATCTCAGCCACGTATCTGTAAACGTATCTCAGCCACGTATCTGTAAACGTAGCTCAACCACGTATCTGTAAACGTGTCTCAGCCATGTATCTGTAAACGTGTCTCAGCCACGTATCTGTAAACGTATTTCAGGCACGTATCTGTAAACGTATCTCAGCCACGTATCTGTAAACGTGTCTCAGCCACGTATCTGTAAACGTGTCTCAACCACGTATCTGTAAACGTATTTCAGGCACGTATCTGTAAACGTATCTCAGCCACCTATTCTCAAACGTCTCTCAGCCACTTATCTGTAAACGTATCTCAGCCACTTATCTGCAAACGTATCTCAACCACGTATCTGCAAACGTATCTCAGCCACGTATCTGTAAACGTATCTCAGCCACGTATCTGTAAACGTATCTCAGCCACTTATCTGTAAACGTATTCTCAGCCACGTATCTGTAAACGTATCTAAGACATGTCCTTAACAGTCCACTGCCTTTCTGTTATTTACTTTTAATGATCACGAGATATTGAGGATATATCTGATCGAGGCAGGAGATATTGAGGATATATCTGACCGAGGCAGGAGATGTTGAGGATATATCTGATCGAGGCAGGAGATATTGAGGATATATCTGACCGAGGCATTCACAAATCGATCAATCACAGTCAAGAAGATAACGGCGTGTGCGAATCCTACCAATCATAACCAAAATGACTGGCCGCCATCTTCTACACGAAACAAATCCTCACTAGACAGTAATCTACCTCAGCGAAAAATAAGCAACAGAGGATTAACGTTCGCTCAAATTTCTTTCTTTAGCTAAGCGAATTCAGTGGATTAGGTCACCCATCGCGGAATTGAAAATTAACGTCGACAGAGACTTTCCGCCGCTCCTTAGAAAAAAAAACAAGCATGTCCAAGGACATGACTCAGCCGAGTTACCAAACAAGGAAAGAGAGTAAAACTCTAAAACGAATACTGAAGTATGCAAAATGCATTTAATTCGAATTTGGAAGCTACCCGAAAAGGGATGTTGGAGAGGTTGGATTTTGACGATTCACGTATTTACCGACATTTACACAATTTTACAAAATTTTTAAAATTTCACCATTTCGGCATTTTTTTGTCATATGCGAAAAAAGCAAAGTCCAGGTGGAGAAGCACCTAAGAAACTTTCGATTAAAATTTTCTAACTATTTGAAAAAGACTGAGAGAATTGAATGGTTTGACAATTCAGTTGTTTACTACCATTTATTCCAGTTTTTGCCAAGCTTCAAAGTTTCGCCTATTCCGCAGTTTTGGCGAACCGCCAAAAAAAAAAATAACAGCCTGGTAGGTGAACCCCTGGGGAACATTCATGCGTAACATCTAAACGATTGGTGTAAAAATGTAGGAGTAGCATTTTAAAAATGTGTCAAAACGGGCACAAAAAATGCTGCCATTTTGGCAGTTTTTCGTCAATCGTCAAAAAAAGTAATAGCCACGTTGGGGACCACCCAGGGAAAGTTCCTGCGTAAAATCAAAAAAATTGGAGCAAAACTGTAGGAGGAGTAGCATTTTAAAGAAAAAGTTTAACATATGCACATACATTCAAGCCCCCCTATAGTGATACGAATAACCCAGTCCGGCAAAGTCGGCTGGGTTAAAAAGTACCAGGGATCACTATGGTGTGCGCCATGACGAATCGATTTTTCTATACGGCGCACAAACGTTTTGGTCGTGCACTTGATTTTTCAGATGTGCACTAAAAATTCTAAAATATCCAAAATGTGATTGCTTAGTATATGACCACAGCTAACAAATTCTTACGGGTACAAACAGCCGGTTCACTCAGCTGTGACTACGCGCTAAATTCAAACGCCGACACGTCTCTGATTAGGAGTGAATTTAATGAGGAAAAAAATTAACTGTTTGTGTTCGTTCTTTTATAATGGTCTGTTTCACAACGTCACCTATAGCGTAGTTTCACCAGCAACCAGTTTGAACGGTTTATGTGTTTCAATAAGACAGGCATTAGCAGGCTGCTTCGAAAAATTATGGCGCATCACGGCTGGAATATGGCGCAAAATGGCTGGAAAATAGCGCACATGTTTTAACGGGGACTGGACGTTACGTACCTTTTCCTTTCCGCACCCTGTTTGAACCGTTCCGTACCCTTTTTTCGGACGTTCCGCACCCTGCCAAAAGACGTTCCGCACCCTATTTGGCCGAACCGCACCCTTTTTTATTTTCGGCGTTTTCTTCGACTTAAATATGGTTTATTTCATTTTCAGTATTATTTTTCCGTAAAAAAAAGGATTTTGCACCGCGATCAGTTGTAAATTATCTGATAAATTTTCAAATTGAAGCAAAGTTTGCGTTTCGATGACTTAACAAGTTGATTGCAATCAACAATATTGAGGCTAACGTGTGACCACTTCAATTTCTCCCGAATTGAATGCAATTTCAGTATACTGAAGGATTTCATATTCCGACTTGAGTAAATCAGTCCGGTCCGAGCTAATGCTGCCAGCAGTGCATTGCACTGAGTAAGTTAACAAGTTGATTGCAATCAACGATATTGAGGCTAACGTGTGACCACTTCAATTTCTCCCGAATTGAATGCAATTTCAGTATACTGAAGGATTTCATATTCCGACTTGAGTAAATCAGTCCGGTCCGAGCTAATGCTGCCAGCAGTGCATTGCACTGAGTAAGTTAACAAGTTGATTGCAATCAACGATATTGAGGCTAACGTGTGACCACTTCAATTTCTCCCGAATTGAATGCAATTTCAGTATACTGAAGGATTTCATATTCCGACTTGAGTAAATCAGTCCGGTCCGAGCTAATGCTGCCAGCAGTGCATTGCACTGAGTAAGCCCTGTCTTTGAACGTTAAGTTATTGTCTCAGGGTATAAATGATGGCTGTTATGATCTCCGTTAATCGTCTCCCTCATCAGAGTAAATGGCGTATACTTAAGTTTTATTCAGTTCATTGTACTGCTGGCAGCATTTACCCAGGACTGACTTACTCAACTCGTAATATCAAGTCCTTCAGAAGATTAAAATTGCAGTCAGTGCTGAAAAATGAGCTAATCAATATTGGTCATCAAAACGCAAACTTTGCTGGTCTCTTCACTACTCAATTTGAAAATTTATCGGATAATTTACAACTGATCATGCTGCAAATCTGTTTTCCCGAAAAAACAAGGTTGGAAATGAAATATAAAAAAAATAAAACTTGAAGAAAAGCCTGAAAATAAGAAAGGGTGCGGTTCGGCCAAATAGGGTGCGGAACGTCTTTTGGCAGGGTGCGGAACGTCCAATAAAAAAGGTGCGGAAAGGCAGGGTACGGAAAGGAAAAGGTACGGAACGTCCAGGAACCGTTTTAACTGTTTGCCACTGGAGCACACAACTGTTGTTTTCACTGAACGACAGCAAAGAAACGTTGAGCTAAAACACATAGAAGAAGAACTTACGTCGTCTTCCGCATCTTCCTTTTCTTGCTTGATCTTAACGGGGCTTGTTAGTTTTATCTGGTCGGGCAATCTCTGAAAAATTTTAAAAAAAAACAGAAACCTTATTGCAACAGCCTCACAAATGTAACAAGTACTCATCCGCCCACGGTCTTCCCCTTAGACAACACTAGAATCATTGTTTACAGGACAACACTAGCATCACTGTTTAGTGGACAATACTACAATCATTAAGTGGACAACACTAGAATCCTTGTTTAGAGGACAACACTAGCATCACTGTTTAGAGCACAACACTAGAATCCTTTAGTGGACAATGACTAGAATCATTGTTTAGAGGACAACACTAGCATCACTGTTTAGAGCACAACACTAGAATCCTTTAGTGGACAATGACTAGAATCATTGTTTAGAGGACAACACTAGCATCACTGTTTAGAGCACAACACTAGAATCCTTTAGTGGACAATGACTAGAATCATTGTTTAGAGGACAACACTAGAATCCTTTAGTGGACAACGCTAGAATCATTGTTTAGAGGACAACACTAGAATCCTTTAGTGGACAACGCTAGAATCATTGTTTGGAGGACAACACTAGAATCATCATTTAATTCAACAGACGTAGCTCGCCGATATCTTCTCAGCTTCGATTTTATCTTCCTAATTAACAGTGACTAACGAACCCCCAAAACAAACCACTACACGTACATTAATCTTTTCACCAGGATCCCAAGGAGGGGGAGGGAGGGGCGGAGGGTGGAGATAAGCCCACCAAACCACCACCTAAAGCAACTAGACGCAGTGGTATCTTTTCACCATGAACCCCCCCCTCCCCCTCCCCCCCCCCATTCCCTAGCGTTACCTGGCTTCCCTCGGCCTCGTCGTCCTCTTCAGCTTGTCCTTCAATCACGAAATGCACTTCATTCTCAGTCATTTTCGTCTCTTCTTCTTCTTCTTCTTCCCCCTCCTCCTCTTCCCCCGTTTCGGCGGCGTCATCCTCTTCCCCAGCTACCTCTTCAAAATTTGAACAAAAGAGTGGATGCGAAATACCCGGATTTCATTCGCAAAAGGATTTAAAATATTTAACATTTCCTTGTACAGCCTTCTACAATAGATGAGTTGTAACTGTATAACTGTATACCTGTCACTTCTCGCACACACCATTCCCCGATAGGTTTGGTGAATAAGACAATGAGAGAACAAACAACAACAACTACGTCAGCGCTATGCGGAAGACATTGTCAAAGTTACGAAAGGTTTCTCACTCAAATGTGCAGCGGTGCAACTGCTGCCCAGAAAAGCAGCCGCTGTAGTATCCCCAGACTGGGTAGGGGGCCATTCCCATATTTTTATTCTTAGTGGCACTTTAATTTTCTTCAGAAACTCTTTCTGATTTACGTATACACGAATCATGTGATATAAACACACATGACTTATGGAATGGACAGCATACATGCACATACCAGTCAAACGCAATACACACAAGCATACACACTCGCAAATACAAACACACATACATAAACAGTGTGTGAATCTATACCTATGTATAAAATATCCACATCATATCGCGGCATTGGTCTTAAATATTACCAAGTATCGCGGCATAATTTTCGACGCGATACACAACTCTACTTCTGTATCGCGGGTAGTTTTTCAACGCGATACACAGCCCTGCTGGAGTCTGATCACTTTAGTTACCTTGGCCGGCTGAGATCTGGGATATGGTGTGCAGGGCAGACGACAGATCCTCGTCCTCGCTGTGAGCGTTGTCTGCTTGTTCCACTGTGATTTCTTTCAGCTCAGAGCCTCGAACTGTACTTTCAGTTATCTTCTGCATGAAATGCAAAAAATCGTACGATATCGTTGTTATTGTACCAACACAGCTGTAATGAACAATGTTCTAGTTCCGAAACAAGGTTACTTCTTGGAGTGAATTCAACAATTACTAGATCGAAAGGTTTCTGTCCTACTGAATATAATCAATTTTCTTTCTAATTAGGCTTTTTCCCGATTCGGTTCAACTAGAAAATAACACATTGATAACCAATGAAGTAGGAGGAGCCTAGCTTGGCTATACACGATCGGAACAACAGAAGCGCCAGAGGAGATGCTAAAAAATACGTGTGCGTACCCGAGGTTTGATATCGGGCGGGAGCAGACCGGGCGTGTAGTGACGGCCATGGCAGCTCCGTATATGCTCCAGAAACGTGTCCTCCCCCTGGTACAGGGCCACGGTCGTCGAGCAAATCTTGCAGCCAAAGTAAATGTCGGCTACTTTATCAATGTCAGCCAGACATGTGAACAGCACTTGAAAATAGACACAATCACATTTTTTTCCTTTTATTTTGAACATGCATTTTGCCATCTTCTAACAATAAGGAAGAATGTTTTTAAATTTCCAGTAACTGATACTTTTGAATTTCCCTTATTACACTCCAAGGTCTTTACCATTTCAAAAACACAATTCAATAGTCTAAACATTAAAATGAAAATGCAAAAGTCCCTACATTTGATTGGACATCGTTGATGGTAGCCGAGATCTTGTGTTTGTGGCCAATCAAACGTCTCTTTCTGGTCCAATTCAAAGTCAACCATCGCCATTGCGTTAACTGATAGAAATCCGCCTCGGACCAACAACTTTACATCTGCAAGGCAATAGAAAGATGGGATTACCAAGAAAACCTATACGCTCTTTCTGAACGCTTAATAAGAAACTGCACTTGCAATGCTCAATACCCCAGTGCAATCTGTTAACCACCTAACCTGCAACCACCTAAACTGCAACCACCTACCGTGTAATCACCTAACCTGCAACCACTTAACTCCTCCTTCTGCATCAACACCTTCTCCGTCAAGTTAAGACTAGAATGCAAGGTAATAAGTCAGCTTAACAAGCCTTTGTTATAGGACTGCACAGTGCACTTGAAAGAAATGACATATTTCGCCTGGATGTCAACTTATTCATCAAGGCTCTTGCCACTGACTACAAAAACTCACATGTTTCAAAATTATTATGGATAGATATTAAAATTGTGCACTTGGTGGTCTTGCCAGAAAAGCGCGTTAGAAGAACCCAGACAACTATCTATCTATCTATCGACCGATCGATCGATAGATAGATCGATAGCACATCTACAATACTTTGCACTGCATAAAATTGAAAGCGCCGCGGTGTTTGCAATAGAAATGACCATTGATGTCAACTTTCGAGGCTATGATCTTCCGGCGAACGTTGTATGCCACTGAAGTTCGAACTGGCATGCTTTTTCTTTAAAAAGACAGTGACAAGTATCCTGGGGCAACATTTTCGACCTGGACGAAACTCCAAAACTTTAATAAAAGAGTGTTTTTTTTTCAGTTGTATAGCCATTGTTGTTGTGAGCGATAATGGGGGTTTTGATATACTGTTCTCTAAGACAACACGTATTTTTCTTAGTACAAAACTGTTATGTGACCATGGAAATTATGCGCCATAATTGATAACGGGGTCACTTATGTGATTCACACTTTCTAAACTAACGACAGTTGCCAGTTGCGTCGAGACTGCCAAAATTGGCATCAAAGGCAAGCTCTTTTATAAGAACTGTGACTCTTGCTGTCATAAGCCAAATCACACTTTCGGTGTTTTGAATAGAATGCCTAAGAATTTTGAATTTCGGCTGCGAGGGAACCGGGTAAAGAAAAATAAAGAAATGATACAAAAATATAGAAGAAATATCGCAAAAACAGCTCATACATTGAACATAAAAGAAATTGAAACTTGAAACTATTTGTTAAAACTTTCAATTAATATTTGAAATAGCATACGGGTTGTTAAAAACCCGATTGCCCTTTGGTGCAAGAGAAATTTGATATTTAGGCGAAATCTCTCTATGATTTCTTGTATTTTTACCCGGTTGTTTTTATTCGAAACTCAGAATTTTTGCGCATTTTTTGGGAACGCCCAAATGTGATTTGGCTTATTCTTGAGGACAAGTTCACGTCACAACCTTACATCCACCAATGAGAATTAACATTTTCATCACGTGGTCAAAAAGAGCCAGTGCCTGCGTCAGGGAAAAAGCATATTTTCTCACTCTTTTATACCAAATATAACAGGGTATTTTTCTTGTTCTGGGCCCATTGCATACATTTTGGCCTACCTGTCACATGCCAGGAAGTTGGTTCTTTAAATAGTTTTTACCGTTTACAAAAACTGCATTGCTTAGCTTAAATATCGAAGAATTTGTATTGGTATAAAACAGTGCGATAAACTCCAATATCGCTCATTATGCCCTCAGTTACCCACAGTGCATTGCATGAAGCTGTCCGCAAGAATAGGAAGACCACAAGAGTCGTCAAAAACTAGTCGCAGCAGACCTTTTCCAACGACAGCAGTCAATACAGCCTTTCCGACAGAGGTGCCGTATCGAATGCAATGTTTTGGGATAAACTGTAAAGGGCAAAGCGTCAAAAGTCTAATTTTCGCTCAACATGAGCCCTTTTAAAATCGAAAGGCCAAAATATGAGTTTTTATTTTTCACATTATGATTCTTTTGCAGCCCACTTGTGAATACGTCTCTAGACAACTGGAATATTGTTGAGTTTTGCAGGTTTCTTCTATCATTTCTTATGCCTTTATCGCATCCTTATTCGGTCGGAATGCCAATACACAGATAAAGACTTCCGCGGCCATATTGGAAAAACCATCTTTCCACGGTAAACAAACATTTCTTGTCTACAAAAATGGAGCTTCCAAATGACATCATTAAATGCAATTTTTGACTTTTTCAAGCACAACAAAATAAGACCGACCATACAACTAGAACAAAAAGTACCAAAACCTTAATTCATGATAATAAGTACCAGTTGACAGCCTCTATTCACGTTTTTACAATGCATAAATTGAAGGCGATAATATAAGATCCTGGAGTTTTGCACACAAATTTTTGACATTTACTAAAAATTTCAAGGCAACCAGTCAAAATATTTTTTCAGAAATTAAACCCTAGCAAAATTAAACCTAATCGCGTCATTTAAACACTTTTACTTGACAAAAGTGTCATTAATTGATTTATGGTCGAATTTTGAAGCTGTGTACCTTTGGACCTATGACAAAAAGCTATATAAAACCCGGTAAAACAAGGTTGGGAATTGCTTCAAAAATATTGTTCAGTTGACACCAACATTGATTTTTGGAGATTTTCCGGGTTAAAGGTAACATTAACCATCATTATTTTTTATTGTTTTGAAAATTTTAGTATGTCAATATTTTGCTATAGGCTGTTATATCAAATAGAAAATCGCCCATTTTAAAATCGCGGTACACAACAAGTTCAGTGTGCTCTGAAACGTGTTAGATGTGAAGAATTCATTTTTCATTGAACTTTTCCCCATAAATTTGATTGACTAAACACACCATTGAGTGTAATTTATTTTTTTTCCTTTTATGCAAGTCATACTAGGACGTTTTTTAATACTTGGCAGAAGCTTTTCGCGAAAATCGGGTACTTGCGCGAAATCTTCTAATGTCGATTTCTTTATCTCAGTGCTTTGTCATGCCCAAAGTAGAATAAAATATACTTTGCATAGTATTGAAAAATACATGCCGCCTGCTGTCCTGTTTTGACAATAAACATTCAGGTTGGTTTTTACATAAATTTTGGCGTCTTCTAACGCAAACGAAGACATGCATTTCTGCTATGTTTACCTTCTAAGCATTACGGAGAAAATGTAAACAGCACTCTGATTGGCTAATGATCGAAACTCTTTATTCGTGTATTCATTTCGGTAAAATTCTAAGTATGAATTCGATTATTGTTTACATGGGCGATAATTAAACTCACAGAACATAAGAAGAAATCTCTACTATTTAAACAAATGCCAAGATTGTTTTATTCTAGTCAGTACTCTCGAGATAAACAAACTGAACTCTCAAGAATATTTCAGATGGTGTGTATGGGGCGACATGATGAACATTTCGAATAAAATTTTAAATATTTCAAAACATACCACCATCGAGTTCCCGTCCTTTCAACACATGCTAGATCGCTCTCTGTATCGTATCCTAGAGACAATAACATACTTTTGATCTAAACACCTGGAAAGCAGCACAGACAAAGGCACGTCAAACAATCAGAATAAGGTGGAACTACGGAAATTAATGTAGTAACATTGAACTACATTTGCAAATTTAAAAAACCCTGGTTTGTAAAAATAGCGAGTCGAAAATTGACTTTTGGGGTCATATTTGTAGGCTCAGGGAAGAAACTTTAGCAGGACAAGTTCTTACTGAAGCCAAAAACAGTAAAAATGCCACAAGAAGAGGGAAACAAACCACATTTTTGGAAGTACTGCAAACCAACTAGCTGCATATCAAATAAGTATCCATTCTAAAAGTTATAAAACGTCACTGGTCAAGAAAGTATTGCCCTAAGGCGTACAGGAGCACCTAATACTACCATCACCGCTCTTTAATTTAGGAGAACAACATCACTTTTTGCAATAATAAGCTATGTAAATTATGATGAATGCATCGATTTGGACAGTATATGGTGCATTGTGCAGATTTATAAATCTTAATTCATTTCTTTATTCGTACCAAAACAAAAGGAGTTGCATTTCAAAAAAAGAGAAACTAGAAGCTCATTCCGCTAGCGAAATGTTAAACACTTGACAAAAATTAAAACGCAAAAATACTTCCTTCAATGGGTTATTTCTTGAATAATATATTGCAAACAACACAGCTTGAATACGTCTTATAAGCCGAGTAGTGTTTGGTTGTTGTTGACTAAAAGTTTCATTGACTGATCACGGATACGCCTTGTTATCTATTTTCGCAGCGAGAGCTCGCACAAAGCTCACTGACCAAATGTGTATTCTGTGCTGTCGTTAAATGCTACGCATTTACTTGCAAACAATACACTCTTTTCACATGGCGTTTTAACAAAGAAAACGCAATCAAAGGCGAAAATAAAAAATGACATGCACATGTTCAGATCAAGCTCTTCATAAGCCCCAAGTTTCATGGTCCTAGGGCCCATAGTGTCAGAGGAGAAGAAGACACAAAAAATCGGAAAAAGTGTCAAGAAGAAAAAAAAGGACGAATTTTGCTCGCACAAATTCATATAACTCTTGCAAGCCAAAAGGCTTGTCAAGTGTTAATTATATATTCCCAGATATATAATTATTCTTTTACCTACTTAAGACTGTCGCCCTGCTTGGTTACAGGCTAGAAATCAGCATTCCACATCATTTCCAGTCTTGTGCGTTGTAATCCAGCTCCCTTCAGAAGTTGCCCTTCTTGGCGTAAGCTTCAAGTTGTCTTCTCCCTCTTTTTCTTAACTGTCCTCATTCCCTCTTGCCTGGAGGATTTCATTTTAATGCTGTTTGGCAATACTGTGTTCGGAATTCACAGCGTGCACGTTAACAGTGTTCATTTTATTCTCTGAATACCTTTCTCTGTTGTGACTGTTTTGTTCTCAGCCAGAGTTCAGACAGCTGATAGTTTCTGGCCAGCAGATGTGAAAAATTCTTCTCAAACATATGTTTTGGCGGTTTGTGCTTTATTTATTGCAGATTTTGTTGTGCTCAAGGTTTCATCTTCGTACAAGAATCTACTTTAATTTAGGAATGAACATCATGCTCTATGTCTTGAGGTATGTCAGCATTGATTTCCAAATATTCTAAAACTGTAGATAAACTGCTCTTGCCTTTTTAGCCTTACCTTCACGTACACATTCTAACACCTCAGTTTTACTATTTGCTATACAGGGAGGTGAATTGTTCTACTTCTTCTGGGACATTTTTGTGAAGCACCTTTGAGGTGACGCAAGTCGAGTTCAATTTTAGCAGTTTATTTTTGCCGACATATGCTCCATTTTGGCTAATGTATCTGCTATCCCTGCTGTTTCGTACCGCATATATGATACGCTGTGAGAGAGTTGTGCAATATTATCGGAAAAATCTATTCCGCATAGTGTGAAAGGCGTTTGCTGTATACCAGTCCTTTTGCATTAGTAACCGTCTTCATTACCTAATCAATAAATTGTAGAAATAGGATAAGTGGTCACAAGCGGCCTTGATCTGTCCGTGAGATGCCTGTTATGTAATACTCTCCGTTACAGGTAAAGAAGTAAACACTCAATCTATCATACATATAGTTAAACGTTTGCCCTTTTTCTTACATTTTAAAGCGCAATTGAGAAGGTGTTGTACAAAATATTTTCTTTAAAACTTTACCTCATAACTTGCTGATACGCATACAAATGGCAGATATGGATCCCGAATCAAGTAACACAAAATTACATCTCAAAGGAGAAGAATCACAAAGCTAATAAGAGAAAATTGAAATACGGAATTTCGGAAAGATAGTCTTTGGTCGGGTATGATTGATCTCTGCAATCAAAGGTCATACTGTTTGAACTAAGACAGAAAGAACGACTATTGACAGCTGAAAAAGTTATGGTGTCCTTGAGTGTCACCGCCCTAACTTTGTTTTTCAGAAGACGTAGTTTTGGAGGTGATGTAGCTAACAGTTGACCTAGAGCACTATTGACTGTAATATCAAACAGAGAGGATATACTGGAAATTTATGGCGCTTAAATTTGTTTTTATGGAAAATTCTTCATGCACCTAACAGCGGCAACCAGAGACGGAAATGCGATAGGTCTTTTGCACACCCTGGTGCTATTCATCTTTTGCTTGGACGGGTTGGGCAAACATGATACTGCTTTGGCAGGGAATCGAACTCGGGGCCGCAGCAATCATCAACACCCGAAAAAGAAGACATTGCGATACCCGTTCTTATAAACCAGTTGAAAATTTCATCATACCACAGTTGGGCGTAAAGTAAAGCATTCTGCT
Organism: Protula sp. h YS-2021; assembly: GCA_949752745.1. Taxonomy (NCBI): domain Eukaryota; kingdom Metazoa; phylum Annelida; class Polychaeta; order Sabellida; family Serpulidae; genus Protula; species Protula sp. h YS-2021. The sequence continues at coordinate 2,707,587 of OX457029.1, forward strand.
CGTAGAAGCTGGGAGGAAAAACTACTACTGATATGTGGCATTTTTCATCGGAAACGGTACGGCTTGACAGAAAGGAAAACATAAAACCTATACCAGGATCCTCCGTCACCGGCAAAAATTACTCTTTATTAAATATCAACTCGTTAGTTTAAGTTACTTGCAGCTACAAACTTGATTCATTCTTGCGGACAGCTTCGTGCAATGCATTGTGGGTAACTGAGGGCGAAATTAGCGATATTTGGAGTTTTTTGCACTGTTTTATACCAACACAAATTCTTCAATATTTCAGTTAAGTAATAAAATTTTTCTAAACGGTAAAAACTATTTAAAGAACTAACTTCCTGGCATGTGACAAGTACGCTCGTAGGCCAAAATGCATGCAATCGGCCCAGAACAAGAGAAATGCCCTGTTATATTTGGTATAAAAGAGTGAGAAAATATGCTTTTTGCCCTGACGCAGGCACTGGTACTTTTTGATCACGTGATGAAAAGGTTAATTCTCATTGGTGGATGTAAGGTTGTGACGTGAACTTGTCCGCAAGAATTAGCTCTACGTAGTCGCAGATTCTTGCAGATACCTTCGTGCAATGCATTATGGGTAACTGAGGGCATAGTGAGCGATATTTGGAGTTTATCGCACTGTTTTATACCAATACAAATTCTTCGATATTTAAGCTAAGCAATACAATTGTTCTTAACGGTAAAAACTGTTCAAAGAACTAACTTCCTAGCATGTGACAAGTAGGCCAAAAATGCATGCAATCGGCCCAGAACAAAAGTACCCAGTTATATTTGGTATAAAACAGTGAGAAAATATGCGTTTTGCCCCGACGCAAGCACTGGCACTTTTTGATCACGTGATGAAAATGTTAATTCTCATTAGTGGGTATAAGGTGAATTCGGAGAACTCGTCCTCAAGAATGACTTGAAACCTGCCTGTGACAGCAAGTGTACAAGTATAGTTTCTGTATTAGAACTTGCCACTGATGTCAGTTATGCTATTCTTGGCGCACGACCCTGGCCGATGGTGTTATTTTAGAAAGAGTGCATCACATAAGTGGCCTAATAAGTGTCCCAATAAGCCAAAACACACTTTGGGTGTTTTGAATAAAATGCGCAAGAATTTCGACTGCGAGGGGACCGGGTAAGAAATGAAAGAAATGACAGAAAAGTGTTGAAATATCGGAAAACAGCTCATGCTCAGAACATAAAAGAAATTGAAACTATATTTGCTAACACTTTTAATAAATTTTTAAAATAGCATACGGGTTGTTAAAAACCCGATCGTTCTTTTGGTCAAGAGAAATATGACATTTAGTCGAAATCTCCCTATTTGTTTCATTTTTACCCGGTTGTTTTATTCGAAACGCAGAAATTTTGCGCATTTTTTTTCGAACGCCCACAGTGTGATTTGGTTTATTATGAGTTACGGGCCACGGTTTTTATGATCAAATAACAATTTTGCACTGGGAAAAATAGATGTTTTCTTGAGATCAGAACATGGAATCTCCCATTATCACCCACAACACCAATGATTCTGCAATTGGAAAACCACTCTTTATTAGGTTTGGTAGTTTCGGTGTGGTCGAAAAAAAAAGCGTCAGGATACTTTTCAGTGTGCTTTTTAAGAAAATGCTTGCCAGCCCAGACCTCGATGTCGAGCGTGAGCCGAAATATCCAGAGCATCAAAAGTTGACATCAATTGCCATTTCTGTTACAGAAACTCTGACCCTTTCTGTCATAGGATGATAGAAAGGGTCCCGCCTGGACTACGGTAGTTCCCGAGTTAACTCCAAGAAGCCGCTACAGGGTTTCGATGTACCGTTGCAATTCCTCGCTTTCTAACGATACGTAAGTCAACTGCGCTCGCTGTGAGACACCTCTGTGGTTACTTTGTGCGAGATAAGCGGATTCGTATTTAGACTGTTGCCGAAAAATTGTGGCGTTTCGCCCAAATTCGATTGGGATAAAGATATAAAGATAATATTAAAAAAAACTGGCAGCCCATTGGAAATTCTGTGTTTTTTTTTCACAAGTGGTACACCGGGCATGACCTTTCAGCAAATGTCTGGTTTGAAGGATTCGTGCCTTAGAACATATGAATTTGACCCCTATTAGTGGAACAATGGAAGGCGTCGTAGCCCTGATAGGAAGATATGCCGAGTAAATGTAGCTCCGAGTCAGCGCTTTCTCAAATAAATAACTCTCCCAGACCCCCCCCCCCCAGTATCGACCCGCATCTTGGAGCCACTTTTACATTGCTTCTTTTGTAAACCAACGCATGTCACTTTACTATATTTGAGATGTTAAAAAAAAGAGCAAATGGGTAAGCTGATTCGTACATAGAATTTTCGGGAAAGTTGTTAGGTTTCGATCGTATTGGGGTGGGATAAAAGTATACAGAAATGGTAGAGAAAAGCTGGGGAACAGTTAGCAAAACCCTGTTTTACCAGACATTTATTTGCATGGAGGCTATAAAAGAGACAGGATAATATGTAAAATAGTTTTTAAAAGCTTAGACGGTGGCTTTTTAAATTTGAAAGTTGGTGTGTTGAAAGAAAATGATGTTTTTCCTTATCATTTTGTTATCGTTAATTTATCCCAATAAATTAACAGTCGAAACGACACCTCCATCAGAAACGTTCGAAAGTACGAATTGGTTCATTCTAAAAGAAGTACATTTTAAGATTTTGTTCCCAGTAACAGTTGGGTCATGTTTGCACTTTTAGACCGCAGATATTCCAAAAGAAGTACACACGCACCGATCTGGTACTCTGATGACCTAGTGATTTCAGAGAAGAAAACATGGCGGTTGCTATCTGTGATCTTGACCCGAAGGAGAACTTCATGTGGTCTAATAGTCGAGTCGAGGTTCATTGTCGGCGATGTCCACTCAAAAGCAAGTATAACCCTCTTGTCTTAGGGAAATTTTTCCGCTCCCAACCACGGCTTTATTTTTGGATGTCCGTCTATCCCGGGTCGTGTAGGTAGCTTCCCGATAGGGGGAGAGTTGTGAAGAAAGGGTGTTGCATGGGAAGACCTTGCGGGAGGTTAAAAGATAACACATCGTCATGCAATGCCTCTGTCCAATACAGATCCCTTATGAAGTTTTCGTGAAGAATAAATTGTATTATTTAAGCGTAATTTTGTTTCAAATAATTTCAATCCCAGGTTATTTCTGAGTTGATTAAAAATTGCGGGTTTGTGGGGGGGGAAGGGGGTTTGAAACAGGTTGAGTGGGTTGGTGGTGTGGCTGGTTAAGAGGTCTGGAAGTTTAAAAGTTGTGATATTGCGAACCAATGGCAACGGTATTTAGTTCGCTCTCCCGATTTCTAGATGAGTCGCAGTTCCACAGTACCATGATCATCGCGATTTGATTTTATCATTGTTATGTTTTTATGACTATATCCTTGGAATGTCATTTTGTTTTACAATGTGAACTTTGAGCTTTGCTTGATTGTTTACAGCTCTGTTGAACTGTGTCTCGAATATTGATGACGTGGCAGACATCTATTTTGATTGCAAACTGTGCTATCTCACTGCTGATTTGCACAAGGGAGAACAGAACTTTGTGGACCATTTGCGAACGCACCATCCCTTGCATTACTTGCCACCACCAGAGTTCAAAGCAAAGGTGAGGCATTCTTCTCCATTACAGCTAAAAAAAAAAAAAAACAAACAACCTTCCGAATATCTTCACTGCAACCAACGCTGAATTTGTTCTTCTCAAATTTAGTCACATCAATAACGGTTGTTCCGTTCAGGTAGGCAAAGCCCGTTCCATTCCAAAACAAGACGGCAGTGTGGCGCTGGGTTTGGAGAACTCCTCTGTGCGGCCAGAGTCTTTGAAGGAGATCACCAAGCAACGGGATACTACTGAAACCATTCCAAAGAAACTGGAGGAAGAAGATAAAAGTGGTGTACAGAATGTAGTAGACAAAGACACTCCACACGGTAGGTATGCGCAATTCAGTCAAAATGATAATTAAAATCAAGGTTTCTCCTCCTTGGGGGTAATGTTAGATTTTAGTATTAGTATTTAGCATTTTTTTTGCTCATTTCGATAAAAATACGCTAAACTTGAAGCTCTTATTCAAACTTTTATTTGCACGTACATTTTGCTTTATGTGTAAAAGGCGTGACAGGGTTTCCGAAGATCGAGTATACAGTTTCGGTTTTACTAAATTTGATTTTACAAAGGCAAACCAAGTTGAAATATCTGAAATTTCTGTTCTGTTACAATGGTTTGGGTTTAGTGCCTTTTGAAAACCGAATGTGTTTTGACCGACCTGGGGGAATGAACCAAAACTTAGTAGTGATATTGGTAAGTGTGGCTGGTTAATGTGGTGTACTTTTGAGGAGAGTCGAGTGTAAGCAGTGACGCAGTGTGCGGAGCTGAAAACCATGGAGCTGTTATTTGTGATGTTTTTTGTTCCGTCTCCAAGAGGTTGACGATGGCGATAAGTATGGGGGAGTCACGGACGAGGGCGAGCCGAGCGATGCCGAGCCGGACACACGGAAAGTGCCGAGCGGGCTGATACTGAAGGAAGAGCTTGGGGACCCGCCCACGCAGGCTGATGTCGTGCAGTTGGTGTCTGAGGACAGAAGCCAAGCTGTTCCATCCCAGTTGCCGGGCAAGACAGACGAAGAACATGTCAAGCCTAATGTAAGCTATTCAGTGCTATATATAGTGTGGAGTCAAAACACGCCCTACTAAAACGTGCTGTAGTTTTTTTAGACCCCAACCGGGCGAACCCCGTCCGTCCGCGTGTCACATTTTGGATGCTGTTTTGTTTCCACACAAGTCCTCCGAAACTATTTACCCTAGGCATATGCTACTTTGCACAGTGAAAATATATATATATATATTGAAGTTGTGCAGCGTCGTGTTATTTTTCAAATCGGCCAAAAATTGCCAAAATGGCGACTTGTGTCCGGTTGGGGTCTGCGACTTCGGCGATGGCTTGTTTTTTTTTTTATGTTGAAAACTATATGCCGCATTTTAGAGTCCTGCGTTAAAGTGTGATTAGTTGCTATTGACAACAAGTTGCACTCCAATCTGCGTATACGATAATCTGTGTGTTGTTGAAGCACACAAGCTTTAAAGTGAAATCATCCAGCATTTTCTTTGTTTTTGCCTAGCCAAAAAAAAAAAAAAAAAAGTGATCGTCATCACAGAATTTTGGACATTTTCTTAGTTAATTTCTTTTCTTGATTTGGAATTTTTAGGAGAAACAAACAACAAGGACTCGACGTACGGGGAGGAGAACCGGAAGTGACTGTCAAACAGCTCTTGTGAGTAGGTTCCCTGTCACGTTTTTATATAACATAGTGCTGTAATAATATTGAACAAGTATTTTGGTTAGACAGCAATTTCTTATCTCGGCTTTAAATAAATTGTCGCTGGGTGAGAACAGTTTCTGCTCCGTGATGTGTGTTGTGGTAGTTTGCTTGTGAAGTGCCTTAGAAAACCAGAGTATGAACAGATGACCACCGCCTGAGCCGTATTCACAGAAGTTAACTGTACAGTTAACTGACTACGTTAACTCCTCCGTTGGCCACCAGAACATCCGAAAATAAATGAATAAATTTAACTTATTTAACAAATAAAAAATGCACCTGCAATTGTTTGCGCGATAACTTTTGTGAATATCGGGGCAGGTGGCTAAGCTGAAATGGCTATGAGTGGCCAGTGTGGCATCACTGTAACAGAAGCGTATTCCTGACATTCAATTATGTGCCGTTTACAATAATAAAATGCTTGATTACTAGTCCTACAAATTGATGTGTACGACTAATCAGCAAAAATAGTATTGTTACTTTTTAACTGTAAAGAGTGAAAACTTTAACTGTAATGGTAAAGTTTTAACTGGGTATGTAGGCGTGTGAATATGAGATGCAGTGTAGTGCAGGTTGAATTTGTTTATGTATACATTAAGTTGGTTCTACACCTCTAAGATGTGTTTGTCTTTGCGTGAATAGGGAAATGTCTTTAAAAAACTGCATTTGAAAGCCACTTTCTTGTTACTAAAGAAAAAGTAACGAAGTAATTTCGGGCGCAGTTTTGCGTGAATTTAATAAATTATAAAAAAATTAACTGAGTTGCTGTATTCTGTCTTTATCAAAGCCGAAAAAGAAAGGAAAGAAAAGAGGGAGACCGAGGGGACGATATAAAACTGTGCGAAGTGTGAAGCGGAAGAGAGATGACGTCACGGATGACGAGGTAAGAAAAGAGGGAGACCGAGGGGACGATATAAAACTGTGCGAAGTGTGAAGCGGAAGAGAGATGACGTCACGGATGACGAGGTAAGAAAAGAGGGAGAGGGAGGGGACGATATAAAACTGTGAGAAGTGTGAAGCGGAAGAGAGATGACGTCACGGATGACGAGGTAAGAATAGAGGGAGACCGAGAGGACGATATAAAACTGTGCGAAGTGTGAAGCGGAAGAAAGATGACGTCACGAATGACGAGGTAAGAAAAGAGGGAGACCGAGGGGACGATATAAAACTGTGCGAAGTGTGAAGCGGAAGAGAGATGACGTCACGGATGACGAGGTAAGAAAAGAGGGAGACCGAGGGGACGATATAAAACTGTGAGGAGTGTGAAGCGGAAGAGAGATGACGTCACGGATGACGAGGTAAGAAAAGAGGGAGAGGGAGGGGACGATATAAAACTGTGAGAAGTGTGAAGCGGAAGAAAGATGACGTCACGGATGACGAGGTAAGAAAAGAGGGAGACCGAGAGGACGATATAAAACTGCGAAGTGTGAAGCGGAAGAAAGATGACGTCACGGATGACGAGGTAAGAAAAGAGGGAGACCGAGGGGACGATATAAAACTGTGAGGAGTGTGAAGCGGAAGAGAGATGGCGTCACGGATGACGAGGTAAGAAAAGAGGGAGACCGAGAGGACGATATAAAACTGCGAAGTGTGAAGCGGAAGAAAGATGGCGTCACGGATGACGAGGTAAGAAAAGAGGGAGACCGAGGGGACGATATAAAACTGCGAAGTGTGAAGCGGAAGAGAGAAGACGTCACGAATGACGAGGTAAGAAAAGAGGGAGACCGAGAGGACGATATAAAACTGTGAGAAGTGTGAAGCGGAAGAGAGATGACGTCACGGATGACGAGGTAAGAAAAGAGGGAGACCGAGGGGACGATATAAAACTGCGAAGCGTGAAGCGGAAGAGAGAAGACGTCACGAATGACGAGGTAAGAAAAGAGGGAGACCGAGAGGACGATATAAAACTGTGAGAAGTGTGAAGCGGAAGAGAGATGACGTCACGGATGACGAGGTAAGAAAAGAGGGAGACCGAGAGGACGATATAAAACTGTGAGAAGTGTGAAGCGGAAGAGAGATGACGTCACGGATGACGCGGTAAGAAAAGAGGAAGACCGAGGGGAGGATATAAAAAAGAAAGTTCACAAACCAGAGAGAGAGAGAGAGAGAGAGAGAGAGAGAGAGAGAGAGAGAGAGAGAGAGAGAGAGAAAACACCTCATCTGGGCAATCAATGTTCATCTCTGCCTATTTCATACACAGATAAATAAATATTCAAAGATGTACGGCTGATGCAGCTAATGTGGGATTCTTGAAAAGTGTTGGCGTTTCATTTGTAGGTCCCAGTGTCATTGTTTTTCTTTGCAGTGCGTTCCTGAGCAACACGAAGACACCGCGAACGATGTGAGAGTTTTCCCGCCTTTCTTCTTTTTTCCTCTGATTGACGATTTGTGAAATCATCAAGCTCATGTGTTGCTTTAGTGATTTATTAACCAACTTGGAAATCAATTGTCACCTTACAATAGTTCTGTTTTGATATTTTTTTTATTTATAAAAAGTTTATTTGAAAAAAAAAAAAAAACAACAACAACTTGATAGTATGACATTCAATTGACCATAGAAATGACCAGTGATAGAATGGGTCAGCTAATTTTTCTTGAAATATTAAGTCGGGGCAATCATTGTTAGGTGATCAATATTGAGCCAAATGGAATTGACCAGTCACGTGACAGAATGTGATTTATCGTCCAAATGAAGGGGTGGGGGGGGGGGGGGGGGGGACAACAGTTTCAGGTGAAAACGTGTTGTGTATAAAAAGGTGCCTGACTTGTGGTGTTTTTAGTGCGTTCCTGGTAAACCGGAAAAAAAGAAGAGGGGAAGGAAGAAGAAAGCACTGAGCAATGACGTAAGTAGCCTAGTTCTAACGTTGCCATCTGGGCCAAGAGGCTTCGTGGGAAAACTGTGACTAACCCCCACACAGTCTGAATTATCCAAAAAAAGAAAAAAAAAAAAAAAAAAAAAAAGAAAAAGAAAAAAAAAAGAAGAAAACACAAATATTGGGCTATTTTGGAGAACATCGGGAGAGTTTCTGAAAGAAGTTCACAGAGCGTGAAACTGCCTTTTCTTGTGTTGTGATGCCGGTCTGTTGACATGGTGTGTGCGATACCAGCAGCGATCAAAGGTAGCAGTGTGCTGTACTGGAGGTTCTGAGGAAGGGAGGGTGGGGGGGGGGGGGTGGGTGGGGAGGTATTATGGTTGTGTGTACGAGGCCAGCAGCGATCAAAGGTACCAGTGTGCTGTTCTGGAGGTTGAGACGGTGCTAGCGTTTGCTTTGTAAAGAAAAGAGAAAATGTTTGTGTTTGTTGTGCGTATGACGAGCACAAAGTTTGTCTCACGTGTAGGGTGGGGGTGGGAGGGGTATTATAATTAAAAAAAACTCTCGGTCACTGTAGATCGTAATCGTTTGTTTTGTTTACAGGATTCGCACGTGGCCAGCGACACAGCTCCGGTGTCTGGCGTCACGAACGCCGAGCGTCATGGCTGCGGTGATGCCGTCGTGTCTGAGCTGGGCAGCGCCGGGGAAGAGGCCCGGGAAGAAGCCGGCAGCAGCTCGAGCACGGACCGCCCACCCAGGCCCAAGGGTTACAGCAAGCGCATCGCGTCATTGGCCCTGCGGTACAGTCGGAGGCGTTACGGAAAAGGCCGATTCTTTTGCAGTGACTGCGATAATAGTTTCGCTACAAAGCGGCGATTAGTTGACCACCAGCTCAAACAACATCAAAAGGAGAAGCCCGAATTTGCATGTAATATATGCAAGAAGAAATACACCAAGTTCAATTCCTTAGATTATCACAAAAAGACACACAGCGACAACCGTCCCCGATGCCAGGTGTGTATGAGGCTGACCCTGGACGAGCTGCAGGTGGAGTACCACAGGCGGATCCATGCCGGTCTGGATCCGTACGCCTGCAGCAAGTGCGACCGCACGTTCAAGTACAGGACGTCGTGGAATACACACCAGCTCATCCACGCAGAGGAAGTCGTTCGCGCCGGGCGGAGGGATTTCCTCTGTAACGTCTGCGGTAAGGCTCTGAAATCGAAGGCGGTATTACTACGCCACGAGGCGGCGCACAACAAGGTCAAGGCCTTTAAGTGTCCCAGTTGTCCCCTGAGTTTCTATTTCGAGTACCGTCTGACTCAGCACATCGGCGTGGCGCATTCGGGCCGGAAGTTCTGTTGCGAGTTTTGCGGCAAGGTGTGTCGTAACTCGTCGGCGCTACACGAGCACCGCCGAACGCATACGGGGGAGAGCCCCTACGCCTGTGACCAGTGCCCCATGAAATTCAAAACAAAGGGCAACCTGACCAAACACAAGACGACACATTCCGATAACCTCTTCACCTGTACCCTGTGCGAAAAGACGTACAAGACCGTCAAATCGTACACTGTGCACATGTCCATTCACCGCGGCGTTCACCCGTACCAGTGTGCGCACTGCGGCAAGAGCTACACGACGAAGGCGCGTCTCGATTCGCACGTGCACAAGCAGCACAGCGACGAGGGGTACGAATTCCCGTACGAGTGCAGCATCTGTGAGCGCAAGTATGCCGACAAGAAGGACTTCGACGTTCATGTGCTGAGACACGAGGGAAAAAACCCTTTCTTTTGTCCCCTCTGCAGCAAGTCAGTCTCCAGGCTGTCGTATTTGAAAGTCCATTTGCGAAAGTATCACCCGGGCGTCAACCCGGATATATCCAATTTTGAGAAAACTGATCATGGGCTTGGGGTGTATAAAAAGGCACCGTCGCACAATGGCGTGGGCCAAGACGAAGTCGTGGATTCCACAGCGGTTGAGCAGAACTGTGTCCCAGCTCACTCACGGGAAAATCAATCGAACTGTGTTCAAACCGATCACGGGCTTGGGGTGTCTAAAAAGGCACAGTCGTCCAATGGCGTGGGTCAAGACGAAGTCGGGGATTCCACAGCGGGCGAGCAGAACTGTGCCAGTACTCAGTCACTGGACAATCCATCGAACTGTGTTAAAACTTTCGAAGAATTGTGATTTGAAAAAAAAACGTTGTTATAAAACGGTTGACCTCTGGAGAGATCTGTCTGTTATGTTTTGACCACAAAGCGGATATATTTAAAAAAGCTGTGTGTTCTTTCAGTGAATATTATTTTCGCGGAATGCCTAGTGAACTGTTGTGACAGAAAAGGGTCTAATTATAGAACTGAATCACTCTAGAGGTTGGCTGTTTGACAACAACGGGAAGAAAAAAAAACACTGGCTCAAAGGCTACTGTGTTCAAACCGGTGAAAAAAAAAAAAATTGTTAGACTGTTATTTTCAAAGTGTGCTTTGATTAAAGAAATCCTTTATGGAATTAAATGTTGATGACGTATTTCTCAAGTTGATCATGGAATACTTACATAAAAGGGCTTGTTGCTTTGTTTATTTTTTTCAGAATATTTGTTGATTTTTTTCTTGCTGCTTGAAACTGGTACTTAAAGCTGCTTGTTTATATTTTGTGTTCAGTTGGTATCAGTATAATTCTTATATGTCATAAATGTCGGCGTCAGCATTCGTGAGCTGGGGCATTGTCCATGGACAATCTTGTTTATGTTTCATGTACAATGAGTACTAGTGCAATTCTTAATTCTCGAGTTATTGAAGGTGAAGGAGCGGAAGAGTAGTGACGTTGGGTGTCAGTTTTCATGCATGTGTCCCTTGTGTCACTTCACACCGCTTTTGACTTCGCTCTCTCGGGTTTTGACAGTTATTTTTCTTTTATTTCTTTCATTGTAAAAAAATGCATAGAAGAAATGCAGAAGTAATTTAGTCTAAATTTTAAGTCAAAGTTTAAGTGTAAACCATGTCTAAATTTTCTTTAGATGGAGGGGGAGGGGGGAAGGCGAAGTATCAAAAGAAAAAATACTTTGAGGGAATGATTTTTAAAAAATAAAAGTGAGAAAATCCACTTCAAAACCCATAGTTGGCAGTAAAGCCGGACTGCTGGTTGGTTCTAGCCGAACTGCTGGTTGGTTCTAGCCGAACTGCTGGTTGGCTCTAGCCAAATTGCTGGTTGGCTCTAGCAAAACTGCTGGTTGGTACAAACTGGAATACTGGTTGGTGGTAGCAGAACTGCTGGTTAGTTCTAGCCGAACTGCTGGATGGTTCTAACATTTTAAACAGGTTTTAATTATACTCTCAATAAAATGCCTCAGTAAAATATTTTGCTGTAAATTTGATTATTTGAAGAATTTGCAGAACATAATTATAGGGCTGGTGGTGGGTCGAGCGCTGCTTGAATTGCGTTGTATGTGAACCCGCTGGCAGATGGGGGTGGGGGGCTCGGATGGGGTGGAGTGTAGAGCGGTGCTTGCATTGCCTTGTATGTGAACACGCTGGTTAGGTCTTTGCTATAGCTTCCCTGTCTGACGTCTCATGATAAATAAACGAAGACTTACCCGTTTTCCGTTGTGTTAATCCTCATTAAAACTGTAATCCGAGGCCCATGAGTAGTAAGGTGCCCTGTCCAAAAAATAGTCACACGTTTCCCTGGTGTGGCTCTTGGCATGTAGCTTCTATGACAACAAACACAGATCGGTATTGAAAATGGGGCAGGTTTTTCAAGGAAAATGAACCAACTGGACTTCGAAAATTTCAGCTCTTGATTGGCTATTGATGGCCGTGTTTAACTGGTGGGTGACCTATGGGGGAATATGTGGGCTATGCACACTGCTCTAGTTTGTTTGGCGATTTGACCCAAATTTGCCGAAATATCATGCAAAAACAGTCAAATTGCAGAAAAATCACAATGTACTCATATTTGATGCTTCTTCTCCACTCGCCTTACCACATTCTTCACCACTTGCCTGAATAGTCCAAATGGCAAGGTGTTGGACTGATAATCACTATGTTGTGAGCTCAAGCCCCGCTGAAGGCGATTTTTTCCATTGTCTGCCTTTAAGGTTTTCCAGACAATATTCATCATACATGGGAATCTTCCGGCTTTTCCGGCTTTTTTTTTTTTTTTTTTTTGCCAAATGGACCACTTTTTTCGACCCCGTTCCCATGTATGGTAAAATTTTCCGGCTTTTTTTCGACCCCGTTTCCATGTAAGGTAAAATTTTCCGGCTTTTTTTGTCGACCCCATTCCCATGTATGGTAAAAATTTCCGCCTTTTTTTTCGACCCCGTTGCCATGTATGGTAAAATTTTCCGGCTTTTTTTCGACCCCGTTCCCATGTATGGTAAAATTTTCCGGCTTTTTTTCGACCCCGTTCCCATGTATGGTAAAAATTTCCGGCTTTTTTCCGACCCCGTTTGCATGTATGGTAAAAATTTCCGACTATTCTTCCGACCCCGTTTGCATGTATAGTAAAATTTTCCGGCCTTCTTTCGACCCCGTTTCCATGTATGGTAAAAATTTCCGGGTTTTTTTGGACCCCGTTTCCATGTATGATTTATAGTGGTTTACCGTTGTTGCCTGCGAAGCAAGACGTTGAGAGTTCCCAAGTCCAGCTCTAGGCGTCCATTTTCCTTGTCTCCCTAGGTTTTGCAGGCCATATTTATACTTCTGCCTCTCGCAGAAACATATAACGGCCCATACTACATTAATTTATTTTTACGGCCCGCCCGGCGATAGCCAGAGGGCCATGTAGTAATTGCCTTGTCCGTACGCACGTCCGTGCGTGCGTGCGTGGCCAAAAAATCGAAATTTCAGGTAATGCCTGGAAACGTGTTTCTGTGATGTAATGAGGTGATTTTGAGTCATAGACTGAGTTTTGTAGACTGAAATTGTCCTAGGGTTTTGCTTCGATCAACCTGAAATCTATATGGATTGAAAACTGTTGGGACCTAGTTGTGCTCCTCCCCTTAGGGCCGACGCCGGTCCATCCGTCGGTCCGTGAGAGAGGTCCGAACATAGGCCAAGAACGCATAGTTAGCGTAATTTATGGGTTTTGTAAATTTGTCCTAGGATTTCGCTTCTGGGTCTCGAGATTATTGTAGATTTGTAATAAATTTTTTAGGAGCAGGAGGGAGGGGGGAGGGAGGGAGGGGGTAGGTGTGGGTTGGGAGTACTTGTCCAGTGTTGATGTTTCAATTCCACAACTCACGAGTGCATATATAGACATGGCCAACTTTCTGATGAAAACATTTTAGCTAATTTCGAAGAGGTCTTGTATAATGTTAAGTTATATGTTAGCTTTCTCTGTAGTTTGGATATAGTTTCGTTGAGATTTATTTGCATTTTTACGGGTTTCTTGATACACTGTGAATATCCGTCGATGGGATGAAATGCTTCGCCTCACATTTTTAAAATATATATAGATATGCTTCAGAATTTAATGGTGTAGGCGGGTCATATTTGCTCCAACGGACACATTTCTAGTTTCTTTCTTTTCTTCTTTCTTTCCTTCCCTGCCTCGCTCCCTTCCAGATAGATCTTCGGTGGGGCTGTGGTATTTTTGTCATCAGTTCTGCAGAAACGGGGGAGGTAAACAGATAGCTTTAAAGAACAACACAAAAATTGTGTTCACCCCACAAATCCTATAAGATTACTTTTGATGATGAGGCCTTCTACCAAGTGGTCAAAATTGGCCGCTTTCTCGTTTCACCTTTGTAATGTCTACGCTTTTACGGCTGGGCACAGTATACGAATATCTTTGTTAAAAAGAAAGAATTGGATATTTAAAATGCATGAAAATAATAGGTAAGATTAATTGATATCATATGCGGGTGACGCTTGAATTGATTTGCAGCCTATGGTCACTTAACGACGATCGCTATGGCATGTAAGCCTTTCCATAATATCTATGTAGAACCCGCCAGAAATTTCTGTCACAACATTAAAAGCTCTGACACTTGCCCGAATAATTTTCTAATTTGACTCCCCCCCCCCTCCACCTCTTCCCCCCTCAAGATTTCGCTCAAGCAGCCAAGTATGTGACTCATTTCGTGCGCATGCGCGGTCACGTGAGACAAAGAGACACCGTTCTAGTCTTATGCTCTCTTTTGATCAGCTGACCTACATATCGCAGACAGGAAGTTTTCACGCGAACCTGTTCTGTCAGTGTTCTTCTATTCCCAACAGGGGGGAATATATGCGATCGGCCGTGTGTCAGTCTGTCGGTCGGTCTGTCATCAACATCTTGTTAACACGATAACACAAAAACTGCACACTGCTCTAGTTTTTGTAGGGAACAAAATAATAAGGTTCATTTGGTCGTTATGTCAAGTGCGAGACGACTGAGCCGTCATTGGTAAAGCAAAACCAACAACAACAACAACAACAACAACAACAACACAAAAAAACCCCTGAAAGACTTAATGTTACTGAGAGAACTTCTGATTGGGAAGAGTAGACAGAAATGTTGTTGGTACCGTCATGAAAGAGGTCGTACTGTCGACTCGAGCGACTCTCGAATCCTTCCGCTCTGTGACTCTCAGACGTTTTAGCAACAAAGTGAGGGGTTGGTAAGAACACTTAAGGCAGAAAAAAACTGCAGTTGTCATCGAAGAGTTAACAACGCAGATATTAAAAAAAATGACGTGCCTCGATTTTTAAGAAGCTAAAACGTCCTGCATTTGAATTCATACTGTTCTATTTCATATAATTTATATATTCTTGATAATTAAGATCCACTGCTCATAAGTCTAGCATTCCACATGCAGTCAACGTATCTCTGTTAAGGTGTCACGTGATCGAGTCAAGCTGTTGCGATGTCACGTGTTCCAGTCACGTCATCTGGCCGCGGATGAGATGCTATCCTCACGACAGTTGTGTCAACCAATGCATTATTATTATTACTGTATTTTTATTTCTTGGCAGGCGTCTAATCTTAGTAGTTGGCTGAAACACGACGAAGCTTTATATTCCAGGCATACGGAGTTCTTAGTTCTCACGTCCCTTGTGTTTCCTGATTGAATGCTTCCAGTTGTTACATGTGGCACATCCAGACTTTTTTTCAGATGCAAATTTCACGCTCATTTTATGTGCGAAACAGACCCAGCGAGGACTCCCTAACAACCAGACACTTCCAGGGTTCCCTAACAACCAGAGGCTACCTGCTTAGCAACCAGACACTACCAGGGCTCCGTGACAACCAGACACTATCAGGGCTCCACGACAACCAGACACTGCCAGGGCTCCATGACAACCAGACACTGCCAGGGCTCCACGACAACCAGACACTGCCAGGGCTCCACGACAACCAGACACTGCCAGGGCTCCATGACAACCAGACACTGCCAGGGATCCATGACAACCAGACACTGCCAGGGCTCCATGACAACCAGACACTACCAGGGCTCCATGACAAAAAACCAGACACTACCAGGGCTCCGTGACAACCAGACACTATCAGGGCTCCAAGACAACCAGACACTACCAGGGCTCCATGACAAAAAACCAGACACTACCAGAGCTCCGTGACAACCAGACACTATCAGGGCTCCAAGACAACCAGACACTACCAGGACTCCACGACAACCAGACACTGCCAGGGCTCCATGACAACCAGACACTGCCAGGGCTCCACGACAACCAGACACTGCCAGGGCTCCACGACAACCAGACACTGCCAGGGCTCCATGACAACCAGACACTGCCAGGGATCCATGACAACCAGACACTGCCAGGGCTCCATGACAACCAGACACTACCAGGGCTCCATGACAAAAAACCAGACACTACCAGGGCTCCGTGACAACCAGACACTATCAGGGCTCCAAGACAACCAGACACTACCAGGGCTCCATGACAAAAAACCAGACACTACCAGAGCTCCGTGACAACCAGACACTATCAGGGCTCCAAGACAACCAGACACTACCAGGACTCCACGACAACCAGACACTGCCAGGGCTCCATGACAACCAGACACTGCCAAGGCTCCATGACAACCAGACACTGCCAGGGCTCCACGACAACCAGACACTGCCAGGGATCCATGACAACCAGACACTGCCATGGCTCCACGACAACCAGACACTGCCAGGGATCCATGACAACCAGACACTGCCAGGGCTCCACGACAACCAGACACTGCCAGGGATCCATGACAACCAGACACTGCCACGGCTCCACGACAACCAGACACTACCAGGGCTCCATGACAACCAGACACGGCCAGGACTCCATGACAACCAGACACCACCAGGGCTGCCTAAAACCACACGGCCAGGGCTCCTTGACAACCTGACACTGCCAGGGCGCTATGACAACCAGACGCTATTTGGGCGCTATGACAACTAGACGCCACCAGGACGATATGACAACCAGACGCCACCAGAGCGCTATGACAAGCAGATCTCACCAGGGTGCTATGGCAACCAGACGCCACCAGGGCGCAATGACAACCAGACGCTATTAGGGTGCTATGACAAGACGCCAGACGCCACCTGGGCGCTATGACAAGCAGATCTCACCAGGGCGCTATGACAACCAGACGCTATTAGGGTGCTATGACAAGACGCCAGACGCCACCAGGGCGCTATGACAAGCAGATCTCACCAGGGCGCTATGACAACCAGATGCCACCAGAGCGCTATGACAACCAAAACACCACCAAACCTCTATGACAAGCAGATCTCACCAGGGCGCTATGACAACCAGATGCCACCAGAGCGCTATGACAACCAAAACACCACCAGACCTCTATGACAAGCAGATCTCACCAGGGCGCTATGACAACCAGATGCCACCAGA
>OX457029.1:2724776-2909906 GCA_949752745.1 Protula sp. h YS-2021
CCATTCAAAAGACGTGTTCGAATGGCAAGCCCATTCAAAACACGTGTTCGAATGGCAAGCCCATTCAAAACACGTGTTCGAATAATTTTTTGCAAGATATTACGTCGTGGTATTGTTCATCAAATTGTTCAACATGTTCAACAACATGTTCAACAACATGTTCAACATGTTCAACAACATGTTCAACATGTTCATCATGTTCAACATGTTCAACATGTTTAACAACATGTTCAACAACATGTTCAACATGTTCAACAACATGTTCAACATGTTCAACAACATGTTCAACAACATGTTCAACATGTTCAACAGGCTCAACATGTTCAACAACATGTTCAACAACATGTTCAACAACATGTTCAACATGTTCAACAACATGTTCAACAACATGTTCAACATGTTCAACAACATGTTCAACATGTTCAACAAGTTCAACATGTTGTTGTTCAACAAGTTGTATATAAAGCTATGTTTAAAGACTTTCTCGTCATTTGAATAGTGTAGGTTGAACCGAAAGGATGTATAAGTGCAACATTTGTTCGAAATCTTACAACTAGGCTCAAAGTTACATGCGGTAAAGCTATTTCTAAACATGTTAAGACAACTATAAAGTATAAAAGGCTGCCACCCTCAGACATAACACACATTCTGTATCAAGATACTGAAGAGTGAACATGTCTCTAGTGAGCGAACAACAGCTACGATCTATGACAACGCCTGTAGAACATTATGAGACAATGCCTGCAGAAAATTTTATAGTAAAGCCTGAGACAATACCTACAGCAAAGTCTAAGGCAATGCCCATGGTAAAGTCTAAGGCGAAGTCACGTCAGCAGCGTCAAAAGCGACCACATCTTAGAAAGATAAAAAAAGATGAGCTACCAGCTATGACGCCGCCGTGTAAAAAGCGAAAAATTAAGACAGAGCCTAAAATGAAGCGAGAACCAGAGCGTAAAGCTGCTACCACCATGAAGAAGAAGAGTGTAGATGATTTACCGGTTATGATACCTATTAATGGAGACATATATATTAAATTGGCGAAATATCAACAGAAAGTGATGGTTAACATTCGTGAATATATTACGGATCATACATCTGGGAGGTTACATCCTACCAAGAAGGGAATTTTGTTGTCATTGAACGACTGGTACATGTTGAAGAAGCAAATGACGTCAGTGGATCTCATGCTTCAGAAAATGGATCTGTATAAATGCAGTGACTGTCAGAAGGTGGATGAGTAGACAGCGAGATGACTGTATACAGTTTTAACAGCATGACGAGCGTAGTGGATGCTATGATTTCATCACCCTCAGTGCGATGGTTTTGAAGCTTGACAAGAACTTAGCTTTGACTCATATGGACATGTACATTTGATATGTAGTTCAAATTAAATTGTCTTCATATGTAGACTATGAAATTAACTTTATCTATGTTCATGTGAAGTCAGTTGTTATAAAATATTAAGTTAAGTTCTTCTGCACATGTATTAACATAATATGTATTTGAAATAGTCTTGTTTTTATTATAATTGTACATATTTGTAATGTTCAATAAAAACACATATGATGCTTTTCAACTTTTTATTTTTCTCATACAATACTTGGATATAATACATAATAAAACAATACTTGGATATAATACATAATAAAACAATACTTGAATATAATACATAATAATACAATTCTTGAATATAATACATAATAATACAAAATTAACTATAATACCCAATATATGATATATGGTTTACGGGTCAATTAAAACCGTGTCAGGAACCTTACAACTTTATATGTTGCAAAGCAAGACATATATTACACAACGCTTAAGTTAATAAAATATTACAACATTTATAAAGTCTTTATTATAAAGTTTAGTCAAATAAGTCTATTTTTCTGCATCTGTTTCACTTTGTTCACTGTCCATGCCACTTTCTTCATCACTGCTACCATCCTCCTCCTCCTCCATTTCTAGTAGCTCTTCAAAGAATGCATTGTTTTTCCTTATAGCCGCCTTTAATGCCTTTGAATACTTATAATGTTTTTCATCAACAAAGTAATTAAAGTCCTCTAAAATCTTTTGATAATGTTTGCTTTGTTGTAGACGCTGGGTATAGTTGAACAGTCTCATAAACAGTTGTTTTAGTCCATGCTTATAAATGGGTCGAAGGTTATAACTTGCTATTTCACGCGCATCTTCAAGTCCTTGTTCTTCATATTCTGAAACCTTTTCTTGAAATATGTTATCATAGTCATCGTAGACGTCTTGAACCATATCATGCCAAACAGAGTCTATTTCTGACTCACTTTCAGAGTCTGTTTCTGACTCACTTTCAGAACTCCTGTCATCAGCATCCTCACCACACTGCTCCATATGTTTGAGCAAAGCTTCTTCGCTGTTGTACAATGCACCACATTCTGTACAAGCATGTGCATTCTTTTCAGCTATGTTGACGCTTTGACTTTCCATAGAAGACTCATCTAAAGTTTCCGTGAAAGGTAGTTTTACAGAGTTTTCCATATCCGATTCTTCATCCATTTCTGAAGCGTGAGCAACCTTTAAGTGTCTTTTAAGACTTTGCGGCCAATTGTAAGATTTCGAACAAATGTTGCATGTATACATCCTTTCGGTTCAACCTACACTATTCAAATGATGAGAAAGTCTTTAAACATAGCTTTATATACAACATGTTGAACATGTTGAACAACATGTTGAACAACAACATGTTGAACAACTTGTTGAACATGTTGAACATGTTGTTGAACATGTTGAACATGTTGTTGAACATGTTGAACATGTTGTTGAACATGTTGTTAAACATGTTGAACATGTTGAACATGATGAACATGTTGAACATGTTGTTGAACATGTTGAACATGTTGTTGAACATGTTGTTGAACATGTTGAACAATTTGATGAACAATACCACGACGTAATATCTTGCAAAAAATTATTCGAACACGTGTTTTGAATGGGCTTGCCATTCGAACACGTGTTTTGAATGGGCTTGCCATTCGAACACGTCTTTTGAATGGGCGCAGTTTTCCTACATAACTATCCACATTTTCACTTCCCATTTTCCAACAACCAACCAAGTGGTAGAATCGTCTGAAACGTGTCAAAAACAAAATTTGTTAAAGTTGGTCTAGAACCCTTATTTTTACCCTACTACACCATGGTAAAATGTTCAAACTTATTTTATACATCATATTTTGTCAAAAAACAAAATTTGTTAAAATTGGTCTAGAACCACCATTTTCCACTACTATGACTTTATAACATTCAAATAAGTAGCATGCTAAAATATTCAAACTTATTTTATATATCATATGGTGTTAAAAACTAAATTTGTTAAAGTTGGTCTAGAACCCTTATTTTTACCCTACTACACCATGGTAAAATGTTCAAACTTATTTTATGCATCATATTTTGTCAAAAAACAAAATTTGTTAAAGTTGGTCTAGAACCATCATTTTTCCACTACTATGACTTTAGAACATTCAAATAAGTAGCATGCTAAAATGTTCAAACTTATTTTATATATCATATGATGTTAAAAACTAAATTTGTTAAAGTTGGTCTAGAACCCTTATTTTTACCCTACTACACCATGGTAAAATGTTCAAACTTATTTTATGCATCATATTTTGTCAAAAAACAAAATTTGTTAAAGTTGGTCTAGAACCATCATTTTTCCACTACTATGACTTTAGAACATTTAAATAAGTAGCATGCTAAAATGTTCAAACTTATTTTATATATCATATGGTGTTAAAAACTAAATTTGTTAAAGTTGGTCTAGAACCATCATTTTTCCACTACTATAACTTTAGAACATTTAAATAAGTAGCATGCTAAAATGTTCAAACTTATTTTATATATTATATGTTATAAAAACCCACATTTGTTAAATGTGCTTTAGAAGTGTCATTTTCCAACTACTATAACATAAAACATAGAGTTGTGGAAAATCCCATTCCTTCTCAAATTTATTGATCGTTCCCACGCTCTGAATTAGTGCACTCTGAAATTTAGTGATCGTTCCCACGGTCTAGGCCTTTGATGTTTTCAAATTTATCGATCGTTCCCACGGTCTAGGCCTTTGATGTTTTCAAATTTATCGATCGTTCCCACGGTCTGAACGAGTGCACTCTGAAATTTTATCGATCGGTTTCCTCCACACTCTGAACGAGTGCACTCTAAAATTTATTGATCGGTTTCCCCACACTCTGTACACATGTACTTATTCCTATGCTGTGTGGTTAGAACCATTGAAATATGACTAATTAAATATTATCATAATAATAGTGAAAATAGACATAGAAATATAGCCATTATGTTTAAAAAAAAAAAAAAAAAAAAAAAAAAAAAAAAAAAAAAAAACAGTCACAGTCACATAATGTCACAGAGTCACATGATGTCACAGTCACATGTTGTCACATAATGTCACAGAGTCATAAAAGTGAACAAAAAAAACCAAAAAAAAGTTTGCCCCGATGTGGTATCGATCCCGGGACTCTCAGGTTGCTAGCCGTTTGTTCTGCCAAGTGAGCTATCGCGGCTTGACTGTTGAACGATCTGATAATGACATACATACTTGAAACTAATTATGTTCACATAGCAATTACATAGTCATAGAGCTATATGACTATGTCCGATACATGCCATGTCTTGGTCCGGGGGGGGGGGTCCGATACATGTCATGTCTTGGTCCTGGGGGGGGGGGTCCGATACATGTCATGTCTTGGTCCGGGGGGGGGGTCCGATACATGTCATGTCTTGGTCCGGGGGGGGGGGTCCGATACATGTCATGTCTTGGTCCGGGGGGGGGGGTTCGATTCATGTCATGTCTTGATCCTGGGGGGAGGACCCATGATATGAAAGTTATGCCCGAGGGCGGGTTCGATCCACCGACCTTCAGATCATGGGTCCGCTTACGGGTACTCTGCTCTACCAACTGAGCCATTCAGGCCAGAAGGTTAATCAGCAGGAAAATATTCCTCATATGCGGTTGGAATCACATCACACATGATTGACAGGTCATGTGACCAATGATGATTGACAGGTCACGTGACTAATGACGTCATGATGATTGACAGGCGACTTAGGGTTATCCTGCTTAGAACTGTCTTAATATGCCATAACATCATGATGACGTCATGATAACGTCATGATGACGTCATTATAACGTCATGATGATGACGTCATTATAACGTCATGATGACGTCATTATGACGTCATGATGATGACGTCATTATAACGTTATGATGACGTCATAACGTCATCATGATGACGTCATTATAACGTCATGATGACGTCATCATGACGTCATTGAACGGGCGCGCGCTCTTTCGATTACCTGTTTCAAAATACCCATGCGAATTCGAAAACAATCACGTCACTGTTTTCGGAGCCCCATGGGGCTCCGAAAACACCTCGTGACGTCATTTTGACGTCACTTCCTGTTTTCGGAGCCACACTTTTATCCTGCTGAAAATCCCATTCCTTTTCAAATTGATTGATCGTTCCCACGCTCTGAACGAGTGCACTCTAAAATTTATCGATCGGTTTTCCCCCACACTCTGTACGAGTGCACTCTGAAATTTATCGATCGGGTTTTCCCCCACACTCTGTACGAGTGCACTCTGAAATTTATCGATCGGGTTTTCCCCACACTCTGTACGAGTGCACTCTGAAATTTATCGATCGGGTTTTCCCCCACACTCTGTACGAGTGCACTCTGAAATTTATCGATCGGGTTTTCCCCACACTCTGTACGAGTGCACTCTAAAATTTATCGATCGGGTTTTCCCCACAGTGACGTCATTATGACGTCACTGTTTTAGAACCCCCGTGGGGGTTCTAAAACACCATGTGACGTCACTATGACGTCACTTCCTGTTTTAGAACCCCCGTTTTCTCCCTACTAGAATATGGTTGTGAAGTCGTTCCAACCAAAATCCAACCTTTCTTTTTTCAACCAAAAAAGACATCAGTTGCTTGCTGGGACCTAGCGGGTATGCAAAATTAAGAGTTGAAAAGTTAGGACCAAATAGAGGCTAGAGGTGGTCTAAGATTCAGATCTATATTTATATACATTACCACCTTTAGACAACCGATGTATAGTTCCAAATGAGTTCTGTCTTATGACATAACAAAACCGAATGACGACCGAAGTTTTGAGTTGCTAATATTTATGTGACAGTACTTCGCTTACGCAGTGGCCTATGCCCCCCCTCTACGTACGTACGCAATATATTGTGCCATGTTTAAAAATATCAATTTGTCTTAAAACTATAATGCCAATTAATCATTGACAAAATTGAAAGTATACATGCGAAAATACATTAAAATGTTAATAAAATTGCCATTGCACTAAAAGAGTATAATATTTAGTTGGTAAATTGATGTTTAATTTATTTAATTACATAAAATATGTTTGAGATATGTTTAAAAAATGCGTGCGTACGCAGCAGCCCGGACGTACGCAGTGCGTACGCACCGACCGTGACCCCCCCCCCCCCGCCATCCCTCTGTGCGTACGTTCTTTATGGATGACCCCTAAGAAACTGAAGAAGTCACTGTCTAATCCAAGTGAGTTTTTATCCCGCACTACCGTAGACGGAGGATATAGAAACGCCTCGTGTCCGTCCGTCTCTCTTTCCGCCCGTCCGCAACTCTGATGTGTCCCCTTTTGTCTGGGTCACTTTGTTAACTTTCCCTGGTCGTACAGCTTTGAAACTTCACACATTTTAATAATTTCAGCTCATTTCTAAAGTATGCTTTAACGAACTTAACTTTAATACCAAATGAAAACCTCAATACTACACATTTTGAATTTGATTTCATTTAGTGCTCACATGTTTGAGCATAGAGGTCTTCTTGATCTAATGTTCACCTCACGTCCTGCGAGATTTGTTGCCTCTTTTCCTGTGTTTTTGCACCGATCACCATTGCCTGTCTTTTCGGATATGGACAGGTACTTTTTCAAATTGCTTTGCTATACTGTTATATAGATATTTAAACCATTGTGTAATCATTTCACTTCCTTTCTAAAGTGTGCTTTACGAAACAACTTTAATATTATATCATTTAATAAAAAATTATGGCCCTCTGAACTTAGGTAATTGCCTGAACTTAGGTGATTGCCCCACTTTTTTCGAATTGCTTTGCTATACTGGTAGATATTTCAACCATTGTGTAATCGATTCACTTCTTTTCAAAAGTGTGCTTTATCAAACAACTTTAATACCAAATCAGAGCTTCAATACTATGGATTTTCAACATGATTTGATTTAGTGCTGACATATTCGAACATTCTGATACTACGATAATTTGGCATAGACGTATTTATCTTTTCTTCTCCATACGATTTCACTTGACGCAAATATTGAACGTTCGAACAAACTGCTCGGAGGGCGTATACAGTCTTTTTCCAACTGTTAACTTTCCCTATGTATCATACGTTGGAAACTTCACACGGTAAAAGAATTGATACTGTAGATTTCCAACGTCTTGCTTTCAATTTGAGCGACCAGTAATGTCCAAAATTACAGCTCTCTGAACTTAGATGAATTGTTTTTGCCACTATGAGTCTTGCTGGGTTATTTGATCAGGATAGCAAACAATTTATCTCTGTATATCGGCAAGGTTTCACTGAATTACGAAAGCTCGAACACAATGCTGCTCGAAGGGCGATATGCAATCCACGACTGTCATGTTTTTTTTAATTTGTCCAGGGCTTTGGACGAGTGTGGCAGTATTTGAGTATATGAGTATGGCAGTGTACTTGTACATATGTGAGTATGGCAGTGTACTTGTACATATGTGAGTATGGTAGTGTACTTGTACATATGTGAGTATGGCAGTGTACTTGTACATATGTGAGTATGGCAGTGTACTTGTACATATGTGAGTATGGCAGTGTACTTGTACATATGTGAGTATGGTAGTGTACTTGTACATATGTGAGTATGGCAGTGTACTTGTACATATGTGAGTATGGCAGTGTACTTGTACATATGTGAGTATGGCAGTGTACTTGTACATATGTGAGTATGGCAGTGTACTTGTACATATGTGAGTATGGTAGTGTACTTGCACATATGTGAGTATGGCAGTGTACTTGTACATATGTGAGTATGGCAGTGTACTTGTACATATGTGAGTATGGTAGTGTACTTGCACATATGTGAGTATGGCAGTGTACTTGCACATATGTGAGTATGGCAGTGTACTTGTACATATGTGAGTATGGTAGTGTACTTGTACATATGTGAGTATGGCAGTGTACTTGTACATATGTGAGTATGGCAGTGTACTTGTACATATGTGAGTATGGTAGTGTACTTGTACATATGTGAGTATGGTAGTGTACTTGTACATATGTGAGTATGGCAGTGTACTTGTACATATGTGAGTATGGCAGTGTACTTGTACATATGTGAGTATGGCAGTGTACTTGTACATATGTGAGTATGGCAGTGTACTTGTACATATGTGAGTATGGCAGTGTACTTGTACATATGTGAGTATGGCAGTGTACTTGTACATATGTGAGTATGGCAGTGTACTTGTACATATGTGAGTATGGCAGTGTCCTTGTACATATGTGAGTATGGCAGTGTACTTGTACATATGTGAGTATGGTAGTGTACTTGTACATATGTGGATTGCAGCTTGAGAGGAAATTACTTTATGTTGTATTATTCCAAACTCTCTGCATAAAAGCTTGGCAAAATAGCAAAACTTTTGAAATTTTTGATAGTTAAATCGTAAAGGCTCTGGAAGTTTTTCTAGCAACGTACAGTTTTTTTTAATCACTTTCTATGTTAGAGATTGAACTGCTTCGCTTGTAAGTTTCACAGTTATATTATTTGATCTATTACTGTACAAGTTTTTGTGTTGTGGCCCACCCGATACTGGGAGGAAGGCGAAAGTTAAAAACAGTTTGCAGCTGCAGGTTATTAATCCTGGAACTCCATTGCCTTAATGAAATAATACTCCTACAGCTTCCAGCGCCTTAATGATATGGTTTTATGAAAACAGAATAAATGAACACTGGCTGATTTTCTTGGCTATTTGCAGTCTGCCCGGGCACTCTTGGGAATTTGTGAAGAAGAATAAAATCAGGTATATGGCTCCCAAATTGTCCAGTAAACTTGGGGAAAAATATTGAACATTGAAAACATATAGTTTTGACGACTTTTGTGCCGAAACATGCCACGGCTCTGAAATTGCCATGGAGAGTGGAAATATTAAGCCTGGTAAATGACAAAACAGACTTAATCAAGTTACGTAATCTTATTAAGCATCAAAGGTTTTGACATTCTGACAACTCCCAAATCAACCTCGAATCCAATATTAAGTTTCTTTCAAAGAGCTTTAAGACGTCATAAGTAGTTATTGTGCTTATCAACGACATCTCAACGAAGTATTTCTTAATAAAATAGCTGCAAAAATTGTAATTTTAGCAAATCTTTCTGATTACTTTAGCAAAATTGTGAGACTCACGGCTTGCAAAGGGCACTGGTAGTACTGGGCCAAGATAGCCATTCCTTATTCTAATACTTAACAAGATTTGGATTGTTGCACAAAAATTATAAGTCCATAAGCAAAACGAAACCTTTAAATTGGTAAAATTCTGACTTCGTTCAATCACTTTCATAAACAGAAGATTTAGATCGCCATTTTTTATTCAAATGTGAAAAAATAGCACATGCGATCATTAGAAAAAACTCGTGTTCCTGTTCGCGAAAAGGCACGATGATACTGAAGCCTCCGATAACTTTATTATCTAGAGTATTCCCTTAAGATAAAACATAACATCTACCATGCGCTATCCTCTATGGTCATATGTTTACAAAAAGACATGTTTTAAGTATTTCTTCATTACTTTGTTTATACTTTGTTTTGTGATAGACAACAGAAAGAAAGTGGTGAGACTGTATAATTTATGCGACGCAACTGAGTCAGTTAAATGATTTTAAATGTTCCGGCGTGTTTGTCTTTCTTTGCAGATAATATTTGGCAACATCAACTGCTAAATATAATGTTTCGAAGCAACACATCAGGAAATTCTCGCCGAGATTGTCCGAGATAATATCTGCAAATATCTGCAAATTTAGAAATATGTTTCATTGCCTGGATATTGAAATCAACCATTCGGGTTATGGTGGGTAAACTGGTAACAAAGTCAAAAATTTATTTTAAAGAAATTATAAATTGTAAATAGATCGAAACAAGGACGAAAAATATGAGAAGTTTAGGAGGCACAAATTGTTTCGTACATACTTTTGAAAAAATCTGGGTAGTCACCTTCATGCATATCTTGGAGTACCGGTTAACCCAAAGGTGGGTGCTCTGATGGAGGATGACCGTGCTACGATTGTCACTGCCAAGTTGGCGATTCTAGTTGCTTTTGTTCCGAGGTCTAAACATCGTCGCTTTCCAGACGTCTATACAACGTTTGGCGATAGATGCTACGTCGACTTCTATTTGCAGTTTTTATGAAACATTGATTAGATATCGAATTTTCAACAATTGATATAAATATGCTGAAAGGAAACATCTTAATTTCTTGCATTTAGCGAACAATGAAAACTGGTCATTTTCCAGCACTTCAAATAGCAAGAGATGAAAATCCTAATTATTTTACGCCGATCGTATTCTCATTTTAAGTTTGAAGTTCGTGATAGTTTGTCAAAACATGTCTCATATGATGACGCAAAACTAAAATGTTTGAAGTTTACAAGGGAATAAACGATGATACAGCCCAAAAAGCACGGTGTCAATTTAAAAATAACAAGCTTTACTGGAGATTATGAAAAGCAGAAACGTATACTAAGACATAAATAGTGTTTTATCTAATACTTTTGATACTTCATTCAAGCTACAAGGTTAATCCTTTAATGGTTTAGCTCCAGAGTTACCAATTTGTTTAACTTTCTTTAAAATGGCGACTGAGCTGTTTTTCCTCTTTGCATTAACGTCGGCACAAAACATATTTCAGAATATACATCTTGGTTGCTTTCAGTATCAACAGAATAAAAAAATTAAATGGATATTATATAGTTGCTGAGTTTTTATATAATAATAATGTGAGATTAAGGGGTGACGGTTAGTTCAGTTGGTTGGAGCGATGGTTTGGTAATCCTAAGGTCCCGAGTTCTATTCCAGCTCGGGGTGGTAAACACGGAATTGATGTTCGCTCAAATTGTCTTAGCTAAGAGAATGCAGTGGGATAGATCACCTATCACCTACCACTGCAGTGGGATAGATCACCAATTCCTTTAAAAATGTGAGATTAGAAACTCTTGGGGTGTTTTATAACAATAAGTAACATAATCTGAGAATGACAAGAGTCTTCGACCACAGATGCTGTAATGGCAAATTCCGTTTAGAATAGTCCAAAAGGGGAAAAAATTTTTGCAAAAACTGTAAAAAATTTCTAGATAGGAAGTTATATAATAATTTCGTAAATCCAAAAGGATCGATGCCAAGAAATTTTTTAATATTTTAATTGGTTTTCATAGTATGGTTGCCTTCTGATACGACATCTAAAGTCACTACAGTAAAGAAAGATGCAGAATGCGATTTGAGCGAATATTGTGAAGGTATGAACTGTTGGCAGAAAGAGAAATTGGTTGGAACAGACAATTTATATCTTTTATTTAGGCATTATAGGGATTGAACGTCCTTTAAAATAGGCATTATCTGGATCGGAAAATTATCAGAACCAAAAGCCAGTCTCGATAGTTTTAATTTCGGTGCGACATGTGACATATTTGTTGAAAGCATTAAATTTTAATGTTGTTGTACAGAATTAATATTGGAATATCATTTCCAATCTGATATTTTGCGAGATTTTTTTTGTTATTTTTGATACATTTTTAGTTTTATTGACTTGTATATACTATATATTGCAAAAAATATCCTAAAAAAATTTTCCTAAAATTATGATCCTGTGCTAATAACCGCGTATTTTAGTCTGCGCAATAAGCAAAAAAGACAATCAGTCAAGAACTTAGTTACAAGGTCTTACAGACCAGATTACATAAAAACCGTCATGAAATCATTGTGTTATGAAAAGTTTTTCTTTAGAGGTGGTTTGTTTAGCTTCTGTTGTCAGATGAAACTCCCTGTAAGATGCGAATGAACTCTAATGATGAAGTAACACGTCAGTTTCTAGTCGTTAATTGATTAGTGAGGTATAAGATTCTCGTATATTTAACCAGATGGGCAATATTTAACCTTCCCTTGAAGACAAATATTTTAACAACGATAGCTTTTTTTCTGATAATTGATGTAATTCAGCAAGCCTCTATGTTATAATTATGATAAAGAAAGTCCCATATACCTCTTATTCAAACATGTGATCACTCTCACATGGACATAATACAACTATGTTTTTGAGCTAATATGTTCAAATTTTTCCGTCAAATTATGTGTTCTTTGGTGCTAGCCTTATTTACACAGGCTGCCATGAGTATATTTATTTTGTTTAAGCATTTCCATTAAAAATATTTGATTTCTATGCATTGTTTTGTATGTATTGAGGGTTAAATAGAACCGTTATATCTACTTCCGTAAAAGGAGTGCTTTGTTACTTTGCTTTATAGCAATATAAGAAATTTATAATAAAATTAGAAAATGCATATTCCTTTGACTCGGGTTTGTATATTTTAGCAACGATAAAACATAATTATCTTAACTTTTGTTTCAACCCATTTACTTTGTTGAAACTGTTTTCATATAAATGTTGTTAGGTGTGCAAATTTGTTACAAATATCGAATCACTTTCAAAGTATTAGAAATCTGCTATGTATTATCGACGTCTTAAAGCAAATATTTTTGTTGTTTATCAATTATGGCCAAATTGCTTAAGGTGAAAATACCTCGAGTAGATCCATTTGCTTCTAACAAATGCAAATAGACAGTCACTGTTGATTCTTTGCAATTTGGACGTAAAAATTGTTCCAAATATTTTATGCTGTTTTGCAAATAGTGTCCATATTGCTTCAGGTTAAAATACTATATCTACACTCCATTTCGCTCCAACAATAATAATTTATTTAATAATTTACAGAACAATTTGATTGTAAAGCAAAATTGAAAAATTTACCCAAAATCGCATAAATTGAGGCATAACCCTGATTTGCACTCAGCCTTTATCCATGGCAGTTTTCTTTATGGCAAGGTATAAATTTGCCGTTTGAGTATTCGTATAGGCGATAATGTGGCTGACATCTTTCTGAGAAATCGATCAGTATTTTTCGTGAACCTGAAGATGCATAATATTGTGGGTGGGGCTTGCATGTGACGTACCAACATTCATGAACTGGGTATATGAAGTCATGGATATGTATCACAGTGAATTAATTACTTAAACATAGGCATGCACCTTATTGCTTACTGTTTACATTTGCAGTTGTCTGTGTTTTTATCTATGCATGTGTGTATTAGGTTAATCATAAGGAGTCACCTAAAGTAACTGGCCAAATTTTGATCATCTCAAAATTAAATCTTTCTATACCTAATCAACAAACAAAAATCTCCCCTAAATTACCTGTAAACCAAAGATTCTGATCTTCTTCAAAACCGTCGTTCAGATATTTTCTAATATAGGGCTTAGTGCCTTAAAACTCCATTACTAGTTGTAAATGTTTAACTTTCAGTCGCAGTTTTATTCCTTGAAGTGAATATCACTAACGGAAAGCACAAAACGAACCAGAATTGTTAGTATCAAATGTACAATGACTTGCTGCGTCAAGTCAATGTTATTTATATTACTTTGCTCACAAAATATATTTACGTGGCTCATTCAAAATGGAAATAATTTATTACTTAATCAAGAAAATAATGAACTAATAAGGAATGCTGAAATAGGTTTTGCTGTTTTATAAATCAGAACGCTGATCTTCATTGTGAATTTTTCTTGTTAAGATATAATTTGCGAGTGTAACTTTTTTCAAATTATGACATTTTGTCGTGTAACAGACTTCCCTATTTGAAATGAGTACTTTTGATGAAGCTAAAGAGAACTTAGTTGAACATTGAAATGACTATATGTGCACTCTGTACATAATTATTAAACCGTTTTAAATTATGCTGTAATTGTGTATGATGTCAATTCACATGGGATTTCTATAACGATAGAATTCTAGTTTCAACATTCCAATTAATTATAGTTAATAGCTTTTGCCATAAAACAACAGCAGTATGATTTATATTTATTTTTCCACCGCAAGTATTACTATTTTAACTTCCAGTTTGGGGTGCTTTCTCAAGAAAGCAATGATTTCAGTTGATTTAGTGGGTACTTTGATCTCCGCAATAGTGAGGAATACAAGTATACTTCTGAATGTAGCGTATGTATCAGGCCAATTTATAGTGTGCTGCATGAACACAGCGTTGGTCACAGTTAATGTAGGGTTTTAGAAATATTTCTAGTTATTTATTTATTTTTTTTCATTGCAAATAAACATGATATGGTGTTGAAAACAACTCCATTGCTGCATCCGTCAATTCAGCCTAACTCCGCCCAACTGCTGCAAATGTCACCGAAAAACTACATGCCTACGTGCCCGTACATCAGATCAACATGCAATTTGTTTTTTTTTTCAATTTTCTAATTTTTCTAGTTTTAATACAAGTGTATTGCGGGATTGTTGGGGGGAGAGGAGAGGAGAGGCTTTCCTAACTGGTTTATTTTCAAAAGTTCGTGCCGTAGTTGACCCAGTTTCCGTGTTTTGGGTGGCTGACCACCACACATGGGTCTAAGAGGATAAGTAACTAATGTTTCTACTAATATATTACTTTGAAAAAAATTTCAGGACTGGAGATTGATTAAATTCTTTCATTCTTTGAGTTCTTTACACTTTAGTAGATTGCTGGGATTTCTCACTAATTTAAACCATAGTTGGTCACTTTAATTATACCATTTAGTATTCAATGGAACTATAATTTAAAACTGACAAACATTTTGAACAGATGGTTTCCTGGCGAGAAATACTCGAGTAACGTAGTCACTCGTGGTTTCTCAGCCAAGAATCCATCTGTGCTTGAAGCTTCTCTGTTTTAGGAAAACTTTGTATAGCCTTGGCAGACATAATAAAGTTACAGTGAGGTAAATAAAGAAAACCCATTCATGAAAGTTGTTTTTTTGGGCAATCTTTGTGTTCATAAAATGAGACCAGTGACGTCATAGTACGGAGTTCTCTCAATGCTGTCGTGACGTTTGTAGG
Source organism: Protula sp. h YS-2021 (assembly GCA_949752745.1). Lineage (NCBI taxonomy): Eukaryota > Metazoa > Annelida > Polychaeta > Sabellida > Serpulidae > Protula > Protula sp. h YS-2021. The sequence goes on from OX457029.1 coordinate 2,740,016, forward strand.
GCGATATTTGGTTAGCTGGGCAATGGGTGCCAGACAAACAGTCCTACAAACAGGCTACTCCCATATGGTGTTCCGCTGAGACGGCACAGCTGTGGAGGTTAGGATTGATTACACTCGGCATTACGCTTTTTATTGCTTTCTATATAAGAAAACAACTGAGATCCGGCCCATAGTATTTCCTTTATGTTGAGCCAACATAAAAATAACCTAGGTCTTTACCCGCAAGCGAAAGCTTTTGATATTGAATTTCAGTTAAATTTTAAATGTGTATTTGATTGAACACTTAATTTATAACATACGAATATATGACCTATTTATAAGTTCATGACGTAACAAGTAACTGAAATCTGTGTCACATCAAATTTTACAACGCAAATAAATTTGGATTGGGAATTAAGTATAAAAATTACAAAGAATGTTGTTCTAGCTTACAGCTCCTTTTTTCGCAAATCGCAAAAAAATAATAATCAAAGGACACGCGTTTTATTTCTTTAAACAGACCTTTAATTGTAGCATATTAAAATAATAATAATGATACTAATATTACTAACTTTGTAAATAAATAAATAACCATAACAAGTATTGTCCTCATGTCATGGCGTAATTTTCTTTTAACGATTAAGTAAGAATTAGCAAAATAAAAACGTGTTTAAATAAAGATGTGGAGCGCCCCCTCGGGAATAGGACCACCCATGGGATTACTCCAATTTGGTCCTTTTTCCAAGATACTCCTATTTGTGTGGTTCTTTTATAATGGAGCTTAATATTCGGTTCCAGCCGAAAGTGACCCAGTGTTTGAGGTGGTCGCATCCCAGGGTTCTATTGTACCTTGTGATAGAATTAAATACTTTAAAAAATAGATACATGGTCGTCTTATTCACTGCCTATTGTGATTCTTACTGTTAGAAAGAAATGGTTGTTATAGTCCATAAGCCGATACTAAAAATTATATAAAAATAAATAAAATAATTATCTTTTTGCGGAAACTTATCATCAGATTCCATTCTATTAGCTCAACCAACAATAACGTCAATTATAAACCAATTTTCAAACTGTTTTCATATCGACTGTTTGACTTAGGCTACTGGCGGCAAAACCAAAAATCATGACCGGCTATTCGGCTACCCATCGGCCGAGGGCTAACCCATCTTCTGATTACCTATCGGCTGATCCTCGATTCATCTAAGTGCGTCCGCTTCATTGACCGATGGGTTTTATCATAAATACTTCAACTGCAGTGTCCAAATATCCTTCTATATTTGAATAAAAAGGCTCATTTCCTAAATCAAAACAGAAAGAAAACACAGAAGAACAAATTTCAGAGCACGAACCATTAAATCCGAAACAAAACCTTTACCAAGGCGTAATTTTGATGCCTGCAAAAAAATCTGATATTTTTTGGTCTTAGCATTATAAACGCGAGTTTAAGCGACATGGGACTGACAACAGCCATCACTGCATCGCGGTGCAAATGTACTAGTGGGTGCTTTCATAAATGGAAGTGCATTGAGCAGGCATTGTGAGCTAATTTGTGAATGACTTGAGCATCAATGGCGAGAGGCTGCTGTATGCTCAGCTAAGCACGGACCGTGTTGAGGATTTCCTGATACGTAAATCGTAATGGACTGACGCTATTACAGGAACAAAAGTCGACACAAGCTTTAACTGAGCAGTGTTTATTCAGTTGGGATCCGTGCTGTTTTCCTGGTAGAGCACACCTTCCGGGCTTTGTTAGCACCAACACATGTGCCCTTATTGCCGTCCTCCAAATTACCATCAGTCAACAGCATCCAATAAACGAAATCCTTTAAAAGTCCACTTAGAGTTTAACAGCCTTTGGAAGATTTAAGATTACATATGAATCCGATATCTTGGAAAGAGGCTCTGCAAGAAGGTGCTAATGTTACGCGTTAAGTATAGATGTGTCTTTCGTTGATTTTTACTGTTGCGAAGTAGAAACTACAGAAAACAGACAATGTGTCTGAAGGGGCGGTCCTGCTGCTTTTCGTTCTCTCTACCAAAATTATTTCCCCATTACTCAGTCAAGATTTTGTCACAAAATTGTAAATAAGGGCTTCTAGTTTTCCACAAAATGATGACCAAAAAGGCTTCCAGTCTTCCACAAAATGATGACCAAAAAGGCTTCCAGATTCTCCACAAAATGGTGACCAAAAAGGCTTCCAGTCTTCCACAAAATGGTAACCAAAAAGGCTTCTAGTCTTTCACAAAATGGTGACCAAAGGGCTTTCAGTCTTCCACAAAATGGCTACCAAAGGGCTTTATGTCTTCCACAAAATGGTGACCAAGAAGACTTCCAGTCTTGAACAAAATGGTGACCAAGAAGGCTTCCAGTCTTCCACAAAATGGTGATCAAAAAGGCTTTCAGTCTTCCACAAAATGGTGACCAAAGGGCTTCATGTCTTCCACAAAATGGTGACCAAGAAGGCTTCCAGTCTTCCACAAAATGGTGACAAAAAAGGCTTTCAGTCTTCTACAAAATGGTGACCAAAGGGCTTCTAGTCTTCCACAAAATGGTGATCCGTAAAAAGAGGGAGGGGGGCTGATTCGAAAATAATTTCCGTTTTCAAGTGTAGGTGCCAGGGGTGGGTGGTTTCCAAAGGTACATGAACGAGGGGGAAGAGGGCGGGGCCCAGTTTTCATGGACCCACCCACGCTTTGCTAATTCTTTATGCATTGCACAGGAAAGGAAATATACTGCAATTCTGATGCCTGACATTAGCAGAGAGCAGCCACAATAAAACGCACGTCAAGGGCTTGTATCCACTGCGAGTAATCCTGTTAAAAAATCGAGGGTTTTGCAGCATTAGAAAATGACTCCGTGTCACCCACAAAAGGAGAGATCTAAACGGAGAGAGTAGGCACTTGAGTGCTTCATTGTAGTCATATTGCAATAATATTTACATGGATTGCCTTTGCTCGAGCAAGAGTTGTCTTTGACCAGAATCTAATAAAAAGCGTCTGCAGATCACATTTCAAACGGTCAAAATATATCGCAGAGAGTATGGATCTTTGCTGAGTTTTTGGGTTCAGCTGTGATCGAATGGTACACCATAAAAAGACAGAGCAAGCGTGAGGGTGAGCCCTGACAATGGTAACTCTCTTCAATAAAGAAAAGGAATACAGAAATCTATGTGTATAGGTAATTCGAATCAATTAGCCAATTCAAAGACACTTTAGAGATCTCGTTCTGGAACTTGGCCCAAAACAGATTGCCACGGCTCTAGTCTGTAGCAAAAAAGGGGGGCACGTACAATGCTAACGTACCGACCTTTTCCGGTTAAATAATGACATATATTAATAACATTAGGGTTTTACATTTATGTGCACAAATTATAGTATATCAAAAGGGATTAGTGCCACTTTTTGACTTAAATGCCTAAATAACATCAATTCAAACGTATAATTTGCTATTCCAGGATTTTATTTAAAGGATAGAAAAATTTGCTCCGCGAGGCCCAGAGGTCAAAGCACTCCTTTTTGGAAATAAATGGATTAACTTAGTCGAGCTTTCTGTTCATCGCAGGCAGCACATGTCGCACACCGATCCCACATTCAGTTGCGTGATGCTGTTTGATTGAATGGGATTATAAAAATATATGGGGGGAGGGAGGGCAGGCTGCAAGCGATAAATGAGAGGCGAGGCATCCTTGTAGAGGTGTGATCGACAGGTGCGAAGCAATCGAACCATTCACTGAATCTGGAGAAACGAAGAGAAGGTAGCAGCCACAAGTATCGAAAAGATGACATGTTTATTAAGGAACATCGGATAATTTCTTGATGAACACTTTGTATATTGGAATATATTTACCTAGATTAACTCGGGTAAAACAAAAAACGTGACGTGGAACAACTGAGGTGCCTCTGTCACAACCAGACGTTGGTTTTATTCCAGTACGAGTATTTAATAAACAATTCATGTAATTTGTGGATCCACCTCTTTGCTCGATGCGTCTGTGGTGAAAAGAGCTGACAAACGTTGCTCTATATGTGCTTAAGCAAAAACATAATATTCAGTTGTTATGCAAAAACCTTTCCACTAATAAATATGTGTTTGAACCAGGAACGGTTAAGATATAGGCACTGGATGTAAAAAAAAAAAAAAAAAACCTATCGCCGGCTTTTGGATAATTCATCATATCACCATGCAAAAGTTCATCGAGATAGTGTTCGTCTGGATGCTTGCGTCACTGTATTGCTTACATCAAAGTAAGTGTTTTAATATTCGCATGCATGTGTTTGTGTTGTCTTGAAGCACTGAATAATAATAATAATAATAATAACGATAATAATAATAATAATAATTGTAACGATAATTTTTGTCACACAGGTGTTTTTATAGCTTATATATATGTTACAGGGAATCTGTGAAATTAGGGATTTCATGAAATCCCTAGTGGATTCGTGTAATAACTTGTTCAATCAATTTCGATGTTTTTATTGAGAATTTTCATGTCTGCAATGTAGTAATTTACCGAAATTAACAGTAGATTTTGAATTAATATGCTCAAACACTCGGTTGCCAAACTATCATTCACGAGATACTTCAGTAACTGAATTTAGCGATATTTTCATCCTTTGTAACTTATGTCACATTTCACGCCAACTTCTGTTATTTTGGATGGTAATGTTATAAATTCCAATTCCTTTCGATGTGAAAAGGGATACATAGTTTTGAAGAACCACCAAACAGCCTTCCTGAATGGATAATTTTTCAAAATAGGTTTATAATCAATATGACCTTATTCATTACACGAATTCCCTAGGGATTTCATGAAATCCCTAATTACACAGATTCCCTGTAACATATGTATATTTGTATCGCTAATATTTCGGGCGGTTATTGCAATTGATAGAATACCAAAAATCTATAAAAAAAAAAGTAGAAAAATTTGAAGACAAGGTGTTCAAAGTTTGAATGACTTGACAGTTTTCAAGCAGAGTCATAAAGCATGTTTAAAAGCATGATTAGATTATTCTCTTCTGAATACTATTTTGCTTTCTTTTGCATTCGTAATATTACAAGAACGAAGCCATTTCACTGTTGAAGTTTAGGTCGTGTGAAGTATTTTGTATGAAAAATAATTTTACAATGCAAGCAAAACGCCACGAAAGTAGTCCGTTGATGAGGCGGAAACGCTGTTGGTCCTACTTCTTAAGTGGTGTGGTTTGCTGTGTGTAAGAGATTTCTGCTCCACCGACACAAAAAATAGTACTCTTATTGAAATGCCAGAACTGGTTCTTTTTTTTTATCCATCCGCTATGTGGTTATATATAACACATTGATGTATCCAGAGGTCATCTGTTAAATAAAAACGAAGATCGGAAACAGTGCCAAGATTACGAACGAGAAATATATATATAAAAAAAAAAACAGCAACAAACAAACAAATTATTTTTTTACCTTTATTCCGTAAAATTAAAAGTGTTGCCTAAAGAGATTGTTCACATTCATAAATTATTTACTGGTCAACATTTGTCAAAGTTAAATATTGGATATAAAATTATATTTTTCTTTTATAAATTGTAAAAACGAAACAACCCCCCCCCCCCCAAAAAAAAAAAAAAAAAAAAAAAAAAGAAAAAAAGAAACAAAAGAAATTGGTGACAGAGAGAGCGAAGTGGGTTATTGATGAAAGGGCTCGTTTGATCAGAATATGTGATCGTTTATTGCAAAGAAATGATTTATTATTATTTTTATTTCGTATTTCATTGCCCTTGATTCAACTTGACGAAAATTATTTAACACATTTTTTTTTAGCCACAAATGTGCCGTCTATGGAATGTGTCATTTTGTATTGAGAAATATTAATTATAATTGATAAATATGTCTAGTTATGATCATATATTAAGTAAGATTGAAAAAAAAAGAAGTTTGTTGGTAAAGAGGCAAAGGTGTCTCGTGAAGGCATACCAAGAGAAAAATTGACATTGTTCACAGCACACCGGAACAGGTTTCTGTCCTTTCTATGGCCAGCTCAGCTGGGACAATGGCCTCGGTCATGTCAAAGGCGACTCCTTATTAAAAAGCTTGTTAAGCGGCAGTGGAAGATTAAAAAAGAACGATGCCTTGCTTAATAGAATATTCAAGCCGATAATGCGAAAACTTCTCTTTGTAGTGACCAGGATCTAGAACGAGGTTGTTTATTATTTTAGTAGCAATTTTTCTATCCTATGTTTAACCTCAATATTTGCAATCAGTTTGATGAAAATATCTCAATGTAATGAAACTGCAGCAATATTATTGCTCTTTTTACACCATGGATTCTCCTTTACTGACTCCTTGCGTAATTCGGAGTTGCTGAGGATGCCTGAGCACTGGTATCCCGAATATCTTGGCATCTTCAGGATGCCTAAGCACTGGTATCCCGATATATCTTGGTATGGATATGTCATTCATCAATGTTGTATTTTTTGTTGTACAGAGCCTTTAAAAATCAATGCTCAGGACTAAGTATATAGTCGTTGAGCATTTTTAAAGACATAAAACTGTGTCTTTGGAACCCAGAGTACAGAAACAATTCGTAGCTTTTTTTGGTTTTATTAATTTTTCTTTACATTTTATAATGGGACTCTTTTTAACCACCCCCCCCCAATGTAACTTTTCTTCTTTTATTCATATAAACAAAATGTTACTCAGTATATGTTTCTGCTGATAGCAATTTCTGAACGAAGTGGCTATTCGCATCACTGGATCATTTACATGTAAACAAATATATATCCTAACAATTCCTGCAGTATGACCTGGAATCTTCTGCGTATTATTTGCTGGTTCTGCAACTGAACGGAAATTCGGAATCAAAAGGTTTTGTCTCAGGCCCTTAAATATAAACATTCGAATTATTGTTGACACATCAGTTTCGATTTTTTAACGGCTTCAAATAATGTTTTTAATTTAAACTGGGATTTTATGGACACGATTACTGTGCTTGTCCAATTTTTTTTTGGGAGAAGAAAATCACATTTCTTCGTGAGACTCATATAGTTTTGCAGTTTTTTTTGTTTTTTTTTTTTTTTTTTTTGTTTTTGACAAATTACAATGAAAATGCCAAAGCTATTAAAATGTCACGAAATGACATGGCTACATGGAATCATGCTGTCATGTGCAAAATACTTTATTTGCATTTTGATAAAAAGAATATGACGTCATGAGACCAGCCCAATGTTAGATAGATAAAGACCCCCACACAGGCTTTAGAGTAAAATAGCTAAAATACATCAAGATGTTTTGCAAAGGTATTAGGTATAATAGAAAAAAGGCAAGCTTCATAATGATAAATGTGACAAACGACAGGGGCAAACCTTGCAGAGATCTTGTTAAAGGATACTTCTTTAGAAGCCTGGGTGTTTTTGTGTAATTGTGAGAAACACCATATTTTGTACGGCCTCAGGCAGTAGGGGCCAAGAATGCCTTGTGTAAATATCATGTATGATGGTGTCATCAACTGTTGTTCCAGTAGAAAATCGTTTCCTGTTAGTGGGGGGGGAAAAAAGCAAACTGTTTGTGAGGCTTTCCATTGCGGTTCTTAAATAAGCTGACGGAAATTTAGCGGCTGTGGGGATCATTCTAGAGAATCGCTCTTACTATTTTAACGATCCATCTCGTTCTCTGGCAATCGTTCTGATTGTTTTAATGATAAAGTATTACAAAGATCGTTCTTTGCTGTTTTAGTGATCGTTCTCACTATTCCAATGATCGTCCTGAGTTGCTGGTGATCGTTCGTGAAAGTTCGTCTTTCTGTTTCAGCAATGAGTGATTGATGTTACAGTGATTGATGTGATTGACAGCGATTGACGTGATTGACAGTGATTGATATCCTTTTGTTCGCTTTCACAGTTCCAGTTCTAATGTTCAATTCTAACGTTTCAATGAACGTTTCCTCTTCTGCAGTGGTCGTTCACACTGCTCTGTTGGTCGTTCACACTGTTTTAATTGTCGTTCACACTGTTCTTGTGGTCGTTCACACTGTTTTAATTGTCGTTCACACTGTTCTTGTGGTCGTTCACACTGTTCTAATTGTTGTTCACACTGTTCTTGTGGTCGTTCACACTGTTCTTGTGGTCGTTCACACTGTCCTAGTGGTCGTTCACACTGCCCTTTTTGTTTCTTTCTACCTTCATTTGGTTAAAAAACGATCAAAGAAATACCAAAGCTGGTCTTGACGGTGTTCCATGTACGCGTCAAATATATCCCGTTTGAAAAAAGAAAAACCGGGATGCATGCACTTTATTAGTGTTTATTGCTCCAGTAAAAGACTAGATGCGTTATTACACTTCGAACACAACATGCCACGGGAAAGTAAAATTATCGTTGTGGTGCATGAATTGTACCATTGAATAACGCAGGGGTGATATTTCATCCCTCTTGCATCTCCTGACCTTCTGATTTTCCATATTAGTCGCTTAAAATGGGTAAATATGTAATCATCTGTTATTAATTATACGGCAGACAACTTCCTTCCTATTCTTTTAAATACACGTTCGTTTAAATATAGGTTTTCCTTCAGAGCTGGGGGGGGGGGGGGGAGAGACGGCGTCCGGCTCGGGCTTTTCTTGATACGCATGGTAACACATATGATTGGGGGGAGGGGGTAGGGGGTGGGGGCGGGGGCGGTTGTCAATGTAAATACTATTCTTTCTTTACCTCGAAAAAGGGATCTAATTCAGTGCAATTAGAAGATTTATGCTACTCAGTGGCTGTTGCATGCTGGGTAAACAAATGCCCAGCTGTGCAATAAACCAATTATAAAAGAACAGTTATGGCTGCTGACACTGTAGACGAGTGTTAGATAAACCCTTGCTCGTGTTGGCTAGAAGAGAAATTGGAGAGAATTTCAAAAAGAAATGTAGCAAAATTAAAATTCCACATTTATCTGATATTCCCCCTTGTTTGTACCCACGATACATATTTGGTGCTCCACGTGCTTATAAATACTGAAGCCAGTATGTTCCGTCCAAGAAAACAATTTTTGCTTCATATTTCTGTGATAATATTTAGGCTTAATAAATGTGGAAATAATGGTATGATTAATGTTATTTACGCCCCAGCTGGTCATATTTGCGGTTAACTTTGCGGAGAAATGCCAATAAAGTCCGTCTTCTTCCAATTTGTTTACACTCCCCCGCCCCCTCCACTTTTTATTATTTAGTTCCGACTCTAGCACGCACATGCATATTTTGAATGACGAGGGAGTACCAGGGATAAAAGCTTCAAATTATTTGACCACTTTGCAAACATGTTGACCACTTTGCAAACATCTTGCACGATTCCCGTCCGCAGTCATTCCAGCAGATATTTATAGATGGCAGCACTTATTATTTTAATGTTTTTTTTTTTTTTTTTTGGGGGGGGGGGTTACTTTGATATGTAAACAACTGATATTGTTTTTGTTTGAGAACGGGCTAATCACTCTGAAGTAGAATAATTGAACTGATTGTTGCTTTTCCCACGATAAAGAAAAACTTTGATCCCAGCTTTATCAGTGTTTATGGTTATTAGTTATTGGGTCTATCAATGGGTTTGTTGTGATGGTGATTGATTATTAGGATAAGAGCGGGTAATAATGTGCCTTTGGGGTCCATGAGGCGGCGAGACGCACTTAGATATCGATGAAATACAAAGCATGTACAGTGGCGGATCCAAGGAGGTGGGGGGGGGGGGGGTTCAGGGGTTGCAAACCCCCCCCCCCCACCCCCCACCCCCCCAAAAAAATAAACTGTTAATCTCTGTGTTTTCGCAGAAAAAAGTTTGACTGTTTAACTCCCAGTTTCCCAAATTGAACCCCCTTTGCCCGAAAGCTGTATCCGCTACCGGTGTAGAAACAGATGTTGCTTCCATCTGGGCAACTGAGAAAAAAGTGCCACGCTTTCTGCAGATCATTTACATCTCGCACCTGCAATGTGTTTTAATCAAAGGGCGAATTAAGTCATGTAACAAAACATAATATTAACTTATTTCGGTCAAAATGAAGATATTATTGACAAGTTGCGGAAATTGTGAATTTTTACAAAAAAAAAAACATTGACCTAAAGGTCAATCTTTTCTTACTGGTCAATAATTCATTTTATCTCAAAGTTAATCAAGATCTGTTAATTAATAAGCTACGATATCCTTTAATTTCGACGATGGCAGGCCCATCGCGTTGTCCCTGGAGCTGCCTAAAAACGAGATTTTTTTTATATTTGGCCGCTGTTGTAGGTCCCGGTATGTATGTACTCGTTTTACACAATGAATAAACACTAACAACTATCAATAAAGAAAACAGAAAGGCATTTACTCTCTCATAGCCTTATGAACATTAAACATTCACACTTGTTGTTTACTGCAGATGAAACGCAGCTGCATAATTGACCAGTAAATTCTATCAGGCAATAATGGCCTGTTGGTCTTTTACTTGGATACACAAAAGATGTTCATCTCTCAACGCTAGATCATGATAGAAGTGAGAAGATGTAGATATATTTTGTAAATTGTAGGAACTAGACGTAAAACACACCGTTTAAAAGCCAACATTTCGTTATTGGAAAGCAACCATCAAGCATAGCAAAAAAAAAAAAAAAAAAAGGTGCAAAACTAGACCGATTTCGCCACCGAGTAGCGACACTTAGAATTGAGAGCGAAAAGTTACTATCTTGAAGACCGAAAAACTATAGAATTTCCCATAGAATGTTGTTAAAGGTAATGCCATGAACGCAGTTACATTGAAGCTACAGGTTATAGAAATAAAATGTATATTTGGCGAAAAATTAGCAAGCTTGAGATGCCAAGATTTCCGAAAATCAAAATTCGAAAAAAAGGCGTTTTCACCTCTCCCATGACATTGACTCTACTCATGCCAAATTTTGAGGAAATTTAACAAGAAATTTGTAGAAAGAGAAAACTTTTTAGTAAAGCAAATCACTGTCCTCGATTCATCCAGTCGTGTGAGAGGAGATGCCTGGAAACCGGAAAAGTGACGGAAAAAACAAAAGAAAGAAAAAAAAACCAAACAATAATCATTAATTAATAAATTAATTAATTAAAAAATACATAAAAAGTAAACTTTTGTAATGACTTGTAAGAAAATAGATCCTTGGGGCTCTAACTCCCAAGTGTAAACAATACGTCAGTGTTTAGAAATAAAACAACACAGCTGGGCTGGTTGATGGATAATTCGTTACCAAACCCTTGACAAATGCATGCACATGTCTCACTGACAGCATCTCATTTTGACGAATCAAAGAATTAAAAGAGGCTCAGGAGGCGGGTGGTCTAGTAAGATAGCCTTTTTGTGTGGAGGCCTCAGGAGGCCAGTGTTCCAGTAAGATAGCCTTTTTGTGTGGAGGCTCAGGAGGCCAGTGTTCCAGTAGGTTAGCTTTTTTGTATGGAGGCCTCAGCAGGCCAGTATTCCAGTAAGATAGCCTTTTTGTGTGGAGGCTCAGGTGGCCGGTGTTCCAGTAAGATAGCCCTTTTGTGTGGTGGCTCAGGAGGCCAGTGTTCCAGTAGGATAGCCTTTTTGTGTGGAGGCTCAGGAGGCTCAGGAGGCCGGTGTTCCAGTAAGATAGCCTTTTTCTGTGGAGGCTCAGGAGGCCAGTGTTCCAGTAAGATAGCCCTTTTGTGTGGAGGCTCAGGAGGCCAGTGTTCCAGTAGGATAGCTTTTTTGTATGGAGGCCTCAGCAGGCCAGTATTCCAGTAAGATAGCCTTTTTGTGTGGAGGCTCAGGTGGCCGGTGTTCCAGTAAGATAGCCCTTTTGTGTGGAGGCTCAGGAGGCCAGTGTTCCAGTAGGATAGCCTTTTTGTATGGAGGCTCAGGAGGCCAGTGTTCCAGTAAGAGAGCCTTTTTGTGTGGAGGCTCAGGAGGCCAGTGTTCCAGTAAGATAGCCTTTTTGCATGGAGGCTCAGGAGGCCGGTGTTCCGGTAAGATAGCCTTTTTGTGTGGAGGCTCAGGAGGCCTGTGTTCCGGTAAGATAGCCTTTTTGTGTGGAGGCTCAGGAGGCCAGTGTTCCAGTAAGATAACCTTTTTGTGTGGAGACTCAAGAGGCCAGTGTTCCAGTAAGATAGCCTTTTTGTGTGGAGGCCTCAGGTGGCCGGTGTTCCAGTAAGAGAGCCTTTTTGTGTGGAGGCTCAGGAGGCGAGTGTGCTAGTAAGATGGCCTTTTTGTGTGGAGGCTCAGGAGGCCAGTGTTCCAGTAAGATAGCCTTTTTGTGTGGAGGCTCAGGAGGCCAGTGTTCCAGTAAGATAGCCTTTTTGTGTGGAGGCTCAGGAGGCCAGTGTTCCAGTAAGATAACCTTTTTGTGTGGAGACTCAAGAGGCCAGTGTTCCAGTAAGATAGCCTTTTTGTGTGGAGGCCTCAGGTGGCCGGTGTTCCAGTAAGATAGCCTTTTTGTGTGGAGGCCTCAGGAGGCCAGTGTTCCAGTAAGGTAGCCTTTTTGTGTGGAGGCTCAGGAGGCCAGTGTTCCAGTAAGATTGCCTTTTTGTGTGGAGGCTCAGGAGGCCAGTGTTCCAGTAAGATAGCCTTTTTGTGTGGAGGCTCAGGAGGCCAGTGTTCCAGTAAGATAGCCTTTTCGTATGGAGACCTCAGCAGGCCAGTGGTCCAGTACCTCGATGCATCAGTCCTTGTTCTGATTTACCTGTTGTGGTACTGTCTTAAAGTATCAAAAGTATCAGCGCTTCATTAATCTTTCAGCTATACTGCTGTGTCGATGTACAAGTGCCTGATTGATTTTATACACTGCATAAATGCATCACCCCCCCCGTCCGGGGTGGGGGTGGGGAGGGAGCGCTGCGCAGCATATGTGTTACTACGCGTGTCCAAGAAAAAAAGACGGAGAAAGGGGGGGGGGGTCATTTGAGGTCAGATGCGGTCCGCAAGTAGTGCTAATTTCGTTAAAAAGGGGGTAATTTATTCAGTACTCCGCATTTGCCATACAGAAAAGGGGATCTTTCATAACTGCACTAAACTTTTAGTCAAAAAGGCGTATTACTTAAAATGATCAATGCCTTATTTATTTCCCAGCGCCCGTATTCAATAAGGTGTCTACAACTCAAACTTACGCCCAAAATCTAAATCTGAATAAAGTATGAGCTTCAGTTGTTCAGTAAGTAAAACTTAAGCTCATAATGAGTCTAGACTAGAAGGTGGCTTAAAATTAAGGAAAGTCAAGTGAGAGAGCTAATAAACTTTTTTCTCGCCATAACATGTCTAAAGTACTTTAATTTAGCCATTTTCAACTTTACAAACAAACATTTCTCCCACTTCCCACAGTAGTACGTCTATTGTTAAGCGGTATTTTAATACTGAAAACCTTAAACTCATATCTTGAGTAAATGCTCAAGTGGGTTTGAAACTCAACTTTTGGCTGAATTTGAACGTAAGTTTTGGCTAAGCTATTGAATACGAGCGCAGGTGTGCTTTACTCGGCGTATGAGGTTATTATGCTACAATGACGTATGCTACAATAGTGTTAATTGGAAATTTTCATTTATCAAGATGTCATCCCTTTTATTACAGTCCGAGTTGTTTTGCTGTGTAAGGCCTTACTGCATGTACATTTTGATTCTTCTGCCCTGCTAACTTATGCAGTGATATTCTTCTGATGTTACTTAAAGTATTACTACCTTAATACTGTTATCCCATTGCTACTGCACCTTCTCCAAAGCATCACCACCTTACTACTTCACTTGTTACTACATTGCTACTGTACCTTTTGTAAAGCATCACCACCTCACTACTTCACTTGTTACTACATTGCTACTGTACCAAGTGTGAAGTATCACCACCTTACTACTTCACTTGTTACTACATTGCTACTGTACTTACTGTAAAGTATCCCCACCTTACTCCTTCACTTATTACTACATTGCTACTGTACTTAGTGTAGCGTATCACCACCTTACTACTTCACTTGTTACTACATTGCTACTGTACTTACTGTAAAGTATCACCACCTTACTACTTCACTTGTTACTACATTGCTACTGTAACTATTGTAACGTATCACCACCTTACTACTTCACTTGTTGCTATATTGGTACTGTACCGTACTGTATTGCTACTGTGCTAATGTTTCACTGATTCCCAGTGTTTCCTGTTCAAACATATCAACGGATAGGCTCTGTAGTTTTTGTCCTTTTACTTCGGTGTATCATTGCGTTACTGCAATGTCCCTGTTGTACTACTGTTGCTTTTCATTAGTGTGAAACTGCTGAGTTTTTGTTTTTGCAATATCTTGTGACATAAACAATATGTCTATGATATTGTGGATTGCATTTTTAAAGTATAGTTAACCAAGCGGTTTAAATGTTATTAAGGGGATATTGTTTTGTAACATCCGTACTTTATATGCATTCTTACGCTGCTATTGCCTAGTTATAAGTCGCGTTGCTTGTCGTTTCTGGTAATAATCTGGTAATATCTCAAAACATCAGCATTATGGATGTATTTCTGGTAATAATCTGGTAATATCTCAAAACATGAGCATTATGGATGTATTTCTGGTAATAATCTGGTAATATCTCAAAACATCAGCATTATGGATGTATTTCTGGTAATAATCTGGTAATATCTCAAAACATGAGCATTATGGATGTATTTCTGGTAATAATCTGGTAATATCTCAAAACATCAGCATTATGGATGTATTTCTGGTAATAATCTGGTAATATCTCAAAACATCAGCATTATGGATGTATTTCTGGTAATAATCTGGTAATATCTCAAAACATCAGCATTATGGATATATCAACCATAATAAAAAGTAAAATAAAAGCCAGAGGCTTTTGTTCATATATTCTCATTCGGGTTTGGATGTGCCGGACTTTAATCCCGAGCAATTTGCCTTAGCACAAGAAAAGTATGTTGAAACAACAAATCAGATTATGATAATTATCAGTTATTATATTAGTAAGTTCTGTTTTGAGTTTATTCGAATCTGTGCACACTGTTCTAAATGGAACTTAATTAGTTTTCATAAGCAAGCTGCGTCATACAAAGGTTTCACTCCATGCCACTATATAAAGAAATGTCTGACCCTGGTGTCTTCAAAAAGTATCACGAACTCTGCATAATTATAGCATATTTGAATAATGTGGTGTGAGAAAAACACTTGTCATATTTTATTCTTTTTTACATAAATGTCAGGTTTGAGAATGTTTTTTTAAGTAAGATGACTGTTGTTTACACTCCTTACATCAACTAAGCATGACAAGATCCAGTTTTCGAACTTGTTTTCCATTAAGGTTCAGTTGTTATTGCCAGACTATTTAGTCCTAAAACAGAAACAGATACTAATTGCGTGAAAACAATTGTCACAAAAACAGTCCGGTAGAAGGCGATGCCTGACACGGTGTGGCCCACTATTTAGACAACTTTCTAATTGACAATAGAATAAGATGTCAAACTAAGAAGAACTTGTAATTAATTATTATTCAATTAATATTGAATAGTATTAACTTTAAACCAGTACCTGAGGTACCGAGCAGATCTATGATAAGTTGCGAATGTTACTTATTGACTGGTGATTTGGTGGCCAGTCCTTGCTTGTAGACTCATTAGTTGACATTTGTCAGGTTTTATCTGCATGTTTGTAGAGAACAACTGGATTGAATTGAGGGCATTTAAACATTAGCTGATATTTTAACTGGCTAATTTAGTCTAAAGACTGAACCTTTTTGGTACATATCAATGGGCGTTGAATATTCCTCATTAAGTACATTACTCTGCCTTAATTTTTTATCATTATCTTTAAATGTACTTTGACACTTTTATGAGTAAACAATTGCCCTGCAGATCACAAAACATTTCACAACAACCATAAAACAGTCTTGCTTTCGCTAAATAGTTTTGAGTTTCATATTTTAAATACACCAAAAGGCCGGAAATCGGTCTGACCTTAGAACTGAGCGGAAGTAGTCCGATTTGTCCGATTCTAGCCATTTTATGGTATACCTTTGCATAACTATTGATAACAATGTGTCCGTATGATAATCGATATACAACGCACACGTTTCATTTTATCTCTCATTTCAATGAGAATTATTACAAAAAAAAAATACAGATGAATACGACTATTATTTAATCATAATCTGGTGATAACCACATTAAGCTATTCTCTGGTGTATTAACTGTATTTTAACAGAGAGTGCTACCTAGAACTGGAAATGCACTTCTTTTGTATTTAAACCCTACATTGCATTATTTTTCTCTTCGAGTCCTTTATGTATGTGACATGTTCTAATCCCCACCTCAGTTCCAAGCATCGAATCTCATTGAAAGCAGAATTATGATCCGTCTGCTTTTGAAT
Source organism: Protula sp. h YS-2021 (assembly GCA_949752745.1). Classification (NCBI taxonomy): domain Eukaryota; kingdom Metazoa; phylum Annelida; class Polychaeta; order Sabellida; family Serpulidae; genus Protula; species Protula sp. h YS-2021. Next base: position 2,756,315 of record OX457029.1, read on the forward strand.
CATCGATTGTTGTTTAACATTTAAATCTAGCAAAAAATCTTACTTTGGTTCTATTTGTGGGAGGGCAGTATCTGGGCAGTCTGAGGAAAATGATTCCCATTCTTCTGTGATATATGTTGAACTTGGTGTCGCCCATTGCACATATCACACCAGCCATTGTTCAGTGAAGGAAAAAAACCAGCCTTGTTTGAGTGCGTCTTGTTTTGCTTAAATGGCGTGTTAATTATAGGTGGGTGCATCCATCAACCAGTCCGTAGGTGCTAAAAAGTAAGATAAAACTGCTAAAAACAGGGACATAATGGAAGTGCCGTGGTAGCAGATTCTATCCATAAATATACGTTACATGATCTGTCATTCGATATGCTTATATATCTAAGCATTCATGCAAAAATTACCTGCATGTTATTGCTTCTTGTTTAACAATGGTACCGAGTTGGAGTCACGGTTAGCGGGGTTGGTCAGTGTAGTGTCGATCGAAGGGATGGCTTGTAGGCTAAGAGTTTATTAGTTAAAAATCCATGGTTTCTTTGGTTAAGAATCTATGGTTCATTTGATTATGAATCTGGTTTATTGCTCAGGAATCTATGGTTTATGGTTAGGAATCGAAAGTTTATTGGTTTATTCATTCAACAGAATCATATCCATGGTGACTCAAATCAATTAATTAATTAATTAATTTTTAGAAATATTTCAATGCGGCACATTCATATATAGGAAACCTTACATGCGTATTTAAAAAGGTTTTAAAACGTATTTAGAGGGTCGTACATGCTTATTTAGGAAGCCTTACGTATTTAAAAAGGTTTACATGCTTAGTTGTATGTTTACCTCGAAACCAAGGTAAATTAAAATTGTGTATGTTTTAACACATCAATTTCATGAGCATAGATGTTGCAACAAGTTATCTTTCAAATAATTTCATGTCGTGAGAAATTTGAAAGACACATTTATGACGTCACATTGATCCGATTTACTGAGTAGGAGCAACATTGCGCATGGTAAAATGACGGACAAAGCTTTGAAACTGGTTTCATCTAAGATTTTCTGCGTCACAGAAAGGTCTCCAAGTCTGAGTTATTGTAGTTCAAAACTATCGTGGTCTTAAGACGGACACAGCGATGATAAAATCAACGCAGCCAATGTATATACGTGAAGCCAGAAATAAATACACGCATCAAGTATTGTCTTAAAAAATTGCAAGCATTCTTCAACAGCACCATTTTTGTCCAGTTTTCTTAAACGTGGTATAAATCACTTCTTAAACAAATGGATGCCTCTTTGACTAAATGGAATTGCTATAAATTCTTTGTCATTTAGAGAGTTGTGTAGCATTCACATGTTTTGAACAAACCGTACATCAAGAAGACTAGAGCAATTTAACCAACACATTAACGAACGATTTATCAGTTCAGTTTTTTTTCTGGCACAACAGACAGCACAACAAAATAAAATGAATAAGAAAAAATATGGGCTACCTGACTATGACCTAAGAAAACAGCTAACAGTCTTCTCACGATGGCTGTGACATATCCGGTTCTTATAAATTAAAATTACTTTCGTAGGATTAGATATAGCAAATTGCAATATACTTTACATATCACAAAAATGTAGTTGTTACTGAAAATAAGACATGCATCAATTGAAAAGTGCTATTCACATAGTCGAGGTCGTTGTAACAGCTTATCACCTATTTATTCCAATTTCTTGGTCTAGAGTGACACATGAAATAAAGTTGCAACTTACCTCCCAATTGAGTACTTAACTATTTAACTTATATATAGCCGATGTGTGCAATGTAAAGATCATATTTAGATAGTGCCAAAGTAGTGGGACAAATTTGTTCAATGCGGATAGCTTTATTTGATTATTGACGATATATCTGTTTAGTTATTGTACCCGGAATCGTACTAAGTATTAAACTCCAACTACAAAACGGAACTTGTGCAGTTCAACCCCTACATTTTGTTTCGCCACGAATTCTTTAAGGTCCGTGTGCTGAGAAAAATCGATGGAAGTTGTTGTGTGTGAACGCTGTCTTTATACTTAACTTTTACGTTGATGCGGCAATGACATCATATGACGACGGACAGAGGACATCACAAATATATGATCTTCTCCTTATTTATTTATTTATTTATTTATTATATATTGCTTGAATATGGTATATTAATTCAATCTGAATCAGCACATTCCATCTACCTAATCCCTATACAAAATCAAATATTAGTTATCAAATATTATTAATTTGGCGTAGCGTTGCCTGGACCACGACTATTAACCACCATTCTTCCAACTAACTATTTAACCAACTAATTAACCGACAAAGATGGTCACTAAACTTATGAAAATCGCTCAATCACCAAGAACAGCGGATTCACTTTTTATGACTGTTTATTTTTTTGTAAAAGCATCACGCGCTTGCCTGACATAAGCTTATTACGTTCCCAGAAGGGATTCCTTGGGATTAGTTTGAGAATGAGTGCATTTCTTTCTTGGATACTTTTCCATGTAAGTTGGTTTATTTTGTATTTGTTTTCTAGAAAATCATTATGAGATGAATGTTGGTTTAATCATGTTGATTACTTCCCGACTTTTATGGTCATTCAGTGGTGGGTAAGGTGTGAGTTGCTTTGAATCAAATGTATAACATCCATAGAAATGTATGAGTCGCTGTGTTTACCAGACTTATAACATCCATAGAACTGTGTGAGTCGCTGTGTTTACCAGACTTATAACATCCATAGAACTGTGTGAGTCGCTGTGTTTACCAGACTTATAACATCCATAGAAAAGTGTGAGTCGCTGTGTATCATATTCCTAATCTCCATAGAAATGCGTGAATCGTTATGATTCAGATTTATAACCTCCATACATATGTGAGGCGCTTGGATTGGCATGATTACACACGCATTTAATTTGCCTCACCGGTTTATTTCTTGTCATAACATTGCGCAGGTACTGAAGTTATCTCCCTGACTTTATGTTTGTCACGTGTGCACACACATACCCGGACGCATTACCTGATGCACATGTGTTCGTGACGCATTACCCGATGCACATATGACCGTGACGTATTGCCTGATGCACACATGTCCGTGACGCATTACCCGATGCACATTTGACCGTGACGTATTGCCTGATGCACACATGTCCGTGACGCATTTCCTGATGCACATATGGCCGTGGTCTATTAAATGATGCACATTTGTCCGTGACGCATTACTTGTCACAAACAGCATCAGGAAATAACATGACCGACAAAGCTCTTTTTAACATCAGCTAAATATTGTTTTATAGGGATTATTATGGCCTACCATATTTATTAACAGCCTCAAACTCTATTTTTCCGAATTTAGCGTGAAACGGATATGAATGAATAACAGTAAAAGTGATAAACACACTTTAATATTCGTTTGTTTTGCACACTTGCACATATTTGTTTCTGTCACATCATATAAATAAAATTTAACTTTATGTACTGAACAACTGCAAACAATAAACACTTTATGCTTAAAACATGTGCGCATCGGTTTGGTGATCAGAAAGAAAACTCAGATTTTTGAAACCCAATGTTGGTTATTCGTTGATCGTACGAGCAAATTTCGTCTTAGAAACCACAGTTTGAATTCGTCTTTAATTGAAGATACAGGATCGTTATGAAGCCGTCAGAGGCTCTGTTTACACTTTTCTGCTCTGAGGCACGTGTTGTATGGCAGTGGTTTATAGATTTAAATTTCTTATGAATTACTGTATTAATCGTATCGTTTTGCTGTAAGAATTGAACCTTGGGGTAAATGTGGGAACCATTACACTTTTAAGTCAGGAAAATGCAGTTTGTTTTTAATTTGGTTATATGCTTATGTGAACATGAAAAAGTTGTAGATAAGTTCTTGATTTTTTGAAAAAAGCATAAATTCCTATGTAACGTAAGAAATGTACCAGGCACACTGGCGTTTGACAGTACTTAATTTTATGTATCGCCAAGGAATAGCTAATGGATAAAGTGCATTGTAGTTAATCAAGTTCTGTCAATCTCTGGTTGTTTTGTTGAGAAAAGTATGCTATAGCATGAATAGTTAATTGCCTATAAAAAGGAACGCTGAAGTAATTGTCACTTTTCTCTCTTCATAAAGAGAGCTTTGGTCAAAACATTCCTGATATTGTATATTGAGACCATCAATCATTTAGTTTGATCATGACGAATTATTTGCATAATAGCAGACACTGTTTGTTAGCTGTTTCCAACAAAACATTATTATGCACTGTAATGCGACCGTATGATATTCCTTTATTGACGAAGCTGCTAATACCTTTAAAAATCAACGAGTCAGGTGATGATAAATCCTCCAAATAGTCGCTTTCAGGATACTTTAGAATTTCTAGTTTGTCTACTTCTTGTATTGCGTTATATATGGAAAAGACAGAATGACTAGTGTAGGCTGGTTTGTCAACCTTGCATGTTATGCTGACAGTCACTCATTTTGTCATGAAAGCCTTCAAGAAACACGATGTCAAAGTTGCTACAATACAACCAGATACTAAACTTCAAAGCATTGACCATAAGCACTGGTATTGTAAATACGAAAATATGTCAACAAAAGTCAAGATATTTCAAAACATTTTTCTATTAAACGAGTTTATCAGAGACAGCCCAAATTTTTATATGACAAGTGCACAAGGATTCCCACATTTCATTTTAATGTTATTCCACCCACATTCTAAACTCGAGCTTTGAGTCCACTGAAACTTCGACAATAAGCATATACCGTTGTACTGGGCATGCAGGGTCTCCACTGTAAAGATCTGTAATAAACACAGGGTATTGTGGGAGATATATAATCACAAAAAACCACACATGTGGGTAAGCGGAATAAAACCACATGTGTTTTGAAAGTGGGTCAAAACCACATGTGTGGGAAAGCGGATCAAAAACCACATGTGTGAGGGTTCGCTTATCAACTCCTTCGCAGTCCGTAGCACTGGAGGCATGAAAACACACACCAATCAAATAACGGCTCTCCCGATACGAAATCTTCATCGTTCTAATCAAGCAATGACCTTAATTCTAAAATTTAAATGTGTATAAAACCAAGTTATATTTTCCTCAACACAAATTTCAAGTTGAATTAGTATTATCAAAGATATTAAATATACAGTATACTCAATTTTATGTGTGTTCTCTCCTGTCGGTTCCATTTTAGAACAACACGGATTTTTAGCCATAACTTTGGTGCTGTCAAGTTATGATCAACAATTTCTATAAAATAACATGCAAATTAAGTGGCTGCAACTGCTGATGTGACTGACATGATAGCAAACTACTCGTTAGTGGGTGCTCATCCCGGAATGCTTCCCAGTTCTCTCCAAAACACTGTAAAACAGTGGAACTACCCGTTGATTCATGTTGTCACATGTGATGGGCCATGTAGAAGTTACATACCAAAGTACTGCAGTAGGGCGTCCAGTGATTGTGTGCATAATCTCTTTGGATCTATAAATATTTCGAAAGAGGCGTTATTAAAATATGAATAACAAAAAACGAAGTTCGCGAAACATATTGTGTCTATGTACAGGGCAAAAACGTAACCATGTGAAAAATTTTGTTTTAATTTGATGTCTTTATGAATATTAAAGAAGTGAAATTGTGATTTATCTCTTTATTTGAAGGACACTATGCGCAAGGTAAAGAGATTTCATGGGTATCATACTCAAGTTATAGGCAGTTATAAATCAAATTGTATTGTAGTTGCAACTAATAATATATTTTCGACACCACATTATACATTTTGACTCTGTGTCGATCTGAAATGAAATGAACTACATTTTCTTCATCAGAGTTTCAAATTTGTCGCCGTTGTTGTAACCGCATTAAAATATTTCACAAATCACCGTTGTTTTCATAGACAACTGATAACTGTAACTGTACTGTGCTGTAACAATTTTTTACCTTGCAGTTGTCTTTTGCTGTCTTTGTCTTGCTGTAACATGTTCCCAAACATCACTGTTTAAAGATGTGTGTTCAAAACAGCGCTTTATGAATATAGCACGAAACGTTGTTGAATCAGAATTAGTGAAATAAAAATATCTGTATTTTGTGTGAACAGGTATCACTGGAATCTGTGTGTTAAACAACTTCAACTGTTACAATATTTTCCCCAAAAGCTTGATGAAAACATGCTGAGGAATATTTTTCTGATTTCAAGAAATTTTTATTTTATAGACGAAATTGAATTCCCAAAAGGTGTCGGCAAATTATGAATTAGTTCCTCGTACTCGCAAAAATAACATTTTTGGTCATATGGTTTTTGGGATAAATTTTTATCGTTTCAGCTATTTCTATCGTTTAAATTCGAATATTTCAAATTTAAATAAAACTTAATTAATGTAATTTATTCGATGGGATGTCAGTTTAATTTAATCCGTTTATGGAAAACTTCGTATTCTTGTATGTCATTGTTCTGCGCCAGTGGTCCTGACAATTAAACACTTAGGTCTAATAGTAAACGGACGTTCTTTTAGTGGGTGGCATGTTCAGTGGCCCCATGTGCAATTTAGGGTTTAAGAGTAAATTCGCTGCCTTTGTGCTCTTCTCCTTTTAACTCAAAATTTAACGTAAATAACCCCGCATAAATTAGCACGTCCGATGGTCAGCTTCGTGGTTAAGAAATTACACAATAAAAATGAATCTACCAATCAGGGAGCGCGTTACAATGCGCTCCGACACCCAAATTTTGGAACGGTTTTTACTCTAAAATTTCGAATGACAGTGGCGTTCTGGGCTTCAAGAAAGGAACATCAAAATTTACAAAATTGTACCTTCGGCGTGGAAATTCAGCTATTCGCATTTAGGATAATTTGTGGAAAATAAGGAATAAAGCGTCTAACAGTTTAGCTGCAAGGAAACCGGAAAACGAACAGATTTCAAGGAGCATCATAACCGTAGATAAGTGCTTTGTTTAAATATTTGGTTTAAATTATCATTTATTATATGCCTAGAGGTCCGCATACAAAGGAATGAGAGAAAAAAAGGAGCATGCAGTTTTCATAGGCCAGATTTCACGGTGCCCCCTATAAGCATATTCATAATGCGATCAGATGTAAACAGTAAACAAAAAACACGTATTTTCGAACTTGAAAGTGAAGAGAAAGTCTGTCACTGCAACCGTCCTCAAAATCGATAAATGAGTTATTACTGTGATGATATTTACAGCACAGCTAAAAAAAAGAAACGTCAGCTAATACAAATGTCATATAATTACGCCATTTGTGTATTTGTTGCGTTGTTATTTCGCGATTTGAGTTGAAATAAGTTACTTCTGTTATACTGACAAAAATAAGAAGGAACGTTCGAAAGGGAGAAAACCCTTGTTTATGAGGCGGGCTTGTGAGGTTACTTCTTAAACCACATGGGTTTAAGGTACATAAATTAAAGTGTACTATCACTGATGACAGAAAGGAAGGCATGTTTGAAGGTAAATATTTATTTTAAAGGGTAAATTGTTGGTAATTTTACACACGTGCTTCGATCGGGTGATTTTGTGTGCATTGATTTGAAATTAATAAGGATATAAGTGATATAATGCCGCGGCTAGGGGGGGGGGTATTACGTCAGAAATAATCATTACACTTAGCAAATAAATACTTGATGAAAACCGAGTCAAATATCAATGCTCGCTGATCGCAGTACCAATTACGCGTCACCGCGTCTGAACATACTGAGTGCAAAAATAGTGCGTGGTAAAATTTTGAAGAACGACATAAAAATAGCAAAAGTAGGCATATAATAAAAGTGATGCATCATTCTGAATGCGTACGATATTGTTTTTTGCCTTCAGCCTACGGGCGTGTACGGACCTTCCCTCCGGGGTCGGTCCGTACGGCCCTACGGCTTCAGGCAAAAAACACTTTAGTTTACTTTTGTAAGGAACATAACTTAAAAACGCTGCGCGATGAATTATGTATATTCTTGATGTGTTATAATGCGAATGTTAAATAAATGCAGAATTTAAGGAAGTAAAAAAAAGCAGTTGATTTAAAGTAAATTTTAGTTTCGCTTCTTTGAAAATTAAAATGTAAAACTGAATAAAGATAATTTGAAAAGTCTGTACATATAATTTAATATGTCAGCCCCATCTTCTACAGCGTAACGGCTTCAGCTACTTCCCTGGACGGTTTCCCCGTCTCCCGGACAAACTTCCCTGTTCCGGACAAATCCTCTTTATGACGGACACCCCCAAAGGCCGGTATAATAATATATATACTTCGTAATATACAAATATATATATATATATATAAGCTCTTTTTATCTTTACCTTTCTGTCTTATGCTGAACTACTTTTACCGAAGTAGAAGTATTCCTTTCAGAACTGCAGTGGCCATGAAATTACAACTATATGAACTGCCTTTTGGGGTATGAGTCTTAAGATTTATTTGGAGAGAATATTCAGATCCTGCACCTGCACTAATTAAGCTGCTCTCTCTCTCTCTCTGTAGGGTATCAGTCACAACAACTCATTGCGCATTCCAGGTGATGCTTGTCTCGAGGATCTATACAAAAATCCAAACACTTGCAAAGATAGTTCTGGGCTTTTGTAAGATAAATGCTGGCGTAGAATTTGAACTAAATCACAAATAACGCAGAAATTATTCCGGTTATATTAAGAAACTGGAACTCTGACATCTGTGAACTGGACGACGAACAAAGGCAAACACTGACGTTAGAATACAGGTTGGAAACTAAGTGCACACAAACATAACGATTTGCCCACCACTTTCTTTGAACTACAAAGAACTGATAATGTTTCCATATTTGAGTTTTTCACTTTGTGACTGAGCTTCAAACCACTAACCTCACTGCAGGATATGGTATTCATTTTAATGGGACAAGGTACTCAATTGAAACGAAGTGGCTTAAGAACGTTCTTTAACAGTTTTCGTTTTGTCTTATACCTAACAATAATGCACAAGTAAGGCTTATGTTTTTCTGCTAGATGCAAGAAACACTCAGAGATAAGTGGCAGCAGCTGCGTCAAATATACTACTTTTTCCAAGAAATTGAAATCGTTTATTCTTGTTAAGGGTCTACATAGTACTAGGACACGCATAGTTAGCGATAGTGCAACCACCCTTGTACTTGATCAGTCTGTGAAACGGCAGAGACACTTTGTATAAGCAGTGTCTGTGTTTGGGGTGTAGATAACTAGTACCATTAAAGTTGATGTTCTTGCTAGTAGAGAGTTCTGGTGTGAGATTTGGTGTACGGTAACAACGCCATTTAAGTTATTTATCAACAATATCAAATTTGGCATGGCAGACTTTGAAATTACTTGATGTACTTGACAAAAAACCAACTAACTGTTCAAAAGCATGATTTGCTGAATGTCAAAACTTAGGAAGGTGTGGTGATGTTGTATTATGTCCTGGTCTCGTGTACTGCTTAATGATGTAATTCTGTTGCATTTTATCCGGTTCTTAAGTGCTGATTAATAGCATGAGATTATCCATTGCCTGTATGTGACCTACTATTTTATTCTATACATTATAACAATGGTTTTTAAGGGTAGTAGAATTTTTTAATATAATCTGACGTAGGATAAGCTGTAATGTCATATGACACAGTAAGTATAACGGCATTTTAGCGATCGCTTAGGTGAATATATAGCATGCATAATCAGAGAATCTTGGAAAACCTAACAAAGTCAAAATAATATTTTACCAGCTAGTTTAGCTAGATATAGCATAATGGTCTTTTCTACCAGCACAGCTGTACATTGCACAGTGGTACTTACAATTGTATATATGTACACTGCTGATTAAATTGTACTCTTTTCGATTTGCCTTGGGAAAATAACCTCGAAAGATTGTTGTTTCATAATTCAATTTCGGATTATTGCTTTCAACAAGTTTTGTGTTTTAGCAACTGACATGGAACAATAGCTTTCAGTTTTTAACCATACTGTAGTTTGTGAACAAATTGAATGACTGGCAGACTGATGTTGTTCTCGGTTTGCTATTAAGGTTATATGAGACTTTCATCTGCGGTTTGTACACTATTTCATGACAGAGTTTCCATTGCAAAGTGCAGATGTACATGACATGGCAGTTACAACGTTAACATTAATTATTATGTGATTGTTGTGCGCTTAAAAACAGTACTCTTGTTCTGTGACTGGGAGTGCAATCGATTCGCTTGAATTCTTCTAGTTTAAAATGTAAGACAGTTGTAAATCTAGTTTAAAATGTAAGACAGTTGTAAACGATACTTAAGCAACCAATGGCGCCCATTTTATTGAGAAGAAAATGTGAACCAATTGAAACAATTTTGCTGATGATCCAACCATGAGCTCAAGCACACATTTTGGCTGGTTGCTACCTCAGTTTTATTTCTTTATTTCTTCAACTTAGTATCACTAAACACGTTTAAGTAATTGAATTTTTGCAGGCTGATATATCAGCACATCGCTTGTGATTTCTTGTCCTTGCAAGGCATTTTTAGCGTGCATGTTCTAATGGAAGCAAACAATTTTCGGCAATTTGTTGGACATTTTCTTTTTGAAACAACTATCAATTGAAATGAAAGAAGGCTCGGCATAATTATCATTCTATTTGCACTAGATTCACTATTTCATATAATACCATATAAATTAAGTAGCTAAAATTAAAATAAATCAGCTGATAAGTAGTGGTGTATCACAAGCAGGACAGTACTTAAAAATATCTCATGAGATGGCTTGGTGTCCCTGACGTGTGATATTAAAGGAAGCTGTGAGAAATATATTTCTGTGCTGCAGTACATTTATATATAAGTTTTATACATAGACCGAAGTATAAATTGTGGTCATATTATGATGATAAAGTAGACATTCAGATTAAGATTCATTCGTGGCCTATTAAAATAGCTTCGCGTACTCTCAATTGCCTTCTTAAATACTTAAAACAACGATTTTAAAATTTAGTCTTACATTATTGTAGTATCAAAAGGAGAAAATATTTTGTGTTGAAGTAAAGGAAAATGTAGTTTCTCAATTCATCAAAACTAATGACCTTTAAATATACAAATATTTGCATGTTGTTTCCTAAAGCAATGCTGATATTTTTGCTCACAATGTACTGATAAGTTAATCTGCAGTTTTGCTTTGAGAAGTCAAAGCACTGGTTTTGTAATAACATACTTTACTGTACTAGCTGTACTAGTCAATTCCATCAACGCTATTGTCATTCTAAAATAGAACACGAAGCTCTAGCACTTTAGTAGTTAAATCACCAGTGATTCTTTTTTTCTGTGTGCAGTTTTCTCGACACTTGTAAACATGTGCTTTTTTCTATCATTTCACAACGGTATATTTACGTCATCATTGAGAGAACCTTTAGTTATTCTAATATTAGTTATAGTTTGACTTTTAGACATTTTATTTCAACTTTGTGTTGTTTAGATGTTTCAGTCATGTTATTAGGATACCCAAACCAACTGACAGATACCAGTCAACAACTGTTCTTTTGAATGAGAAATGAAATTGAATGCAACTTTGAACTTATCTCATTAAAATACAGTACTTTCTATGTTTCTTAGTTTATTTTTGGAACAGATCTTGATATTATACTTTAGTCAATTTAAATCCATTTATATCGCCATACTAACTGACAATGAGTATTAATTCTGTATTTTAAGGGGTAGGATGTACGTGTGCATGTAAGCTTGATATATCTAATTATGTGTATGGAACTAAAACACTCTACATGTTAACAAAACAGCTTCATTTGTGTATTTCTCAAATAAAGTGGTCAATCTGCAACCAGCAAAAGCTGATAGAAAATCCGGGCTGAATTTATTATGCAAATCAGCTTCGTGAGGCTGATAAATCCCACTGGACCTTCCTAAATACAATGAAAGTAAACTGCAAAGGATAACTGCAAAAGATAACTGTAAATAAGTGTAAATTGCTGTAAAACTGCAAAAATAACTGTAAAAGATAGATGTAAAAATAACTGTATATTATATTCTTTATACAACTGTATAAAGAATAACTGTTAAGGATAACTGTAAAAGATAACTGTAAAATAACTAGAAAATAACTGCAAAAACAACTGTAAAAGATAACTTTAAAAATTCATTGATCTTCTTTCCGTAGAATATAAGGGTAGAAAGTACAGCAATAATAACATCGGCAGTTTATACAAAAAGGATCATTAATAATTAACTGTAATATAAGACTAATACAATCCTAAAGAGTTTTTATGTGTAATGTTTGAGAACTGTTTAAATGGCAATGAGGATTTTCGGCTTTGTGTTTTATATCTTTCTTTGCTTTTTTTGGTGTTAAGCCTATTCATTATGCTCACATCAAACTGTAACTTTGTAAAATTTATTATGCAGGCATAGATATAAAAACTGGCCGGACAGAGTTTTCGCATTCTGGTCGCGACAATGTCAGCAGTTGGTACAGAGACTAGAGCTTTTATTTACCACAACCGTGTTCCAACCCTCTGGCAAATATTTGATTAATGGTTGTTGAACGACTAGTATTCTTTCTGTAAAACTCTTCAATGCACTGCTAACAATGCACCAAACACAACTCCAAGAGTGTCAAGAGTGATTTAACTACTTAGGTCTAAGGATGCTTAAGAACTCCAGCACAGTCACGAAATGAACACTGCCATTAACGCCCTAGGGCTGGCTTGAATTGCATGAAAATGTGCCATTTTGTTGCTGAACCCTTTCCAGGTATTTAACCCCAAAAAGAGCGCCTTTCGTAAACTACCAAAAGGTTAGTCGAAAGTCTATGAAATCAAAGTCTGATGCAAAAGGCTGGTTATTTCGCAGCAGCTTGTGTTTATTGAGATTCTTCATCAACACTTTTTTGTCTAAAACAATGCTCGAAAAAACAATCCACTATTTGGCTAAGGTGTTGATTTTGATTTCCTGGCTTTCTTTTAAAACACAGCCGTTCACTCAACAAAGAGAAATAACTTAGTGTATTACGCACGTAAACATTCTTCCTGCTCGGAGATTTTTTATTACTGAAGTTTTGACTTGGGTTTAAGGGCACGCGAGTCTTATACATATAGCCGAGGGATTTAATGTTACCAGACACATAATTCGTGATCACATTTAATTTTGCTAGTGAACAAAACAGTAAGTTGCCGCGAAAAAAATACATGTTCAATTTTTGTTTTATTTACATTATTTTTTAAATCCAGGTTAAATTGCGTAGTGCTCGAGATGTTCATCCGGGGAATGGGCATTGGTTTTGTCTTTTCCCATGGGATAATGTGGTAGTTTAAGTAACGTGTGTTGTTAAATATTTGTGAAAAGGTTTACTCAGTGAATTATCAGGGTGCCCTCTTTTTTGTTCAAATTGATATTCAGATAAGCAATGCTTCTTGAAACCTCTTGCAATACTTCTGACTAACTTTTGTCATGACGTCTGCGTCATTTTTTAATTTTTCACGGTCCATCTTTTCAGCACCGTGTTGTTAAAACACTTTCTGTGTAAATAGAACATATGACCCATAATTGCACGTTCATTGACAGTACGTCCCATGACAGTGTACCCCATGACAGTACTTCACATGACAGTACGCCCCATGCAATACGCCCATGAGAGTACGTCCCTTGACAGTACGTCCCATGAAAGTCCTTCCGGACGTTCTCGTGGCTAACGGAGCAGTAAATGAAAATCAGTTAACTTACAGTTAACTTTTGTGAATGCGACCACTGGAGGAACTGTGCAGTTAACTTTTGTGAATGCGACCACTGGAGGAACTGTACAGTTAACTTTTGTGAATGCGACCACTGGAGGAACTTAACAGTTAACTTTTGTGAATGCGACCACTGGAGGAACTGTACAGTTAACTTTTGTGAATGCGACCACTGGAGGAACTGTACAGTTAACTTTTGTGAATGCGGCCACTGGAAGAACTGCACAGTTAACTTTTGTGAATGCGACCACTGGAGGAACTGCACAGTTAACTTTTGTGAATGCGACCACTGGAGGAACTGTGCAGTTAACTTTTGTGAATGCGACCACTGGAGGAACTGTACAGTTAACTTTTGTGAATGCGACCACTGGAGGAACTTAACAGTTAACTTTTGTGAATGCGACCACTGGAGGAACTGTACAGTTAACTTTTGTGAATGCGACCACTGGAGGAACTGTACAGTTAACTTTTGTGAATGCGGCCACTGGAAGAACTGCACAGTTAACTTTTGTGAATGCGACCACTGGAGGAACTGCACAGTTAACTTTTGTGAATGTGACCACTGGAGGAACTGTACAGTTAACTTTTGTGAATGCGACCACTGGAGGTGAAGCGACCAGTCATATAACAAACAGAATTCGTTTCATTTTTGGCTTCATGCATTGAATTTATCAATGAAGACTATCAAGTGTCAGCCAGCATCCAGCATCAGATCTTAAGTTGCTGTTCGGTGGGGGGGGGGGGGGGGGGGGGTGGTGGGGGGTGGCGGTGTGGAGGGTTAGTCAACGCACAGATTACAGGAATGATAAAATTCGTTTATCAGGACCTGCACAATGCGTGACTTTGCATTCAGTAACAAATGAAGCGTGAATGTCAGGAACATGAATGCATAAAGATTCCCACCGCATTCATTACACCAGTAAAAACAGCAGCACCCGAAAGGGGTCCACTTCAAACAACAAGAATTAAGAGGAGTAATGTTGCAAAACAAGTGGTCCCTTTTCTCAAAAACTAAAACGCAGTTTACCCCCAAAATACAGTTTTTTTATTTTTACAAAATAAACTTCAACACTTTCAACACAAGAAAACTGCGACTTTTATTAGTAGTGCAATAAGGCAACGGAAACGTAAAAATTATATTTTAATCGGATATATTTTCTCTATCAGTGAATCAAATCATTTCTTTTAGGTCACCTTGTACTTAACTGGCAAGGGTTTGTTATTTTTTATGCACTAATTTCTGTTGTAAAATTTTTGCTGGTCACCATGTTCATAACGAAATTCATTTTAGTTTTGACATTGAAAATTATTTTTCCTAGATGAAATACAGAATAGATACTTTGAGGAAAAAAACTTATCACTGTCAATCACTGTTGATTGTTCTAAAACATAAAATTTTAACGCTGATATTCAAACTATAAAATTTGAATAAAAAAATTGAAGATTTAAAATTTACACTTCCAACTTTGAAATTTCAACTTTTATTTTGGTTGTGCTTTAAATTTGAAATATAAAATCTAAAATTGTGTGTTTGATGTTTGAAGTCATCAAGGGTGTCATTCGTAGCTGATTGGCTTTGTGATCATTATGACCAGTTGTGTTCATTTCGTGGATTTACCCCGATAGGTGCGACAGGTGCTGTGTCTCCGGCACTGTTTCTTTTCTTTACTTTCCCTCCTTTTTTATTTGCTTGAATCCTTTTTTTGGTGCTCCTGAAAACCGCGCCATGGAAATATGTGTCACATTGATGCGGCGCCGTATTTGGCGGGGGGGGGGGGGTGGCGGGGGTGGCGGGGGAAGGCGGGCTGTTGATATGGCCACGGAGATAATTGGGACAAATTGTGTCTCTTGTTAAGAATCATTTCATCCAATCAGGTCAGTCTAATGGCGATATTGTGGCAGTCATGTATCATATCACTCGATAAAGACAGCTGACTGCCCCACCCCACCCCACCCCCACCCCTAGTGCATGAAATAGGGGCAAATTAATCTCGTTTTTGTGGACCAGAGCTGGCTCATTTTGTGGACCAGAACTGGCTTGAGCTGGAGGACAAAGTGGCCAGCGTAGCTAGCCGTTGTTGGCTTGTATTTGAAGCGAATCACGAAGCATTCACACCGGGCGTGACCACTCAACGCTAACCCTCGAAGTGATCCCATTCTTTCTATTAGTAATTAAAAAGCACCAAGTACAAAACCAAAAGCATTAACCAGATGTCTCATCACAAAGTATTTGATTTTTTAAAAATTTCATTTGTTCATCGTAAATTAATATTTAATAATATTTATTCCTTTCTGTTATCAGCCACAATTACGATTAAGTGTTTTTGTTGGCTTTTTGTTGCTTGTTTTGTGACTGGCTTTACCAATAACGTGCGCCTACTAAACTGGATTACTTAACTTTTGATTTTTTGGGGTGGGAGGGGGGCGTGGGGGGGGGGGGGGTTCGCAATCAGTGATGTCTCTACCAGCACAGTTTTATTCTTTTGTAATATGAGAACAGAAAAGGCAACCCACACCACAAGACTCAAGCAATTATCTGGTTCAATTTAGCCGACTGATTTGCTCATACAGGAAATAAATATTTGGAGTTTGGGCCTGAAAAAATCTATAGGGCGTCCGAAATTTGAAGGTGGCCCAGTAAATACCGTTTTTCTTATTATACAGGACAAAAAAGAAAGACGATAAAAAGTTTTGAAATATAAATAGTCCGAATTAGGGAATTGCAAAGTGATACAGTTTTGTCCAGAGTTAAGTTTTTCCGCAGTACGTAAACGGTTTCAAAATTGGGGCCACTTTGTTTTATAAATACGGTCGGTTGTGCATCAAGTAAGTTAGAGGTACTGTCTTCATACGCCACTCGTCGCAGAGAATACTACTTTTTGGGGCTGTCAACCATTTTTAGACGTTTGACCAACATCTATATTTTATATGTTTTGTCACACGTATTACATTTTATATGTATTCTCCAGAAGGAAAGCATATTTATATGCTTGTTTAAAATATTAATCATCAATTAAGTTCGTTCGAGATATTTTTTTTCACATTTCGAAACACTTCCTCGTTGTGCTTCCTCGTTCCACTTTGCCCCTCACTAATTTGTCCTCACTAAGTGAGGAATTCGCTGTGATCCCACTTGGTGGGGACTTTGCCATGGCATCACTTAGTGACAACTTAGCTGTGATTTCCCTTTGTGAGGACTTTGTGGTGACTTCACTTAATGAGGGCTTTGGTGTGACTTCACTGAGTGAGAACTTTGCTGTGAGTCCACTAAGTGAGGACTTTGCTGTGACTTCACTTAGTGAGGACTTTGCTGTGATTTCACTTAGTGAGGACTTTGCTGTGACTTCTCTTAGTGAGGACTTTGCTGTGACTTCACTTAGTGAGAACTTTAATTTGCTGTAACTTCTCTTAGTGAGGACTTTTGTGTGACTTCACTTAGTGAGGACTTTGCTGTGACTCCACTTAGTGAGGACTTTGCTGTGACTTCACTTAGTGAGGACTTTGCTGTGACTTCTCTTAGTGAGGACTTTGCTGTGACTTCTCTTAGTGAGGACTTTGCTGTGACTCCACTTAGTGAGGACTTTGCTACGATTTCATTTAGTGAGGACTTCACTGTGGCTTCACTCAGTGAGGAATTCGCTGTGACTCCACTTAGTAAGAACATATTTTGAGTAGGGTGGGAGGGGGCGGGATAGTAAAAAAAAACTTCAAAAATTTACGTACTAAGCACCATTTAAAGCTCCTCTCTAAATAAAAAAAGAAATTTCCTCCAAGCGGACTGCAGTGACGTCAGGATGAAACATTGGAGCAACTGTCTCCTTGAATCGGCGTCTTTGATCTCTTGAATCGGCGTCTTTGATCTCTCCTCAGATGTTCTGGATAACTCATCTTAGAAAAAAAAAAGTGATGATAAACGCTCAGGAAGTCAAGCGAGCGGCTAGCGTCAAGCAGATATGGAAAAGGGAAACAAAAATGTGCTTTCACACGTCATAGATTTATAACTTAAAAGCACGATATTAAAAAAACAAACAAACATTCATTACAACTTAAACAAATGCTGGGTACCATTGCAATCATTTGCTGAGAACAAAAATACATGTGTGATAGGCAGGGTTGGGTATATAAAGTATATACTTATGGTGCCCGGGACATTTTAGCTAATGCCGATTTTATGTCTCCGTGTCATGTGGAGACTGCATAGATGGCATACGATGGTTCCCCCGGGGAATAAAAAATTACACATGATCTAGAAGTAACGATAGACTAGGCCATCGAGGAAAATATATAGCCATCATCGATTATTAATAAATGTTTCGTTATTTGCCTCCGGTAAAAGGCATTTCATGGTGGTGAAGGTTTTTTTTTTCAGTATAACACTCACCCAGCCCCTGAAACATTGGGAAAAGCTATGCTCCCAGTGACTGGTGGCTTTATTTCCGGGAGAAATTATTTTTTGGATTTTTTTTCTTTTTAAAAAGGGGAGCAAAGTGGTGTTTTTTGCACGGCGACCTTAATTCTGTGTGATGTTCACGTGACTCGTTAGATAACATGACCTCGGATGCGGTGGTTCTATCTTCCTGTGATAATAACCGCAAAATCATCCAGGAATTGCATTTAACGGGGAGCCTATAGCACTGCCTTAAAAAGGCCAACGCTGCCGGAATTCGCCTTAGATCAGAGAAAGGCCCCAGTGGCACTAATAGATTTGCCGAATTTCAGCTTTTGGGGGGAACAGAAAATCATTGAGACAAAATGTGATTATGTGTATTGTTATGCTGAAGTATTGTGTTTTATTCAGTTTACATCATCTAAAAAAATGATAAATAAACAAAACTGAATCATCTACGCACAATGCAAATCTACAGAGCAAAGCGGTGGATTTGAAAAAAATGGATACCATGCCGCAAATTGTCCGGACGTTCCCAAAATAGCCCAGAGGTCCCAGAACATCGCTGCAACACTGGGCCTAAAAACTCGTTTTCCTGTAAGCTTGCCATAATGCATTTATTTTTTTTTATTTGAGAATCTAACCATTTGAACACAGCTGTGCTTTGAGTAAATTGATAAGAGATTTCCTCAGCAGGTCTCTTTGAGTTACACAATTTCTAGCCCATTTCCTAGAGTAAATTTAAGCAAGGAAACGCTATTATTTTCGCGACCATCCCAGCATTTGTTTTCTACCATAGTAAGCAAAACATCTGTACGAGCAGTAACACTTAAAGGCTTTCACTGGAACCGTCACTTCATAACAAGGATGAACCATCACTTTATAACTGGGTGGGACCATCACTTCATAACTGGGAGGAACCATCACTTTATAACTGGGTGGGACCATCACTTCATAACTGGGAAGAACCATCACTTTACAACTGGGTGGGACCATCACTTCATAAGTGGGAGGGACCATCACTTTATAACTGGGTGGGACCATCACTTCATAAGTGGGAGGGACCATCACTTTATAACTGGGAGGGACCACCACTTTATAATTGGGTCGGACCATCACTTCATAAGTGGGAGGGACCATCACTTTATAACTGGGCGGAACAATCACTTTATAACTGGGTGGTACCATCACTTGATAACTGTGTGGGACCATCACTTCATAACTGGGTGGGATCATCACTTCATACTTTGGGTGGGTATGCAGCGGATACAGGTTTTAGTCAAGCGGAAGGGGAGGGAGGGGCTTCTATTTCACAAAATCAACCACAGTACCGGGTTTACCAGTCAAACTTTTTTGGGTGAAAACACGAAGTTTTACCGTTAACTTAGTTTTCGAATTTGGGAGCAGTGAGGAAGGGGGAGGGGGGTGGAGGGGGGAGAGGGGGGAGAGGGGGGTTGTATGCAAGCAAAAGTGATTTATGCTTCTCCCACTTCTCCGTACAATGCAAAGTTTCACTCATTTGATCTTTCTTTCTGTTTCAGTTATCTGTAATAAGTTTCTATATTTATCAGATAAGCACTTATTGTTTTCTATTTTGGTGTATCGACCTTGACACAACGCTAATGATCAGTCATTAAAAACAAACCCTAACTGTTTCTCTGTGGAGTGCTAAAAAGGCTGACAGAATTCTCCGTGCCTGGTCTTTCCAGCATCCCCCCTCCCCCACCCCCACCTCCACCCACACCCCCCGCTCCATCACCCCCTTGAGACTAAAAGGCGCAATTTTAAAGCTTTCACCTTTCGACGCATCTAGGGTTATCGCATTATTTTTGTCAGTCCCTTTTTTTATATTGCAGTTGTAAGGTTGTGATCACTATCTCGAGTCTCGGCAGCAGAGTGTGGGGGGGGGGGGGGTGAACTTCGCCTCAACTAATCCAGTTTGCACCGTCACTTTGGCGGTGCTAGTGCAGTTTGTTTTTTTAAACAAGAAAAATACTGAATCCATGAAAAGTATTTTGGATTTAGTAACTTTTAATTTGTTTGAAAGAATGCTCATTTGGGGACAGAACAAAGCGAACCTTTTAACCTCCATCTGTGGTTTGGGACCGTGAAAATATTCGTGAGAAAAAAATCAAGTCAGAATTGTTTGCATTTTTGTTCGGAGTCCACCAATCATAGCACACATGGTAGAGAAGGAGACTACTAAGTAATCACATTCTATCCGGAACAACAACAATTCCTAGATCCTGACACGGGAAACGGAGAGAAAAAAAGACGGAAATAACAGTGTGGACAATAAAGCGGGGGCGAAAGTGCAGCGCTTCTGTCTTGTAAATTATACATGCGAAGTGTCACCGTATGTTTATTATTGTCAAGGACACTTTGCTAAGTTTTGGCTGCTTCCACGGGTAGTTCCATAGACGCTGGTGTATATGCTTACAGCCAAGGTACAACTCTCCCCGGACGTCCATCCAAAATCTTTGTCGTTAAGGACATTTATGAAATAACCGTAAAACCTCACGCCTTCGCAGGATCCCGATACTCTCAAACACAAACAACAAATTCATCTGTTGTATGGTATTAGCTGTATTGGCATTTTCCAACAACAATATTTCGCGTCCTGTCTCTCAGCTGTTAAATAAGGAGCAGGACTGAGATCGAAGAGGCAGTTGAAAGGGTTTTCAATTAACTTAATTTCGAGTAATATTAACAGTATCTACCACCCACCCACCGCTGTCAAACTCATTTATCTGGCCTAGACATTGATTTTCAAGTCTAATTTGCAGTTGTAGCTGTGTTTTTTTTTTGTGCTTTATTTCTCTGACAAGTTTATTGAAAGGGAAACAAAGACATTTTTCTTCCTAAACTGATCACAGGATTAAGACATGCGTAATGGGCGCGACGCCTATCCAATGTTGAACCAACGTCATGATCTATCCCATTAAACATTACGACGTCGCATCAGCGTTGGATGCACGTCAGGTTTTAGTGGTTTATGGAAGGCGAAACAACGTCTACCTTCCGATGTCTACCTCCCATTTCAAGTGGACGAATTCAAGTAGGGTTGTTTTTGGTTGTGAATCTAACGTCTATACAACTTCAATGTTTTTACGTCCATAACACTTCGATTTTCAGATTGTATCAATGACGTTGATTAAACGTCGTAGAAAATGGCGTTTTGGTTACGACTAAAAGCAACGTTTAAACAGCATTGCTTATCTAACGTCTATTCAAAGTTCTAAAAAAATTGCTGAAGTATTTAACAAAATAAATCGACTTTCTCCCCTTTTTTTCTGTCTAAAAACGAAACTTTTCTAAAACGAAACTTAACCTACTCATGGGCAGAATAAACCTACAACGCCGTGAAGAGCTGCGAGCTCATAACAGATTCAGAGCGAGCGCCTCTTATAGCAACGCTGTCTCCAGAAAGCACTCTGATCACTTTTAGCGGTGACACTTACACTCGGTAATAAATACCTTAGTAAACGCTTTATAGTTCTATTATTGTCCACATTATCAGGAATTGTCCGATCTTATTGCTACAGACGTTACGTCATTAAAACAGTGATGAATGCAAAAGTTAATAAAACGTGTAGTTAGTGCATAAATCCTGAGATCTTTTTAGTGATAAATTTTAATAAAAAAGGTCAAGTCGGGATTAGACAAATGGTCACATTCTGTGATGCTTTTAATATTGACATAAAACACCACCTTTTCTAATTTATTTGATACTGGAAATTCTGAGCATAAAAACGGGGGGTAAGAGGGTCGATTATCATCATCATATTTCTTTATTTATTTATGAACGCTTATTGTGATTTATTTATTTATTATTTTATTTGGGGTGGTGGGGTTTGGGTTGGGGGGAGGGGGCAATTCCTGTTTTATTTTTAAGTCAGGTCCAGTTTGTGGGTATTTTCTTCCGATTTTGTGCCAACCAACTACCTACCCCTACCCTCCCCACCCCCACCCCCTCCCCCCACCCCTTATATAACCAGACGTCTCTGAATCACTGTCGGTTCGGGTAGCACTTCTCACTGCATAGCCGCTCCATGTATGCCACTGGTAAGGTGTGGACAGTGGCCCCCAAAATAGCCCTAAAGCATGTCACAGCTTTCCATGCAATAAAGACAAGATTCATATTTAGTGTCCTAAGAGCGGGTTTATGTACAAAGTCATAACTTTTTCTATTATCATCCATTAATTAAAGACTATTTTATATGATGGCTGGCATTTCTCCAGTGGGGATATCCGAAAGGAGGAAGAAGGAGACGCGCCATGTTTAACTAACACATTTCCAATTAGATGAAGTCGGTTTCTTTCTGGGGACTAATAGTATGTGGTAGTTAGTCGGTTTCTCTCTAGGAATTACGGGGTAGGTAGTCAGTTTCTCTCCGGAGGAGCATGGGGGTAGGTAGTCAGTTTCTCTCGTGGGGGACTGTTGTAGTTAGTCAGTTTCTCTCTTAAGGACTGGTGTAGGTAGTCGGTTTCTCTCGTACGGACTCGTTAGGTAGTCCATTTCTCTCTTGGGAACTGGGTAGTCGGTTTCTCTCCGGACAGTGTTGTAGTTAGTCGGTTGTTCTCTTGAAGGGGGGGGGGGCGGTGTGGTAGTTAGTCGGTTTCTCTCCGGATCAGGATGGACGGTGCAGTTGTTAGTCGGTTTCTCTCGTTGGGACTACAGCTATCGTATATCTACCCCACTACAGATATCTCCCTTTTGATACCCCACTATAAATATATCTCTATAGATCTCGCGTTAAGAGACTAAAAAAGACTGGTATATCTTACGCATATTAAGTAAAAAATACGGCATGCATATGCATAAGAATATTTTATAACTACTAGTTTCAGTTAATGTTGCAAAATCACATATGTGTTTGGCTTAGAGCTGCCGTTTCATTCTGTTCTGATGTTTTTTTTTTTGACGTGCTCTTTCGTTTTTTCTGTCCTTCGCCTCATGTCTATTTTTTTGTTTATTTTTTTTCCTCTTTTTCCAGGATGACGTCATTACACTAGTGTCTCGTTAATTGCTAATTAATCGCATAAAAAAAGTAACTTTTATTGAAGCGCTAAAAGCAGTATATAGCTTTCAGACAACTTCATCTATTTTCCGCCATAATTTCCTTTTCAAGAGTGGACAGTATAAATAAATAAATGAAAAGTTGTTTCCATAAACAACTACCTGTCAGACATATTCTTTTCATGTCTTAACCTAAAAGAAGTTATTTTACTGCAAATCAAGGGTTTTCTTCAATGATCCATACGAGAAAAACCTGCAGAAATCCTGGTATTACCGTATATCTGTGGATTTTACATCTTCATTTCAAACATACTGCTGTGAAAACGACGGGTGAAGCTACAAAAGAGTATGTGTGATAACCGTTGATATGTCAGAATTTTGCTATTTCTACGAAAACAGACTAGATTGCAATTCATGTATTTTAACAGCTATTACATTTCATTGAGAAGTTATAAACAAGTTAATCAGATTTTGGGGTAAGTGTAATTTCACGTCGAAAGGAAAATTTTTTGAAAATCGATAGTTGTGACGTCATACTTATATGCGCGCCACCCTGCTTACAAATCCCTCGTGTCAGGTAGCCACATCGAGCAAAGAAAAAAATAGAATATAAAATCTGGCGTGACATAATCAGCGGCGTTTCTTTGATCTTCGTTTGTTCTCGGGAGAGCGGCATGCCTAACTCGCGTGTTCTCTCTTGAGGCTCCGTTCTTTGTTGTTTTTTGAGACTACGTTGACTCGTGCGGCGTCAAGCCTATGAAGTCACGTCGCCAGCCTTATCCTGCCTTCGTTACGTGACTAAATGATTGCTCAGCAACGAACAGAGGGAAAAACAGGTTTTAAAAAGGAGGGAGAAAAGTTTTACAAAATGAAAACAAAAACAAAATTTAAGAAACAAAAAGCGAATTGATAATTAGAGCTTATCTGGTGAACGTGAAAACTGAAGTTTTATTTTTGAAACGCCATCATGTTATCAAAGTGCAGTTCTAATGCCATTTAGATGGGCTCTGTCGGATATTGAAATACATTTGGGCATAACTGTGAAAACAAAGTTTTGGTGCTTTGACCTAATTAGGACCCAAGAGGTTTCAGTGTTTAATGTCAAATATTCACTCCCATTTTATCTGCTAACGACCAGGATTTAGGCCGCTTCTTCTGAGGGAAACGAGGGCGGGAATTTTAATCCTAAAGTGGAGAACGCACAATTGGGTTTTACGTATAAAAACTTATAAAAACGCGATTACCCACACCCTGAAGTCTAGTCGTTTTGTTATGCTGGAAGCACCTGACAAGACAAGGGATCGAGAGATGGCTCTGTACTGGGCATCTCGGTAGAAGATAGAACCATGGGACTTTGGGGTCCGCTGGAAATACCCGTGCAAATAAATGCTTCAAATTGATTAAATTAATTTTTAAGCTTCCCCAGCTATAAAAACTACAGAATCAAATCATCAAGCTAAAGAGACCAAGAAAAACCGAATGCAAAATAGAACAAATGAAATCAGTATAGGAAAAGAGGAGCTGGTTGGATGGGTGGTGTCACTTGGCGAGGAAATGTGTCATGAGAAGGGAGCTGTCTCGAAAGTGGGGCTAGCCGATGGGAACGCCCTCTATCTGCGGGTCGGTAGGGCCTTTCTTCTCCTCTTTTATCTCTGAATGGTACAAAATTAGCCGAACTCAAGATAAAATGTCAGTGGAAGGTAGAAAAACAGATCAAAGTGGTGGTCAATGCGCTTTGGCCAGCCCCTTGGGAGATTCAATGCCAAAGCCTCTGATGAACAGCGTCCTGGAGCCAACAGCCATTAAAGTTGTTAAAGTTTTCAGTGGGAAAAGCAACCGCACATTTCTCCCAAGCCAGTGAAGTTGACTATATGAGCGTGTATGCCGTAGATCCAGTGAAGAACTTTACCAGACACATATTACGGTAAATGAAGTCACAGCGATGTAAACACTAGACCAGCATTTAAAGCGGCGTACACATAGGGATTTTTAAAAGCACATCAAAGAAGTTCTACAGCTAACGATCCAAGATGCTGGGTAGTGGGCACTGGGATTCTAGAAGTCAGGTGCTTCACCTTCAGATCCGAAAGTGAACAACACGTGAAAAAAGGATTGTTTCAATTTTGGAAATATCTACTCGCTATGAGGTTCAAACGTAGACAAGTGTATGGGAGTACTGAAATGTGATCACTCCTCGGAATGTAATTGTAAAAGCGGCTTCCTCAGGCTAAGCCACCAGCAATAGTGTCTTCTACCCGGAGAGGGGACGGGGGAGGTGGGCACTACACCAGGGTTGAGGAAACGGGTAAAGAGACGGGTGAGGGAGGATGTGTGAAGAGTTTGAAGGGCCATGGTGTTACCTTAGCTACCCGCGTTAAATGATATTATCGGCATGATAATTGTTTAAAGATTTTTTCCTATATTGTTTCATTAATTTAAAAGTTTCTTATCACAACATTTGTTTACTTTTGACACAAAATATAAAATAAATTATGCCATATTTGACTGTTAAATAAAATGCAAATCTTAAAACGTCGCAAGTAACTGCTAAACAATAGCCGTATGTGCCCAAGTATACCCTGAAATACAAACTTACATGATGTAATTAGTGTTTCGTGTCTTCGATCTCTTTGATGTCAAGTTATTCACCAAAGAAGAGAATCCTGGAGAAATAGAGCAGTGTTCTATCGGAAGCTTCAACCACTTTTGGTAATTAAGGAAGAATTCTGTGCGATTCACACTTGGGCTTTAAAAGGTGCCCATAGGATAAGGCGCTTCAAAGGATCACCGTCTGCATCGGGCTTAATAAAGCGCAAAGTGTTAAACTCTAAAAACACAATATAAGTGTAGGCACTGATGAATGTCAAAATCCGTACATATGTGGATGTATTATAGTTTATTAAATAAGAGCAGAATCGAGTGCAAGGACAAGATTTATTTGAATAATTTTTTGACGTTCATGACGAAGACAACCAAAACAGGTTATTATTACTTTGTTGTATAAATAGAAATTGTATGACTGACGTTTAACACTGCATGGGCTTTAACCGGGTCGAGGCGCCAAAACTTTGTTTATATATTTATGGGATGTAACTACATATCACTATCCAGGAGAACCTATTTAAAGTAGAGATCGGCGAACATGGAATTTGGGAAATAGAAGTGAAACAGGATGGCGGCCATTATGACCTTGAAATTGTGTCAAGGTCAAAAATAAAAATAACGTGCACCTGTCCGCTTTGATATGTCCTGTGTTTAGCAAATATTAGAGGAAACAGATTATACGGATGGGAATAACAGCCGGCTTTGGACGAACGAATGATAGACGGACGGACAGACAGACAGACACACAAATAGACGGTCAGATAAACACTCAAACCTATAATCTCCTTTCTTCGGTAATATTCTCTTTACCCGGAGCAATAGAGCGATTTCGTCTTTGTTGAATAATTACAATCCCACTTTTCAGTGGCCAGTTATAATGGATTTAATGTAGACATGTTTAAAATACCTCTTAAATGAACTGTTAACCAGAAAATCACTTGGAATACTTGTTTATACTTTCCTTCTAGATCTTAGGCTTTTGACTTTGAAGGTTTTGAGGTATTTTATGTAAAGGTTCAATTGATGCTTTCATTAAAATGACAGGAGATTTATCAATTCTATGAACCGTTGTGCCCAGCGGAGCTCTATGATGACAGATATCATTGCCCTGTCCTTAACCATGGGCCGTGCAAATGGTGGTCTGCCTCTCTATTCGTAACGTTTCTATTTTCTCCCGGGAAAAGGGCTGTTGTACCAGACCAACCGAAAGAAACAACAACAACTAGACCGATTTCGCTGCCGAGGAACCAAACTTGCAGTGGTGTACATAAAGTTTTGCGCGGGCACATTTCGAACACACACACAATTTTACAGAAAAGCATCGGGATTTTGCTCTTAAAGAAAGAAACTCTATATGTAATTTTATAAGCGGTTTATTTATGCCGTCATAAGACATCGATGATTTCATTAAGCACAATTCAAGGACTCATGGCCCATCACATAACCTTTTTTATTTGCTGTAGGAAAACTCTTTTTCGAAAAGCCATGTGTGGTTGGTTGGTAGTGTGAACTAGATGGAACCGTTTTAAGATTTCCGCTTGAAACATTTCATGGCGTCATAGCATAAAGGCAGAGAAACCATTAATTATATGCAGACAAAAAGTCAATTTTTCGGCGTATGTCGCTTGATAAAAAACGAGAGATGTACTCCTGAAAATGTTGAGCAGCTAAATTGAAGTTCGCTCTTGCTTGCTGAAAACTTTTTACAAGAAAATGCGACAATCGCTTGCTCGCTCACGGTCAATGGTCTGCTCTTTACTCTGACTAGGGTTTTCGATTCCAAAAACAAATAAAGATTATAACTAAGATCAATGTTCTGTTTTAAGAGACAGAAACGTCACGTGACCTTATGATCTTAAAACGGAAAGTTTTTCGTTTCATAGTTTTCCAGAAAAAGGGAAGTGTGTGAAGAAAGGATCCAAGAAATTGGCAACAGGCAGCTCACTTGTCATGCGCAATATCGTTGTTAAAAAGAAAGTTGACATTTGAAAAATAGGTTATTTTCCAATATGTATTCTCTTTACTTTCGGAGTAAAAATAAATTTTGCTAATATTTGTCATTTCATTTTATATAGGTAAACATATTTAGGTGACGATAGATAATGCGAGCAACATACACAAAGATCAAAAGAGGGAGAAAATGAAAAGCGAAAACAGACGGGAAATAGGGGACCGACCATGCACATATCATCCCGCTGTGTATTCTATCTACATGTTTCATACATTCTGTTAACACTGTCCTAGCCTAGCCCAGTGGGCCAAATAACTTTTAAGGACTAAAGTACTTTCGTGTTTTCACTTCAGTACGGTCGTGGTTGTTATACACTACTACTCTTTGTTGCACTGGCAGTCTCTTTCAGTAATTATTTAATACCGCCAGTAACACAATAGTTGTGATCGATTGCAGAACTAACACATAACAGAAAACGCAAATCCAGCTCCGATTTCAAAGGAAATTCTACCACTGGATATACACCTCCCCAGGACAGTCCCTTTCATGTTTTGTTTAATTATTTCTTACGTACTTGATTAATCCATCTGTACTTGACATTTACATGTTATTCGCATTAGTCTGTGTAATTAAAATGCCTCATTAAATCAGACAATCACGTGACAGAGATCAAACAACTGCTTGTTTCCTGGAAGGGCGTATCAAACTAGAGTCATATATATATTTGCATCAAGATAATTAAATAAAAAAAGACTTTTCCAGGGCGCTTTAGATCTTTTGTTGTACATTTTGCTGTACTTTTATTTAAATGAAAGTGAAAATAAAAATAGATATAAAAAATAAAACAAAACCAAGAAAATATAAAATAAAGAAACATTCGGGTAGTTAAATGAAAATACAAAAATGCACATTATGTTTTTAACTCTGAGGTTGCCATAGAAAGCATTGTTGATAGGGATCAGTAGTTTCTTGAAGAATTGATTTACTTGATTGAATATGAGCAAAAGTCTGGCTCTCATCAATACAGCTAGTAAGAGTTTATATGTCTTAAAAAGACCTTGATGAGTTAAAATATATTTTGCACCAAAAGCTTTAGCAAAATCTGCCATTTGCAATAATTTAGAAAAGGAATTAAAATGTGTTTGCACATTTTGAAAGCTGGCCGACCGGTTTGTCATATTAGGACAGATAATAACATCTTTATCAGTTAAGCGTTCTTGCCACCTTCATTGTAGCGTTGTGTCTCTATATTGGTGCTTTCTTGCGCACACCAATGAGAGAAGATGACTTTGGCGAGACGTTGAAACTGCCAGCATCGATCCAGAAAGCTCCAACAACGCATGACGTAACATGTGACATAGGTATATGATAACCGATCACTGATCCACTTTCCGCCGACCAATTGACTACCGGCCAATTATTCACTTTCCACCAGTTAAAAACAAAAACAGCCATCTGACCCCAGGACATTTTTCTGCAATGCTAAATTGTTTGATGATGGCTAACCATTTTTTAACAATAAATGCAACAGCAGTCCAGTAATACCTAAAATGAATGACAGTACATGTTCCACCTTTTCATGCTGGTATATTATTGCAGCCTACCGGCATTATGTGTGTTCTCTTTGATTATTTATTTGTGGTGTTATTGCTTGTTGTTGTCTTGATGTGTTGCAACTGTTTTCAGTTTCACGGGATAAAGTTTACCCAGGATTACCATCAAGTTATTGGTATAGATTTACGGATAAAAACACAAAATGTGGTTAATTGCCAGTGGTTCGATGTTTCTTTTTGTTTTAGTGCTAGTCAGTTGACCAGTGATCAGTTGGTCGGAGGCCCGTAGATTGGTGAACAGTTGGCCGATGGACAGCTGACAGACACTTAATTTTTGGTTGGCAATGGCTTTTGTTAAGCAAACTTTTCTTTGGTGTGGTTGATATTTGACTTGTCTTGTAATATTAAAGAAGAAGGTCAAATTTTCCGCAAAGCTAACAAACTTATTCCAATTCTGCTTCCCCTGTGGCTTGGAGGAATCTTAAAAAGAACCACTGTTTTCCATTCCATGCATGTCGTAGGAGGCGATTTATTTGAATTTATTTCTTTCTAACCCTTCTTTTACTACTTTGTCATCCCCTCTTCTTTTTTCCCCATGTGTTTATTTTGCAAGTGTGTCCCAATATAGATATCATAATCGTCCTATTCGTCAAATAAACAAACAGTCTAATTCTGCTAATCCTGGCAACTAGTGTGAAAAAATAGCTATTAAAAAGAGTTCTCGGGTCCTGATTGTGCATGTGCCCTACGATGCTTCGATAATGCCAGGTTCTCCAGAACGTTCTCCCTTTTAATACTGCAATATTATCGTTTTCGAATGACACACACGACCCTATTAGTACAAACTGAAGCGATTGGTAATGTCATGTTCTCCTCTAAAGTATAGTTTGCTGTACTTTTGCGATAAGTTTCCGAACGTTCCGCGGAATGCATAATTGAAATGGCTATGAAATATGGCTATGAGGTACAGTTATTAGATATGTGGAATGTATCATTGATTTGGTTATGAGATATGGCTATTAAATATTGTATGAGATATGGGTATGAGATATGAGTATAAGATATTTTTATGAGATGTGGAATGTATCATTGATATAGCCATGAGATATACGGACAATATCATTGATGAGGCTATGAGATATGGCTATGGGATTTGGCTATAAGATATGCGGGCAGCATCATTGATATGGCTATGAGATATGGTAATGAGGTATGGCTATGAGACATGGTTATGAGCTATGGCTATGAGGTATGCCTATGAGATATGGTTATGAGCTATGGCTATGAGATACTTCTATGAGATATGGCTATGAGATATAACTATGGGCTATGTGGGCAGCATCATCGATATGGCTATCAGAAATGTTGATGAGATATTGTAATGAGATATTGTACTGAGATATGACTATGAGCTATGACTATGAGATATTTCTATGAGATATGGCTATGAGATATAGCTATGAGATATGAGGGCAGCTTCATTAAGGTGGCTATAAGATATGCGAACAGCTTCATTGAGATGGCTATGAGAGTACCTCGGTGTTTCATATCTGTAATTGGTATACTGTCCACTGTATATACTGGTATACTCTTTACTATAACATACTAAAGGCTCTCTTATTACACGGAGACACTGTTTTTCACCTTGATAAAACATTTCTGTTTAAAAATATAAAAAATAGAACTACTGAATATCGATCGCAGAAAAGACTTTGAAATAAAGGAGATTTTAAAGTGAATATTTAAAGCAATATTGTTTTTGCTTTTTTGTACATTCGTGGCAACTCGTGTGTAAGCATCGCTACAACTCACTTCCTGTGCGCTCTGTAATTTTTCAAAGTGTTAAAATAACCAAGTTAAGGATGGTATCTATTACATTATGTGGTTATGTTAGAGAAAAAGACTGTCTAAATTGACGCAATCCTCACAGAGAAAATAATGTTGTATAACTGGGAGTTGCGTCAAGCTTGTTAAAAGCATCATTCTCAATTCCCTTACAAGTGAGCATTCAAGTGCTGTGTTCATTTTTACAATAAATGACCTAACTTTAATCAGACATAACAAGACAGAAATATTTTTGTTACAATCTAGCATATGAAAAGCATCGAAAACTTTGAGTTAAAATAAGTGTAGAGCAATATGTTTTTAAATATTTTTCCGGTTCGTCGGACTGTAAATGGACAAGGACTTTGCACAAGCGCGGCTAGTTTGGTTTATGCACTGTTTTTCGGCTAGACTGCAGTCTCGAATCAGTGCTCAGTATGGTCTAATACAGTATGCAAATCACAGGTAATATTCTGTTAAATAAAATTTTAAATACAGTTACTCCAAGCAGAATTCAACTGATGTGTTGATTTCTGAAACAAATGAAAAGAAATTTTCAGCAATGAAGCAAATTGCAAGAAACGAACACAGAGAAAAAAAGAAGAAAAAATGTCGACACTATCTCGGTTACCTTTTCTTTGAGATTCCTGAGTACTGCTGTAACTTTTGCCAAATATCTTCCCTTTATGAATACATGAGGCCTTGTTTTGATTAAGTGAGAAATTATATATTTTGGACCCGCACATAAGACAGAATTTTACCCTTTCAACACTTTCATGGTCATCGGTTCGATGTGATATGCTAATTCGACTATTGAAAGTATCCTTTCTCTGACTGATGAACTGTGCACATTCTGGCGGAAGTAACCAACAAACCTGGATCCTCATAAATCGCCCTCTAAACAACATTGTCTGGCAGTTGTTTTTTTTTTTGCAAATGTTGTACAAATTAGTGCAAAGAGAAAATCAGCGGTACTAGCAATGAATTTTTACTTCACTTTCGTATTATAGCCCTGTGAATGCTAGAACGTGTTGGTAGAGATATTAAATTATGACGTAAAATTAGTCAAGTTTATTTAATAAAAGTGATATCTCACAAATAAAAAATGACTCAAGTTGCACTTAACAATATGAGAATCAACAAATGCAGTGCCTAAGCAATCAGTAAAACATTTATGGTGTTAGTTAAACCTTACACGCCATACCAGGGTAAATAAAAGAAGGATAATTGTTTCAAGAAAAAAACTCATAAGATCTTGTTGAGCACATAAAGGTTTAGCTTACATTGCGTGCGATCTGGGTTGGAATTGGAAAACCAAATCAAAGTTATAACACATCTCTGAGCGAACGTTCAGAGTGCTTTGCTTTAGCTTGAAATTTGAACACAGCAATCAAGCCAACAGTATGATTTGGCATTTTATGCCAATTCAGTCAGCAAGTAAAACTTAAATATGAGTTCAAGAGTGCTTTTATTTAGTGTATTTGAGTTCATTTGATTGTTATTAAATTTAACGTTAAAATTTGCCAAAACTTTGACAGCAGTTGGACATTTCTTTCAGTTAGCGCATTGTATGTAATTTATAAAATATTTTATTCATTTCCTATTGGTGTGTTATTCAATATGCAAAGTAATGAAAATGCAGATACATAAAATTACATAAATACCCTTTATCACAGCGTAAAAAGCAAAAATACAGATTCTTTAAAACTAAACTGATTGTATTTGGACTTGCAGCGGCTAATTTGTTCAGTATATTTCTTTATATTGTCCGGATTTTTGCATATTTGTCAATCACACCATAGCTTATGACACACATATTAAGGAATGGCGAATGACCAGTTTTAAAAAATAAAAATTTCATACAGATTGGGTTTGTACAATATAGGTATTTCTAAAGCATCTCTAAACCAGTTTATCTCATCTTCATCTATTTAAATAACACTTAAGCACGCTCTGTAACGCTTAGTTTTTGTTAAGACACATAAAGACTGATAGACCTTTCACACCATATTACTGCATGAACACGACAGAGCCTTCTTTAATATGTGAGCAGAATTCCCTTCACATGGCCTGTATTAAAGCCCCCATCTTACGATATTATCCCATGCAATTCTGTTATCGAACATCAAACTTATAAAGAAAATAAATTGGGCTATAGTAAAGTTATACAATCCAAACGTTTTTGCACGAGGTCAGTTGGATTCGCTTCATATATCTATTCCAAACGTTCTTTGACATATCAAAACATCTGTCTACTTACAAAGATAGTCTACAGTTATGTTTAAGAATATGATAAATATGAGCGCCATCAAAAGCAACCCCTCCACTGACTTTGATTGAATCACTTTAAAAGCGTGGATGGAATGTACTGTCGTAAGGTTAGAATTGTAACTTTTCTCTACTTGTCGAATGAGCTACAAGTTTTTCTGCATTTACATATTGAATGCGCTTAAGATTTCTCTACATCTACTTATTGAATTAGTTAAAAGATCTCTCTGCATGTACTAATCGAACGATCTATAAGCTTTCTTTATATACCGGGTAAAATGTAAGTTTTCTCTACATATCGAATGAGCTATAAGCTTTCTTTACATACCAGACGAGATGTAAGTTTTCTCTACATATCTCATGAGCTATAAGTTTTCTCTACATATCAAATAACTTTATTTAAACATTTTCATACACGCACACATAGAATTCCAAGTATATAATGGTCTACACAGATGTCAGCAATCTCAGTAAAAGAGTGAATTATACCTGGCTTCTAATGACTCATTCTATAACTATGCCTGCGTAACTTTTGTGTGGTCTTCGGCAATTTTATGTTTGGCAAAACTGTATTATGTGTAAAAATATATTAGCAGAATGAACTCTACATTTGCAGCAATATTTTAAAAATTCGTATAGGATTACAAATAATAAACGCAATTTTTCAATGCCTTTACTAAAATAAATTCAATTATGTGTTCGTAACCCGTCATGAGTCCGCTGTAGGCGTCAACTTAAAGTCGATTTGATGTCATCATTTATGTTATTGTTTATTGGCAATAATTGGTTTGCTTCACTCGCCTCATTACCATGGCCCTGGATATTTTTAATGGGATTTTTTACCGACGCATTGTTTCTTTGCAAAGTGATTTTAAAAAATTAAACTGACAGCTGCATTTGGGAAATTAGATTAAAGTGTGCTAAATTTGCGAGTGTTTTGCAAGCCTTTTGTATACGAACCGTGAATGGATGTTCAGACGGTACAATGTGTGAAGAAAATCAGCGGGAATAGGCTCAGTTCTGACGTCATTAATACTATCTACCAAATAATGATCTGTATTTTTTAAATCCTGTGCTGTATGTAGTTCGTAGAAATTCCTGCGCACTAAAACTGTCAGTCAGTCTGATCGCAGTGCCTGGGTAAAACACAGTGCTATAAAGCTAAAAAAAACTGACGCCCCTGGTGGTTTAATTCTCTTTCGAATACCATTTCTAGTTATGCTTATTGTTTTAAATATAATATCACACAAATATCACATATTTTTTGCAGTTAACCAATATCGCAACAGACGCTGTAAACCGTTGGAGACAACAGCGAAATACTTTGCAGGACTCACACTTTAACTAGTGTTACTGGACTCACATATTTATCTGTTTCAATGGACTCACACATTTACCTGTTTCAATGTACTCACACATTTACCTATTTCACTGGACTCTCACATTCACCTGTTTTACATCTCAACTAATTTTGCTTTGTTCAAAGAAGCAAAGAGCCTTAAAGTCTTTATCTCATCCTGATGTGTGAAAACTAGTACAGTACATCGCTGATGGCGTTTCACTGCTAAATCTCCGCACTTACTTGCTCTTTCTTATTCCACATAGCAGCGTAAATTTAATTTAAACCTTTGCAGTTTTTTGTTACTATGTCCGACAACAGAAGTGCTTAAACATGTGTAGTATTGTGAAGACTTTGCAAACATGAGCATTATGTAAAAATTTGTATATGGAATAGATTGAAGCCACATATACACTTCCTAGGCTTCTTCTTTTGCTTGTTTTTGAATTATTTATCAATCAAACATTACGTATTATATTATATTATATTATATAAGTTAAATAATAATAATATGCCGTGCGGTGCGCTGAAGTAAAACTAACTTAAAAGGTTTAAAAAACGTCCAACGTGGTATTCTTGCTGTCGTTTTAAAATGGATCATTTTACAAAGTAAAAATGAAAGTAGTTAAACCGTAGTTGAAAAATCCAAAGGGTAATTCTTTAATATAGAACTGAGAATTCAAAGTGAATTTTTCTTCGTTGTTGCAGACTAGTTGTCTGAAAAATCAAACAAGCCAGCAAAAAAAAAAAAAACCCGACTAATTCAGACATACATCTTTTATACTTATTTTATACTTTCTAAGTGCAAAAAAAACATCTTGATTGGTTCTGCTGGTCGAGCAAGTTTTCAAAACATGATTAGCCATGCTATCGTTTGTGGCAATTGGTGCCAACCATAATTTACTAAAGAAGTGCAAACAAGTAAAAAGCTTATGCCAACCTCATTTACCCTTCGCGAAAAGTAAAAAGCTACTGCCAACTTCTCTTCCTAAACATGTTAGTAAAAAAAAAATGGTCTTGTTTTCTCAGTCTCCTTGACGGAAGCTAAAATCGCTTGTATAACGCCATTCAGTAAACAGTTTTTATCAGGTCTGCATGGAGAAAAGCTAACACAGGTGGTTCAAATGCTACAGAAAAGCATACCGAAAAACAAGTAGCTACTTTGAAGTTTTGTTAATTGAGACGTTCAAAGTACTTGACTGATGCAGTCGTATACTCTGATATAATAAGGAATACTCGTGTCGAAAAGAAAGTCGGTGTCTTTTCCTTGGCACATTTTGTCCAAGTGACTTCCTGTTGTTGTCCAAGAACCAACCTCTATGTAAGGGCATGGCTGGTAATCGTTGTTGTCCAACAACCAACCTCTATGTAAGGGCATGGCTGGTAATCGTTGTTGTCCAAGAACCAACCTCTATGTAAGGACATGGCTGGTAATCGTTGTTGTCCAACAACCAACCTCTATGTAAGGGCATGGCTGGTAATCGTTGTTGTCCAACAACCAACCTCTATGTAAGGGCATGGCTGGTAATCGTTGTTGTCCAACAACCAACCTCTATGTAAGGGCATGGCTGGTAATCGTTGTTGTCCAACAACCAAACTCTATGTAAGGGCATGGCTGGTAATCGTTGTTGTCCAACAACCAACCTCTACGGCGATACAGTCTGCTGTAGATAACACCTTTTTACTGTGCTGACCCATTGGAGATTCTGCGAAAAAATAGTACTCATAAAGAGAGGAACTACTTTTTAAAATACTTATCGGCTCTGTGTTAATACATTACACATAGATTCCCTCAGAGGTTAGCTGTTTTATAGCAACGTATAACCTCCCGATTATGCAGAAGGCGCGCTTTATGTGCATAATATAAATTACAGTAAAACCTGTCTCCGGTCAAACCTGTAATTTGTTGGCAACTCCATAATTCGAATAAAATATTTCAGTTCCTTTTAATTTTCCATTGTATCTATATAATACGAACCTGGATAATTCGGACACCTAACTATTCCGTACACTGGACACAGTCTTTCACACGCACTTGTAGGTTTTACTGTATGAATAACCCGAGTGATTCGATCAAGCTAATGGTGCTGTTTTCATTTGTCTCCCAGATAATGCCAATAAAAATGTACCGTAACAAATATGATTGCTGCTGTTGCGAACTGTTTATTCCCGTAACGCTTGCCAAGTCCCAGGTGGGTTATGCGCGTAAGCGTTTGATATTGTCCATTCAAAATGTTAGAGAAATTAACTGAATTGTATTA
The DNA here is from genome assembly GCA_949752745.1 of Protula sp. h YS-2021. NCBI lineage: Eukaryota > Metazoa > Annelida > Polychaeta > Sabellida > Serpulidae > Protula > Protula sp. h YS-2021. Next base: position 2,793,220 of record OX457029.1, read on the forward strand.
TTAATCAAAATTGGAAATTTATAGAAATTTAAATAAAAAAGGGTACAAGGATCTGATCCTTCTTACTTCAGTAAACATTGCAACGTTGGAACAACGTTGGATAGACGTCGCACCCGACACCGGATCAACGTTAGGTTTTGGTTGTTTATTTCTACCTCCCGATATTGGAGGTAATCAACGTTACGTAAAGGTTGCAAATGGAAGTCGAAACAACATCTATCTCCCGGCATTGTCTAGAAGTTGGGAAGGCGACGATATGTAGACAATAAAAATATGTCATCGCCATCTTGACAGCGAAAGTCAAAGCAGGATAACCCCTCCCGCACAGTATCACACCCGGAAATAGCCGGGTACCGGGATAATTCTCTGATAATATCCGGTTACCGGGATAATTCTCTGGTAATATCCGAATGACAGGATAATTCTCTGGTAATATCATGTACTGGGATAATTCTCGGGTAATATCCGAGTACCGGGATAATTCTCTGGTAATATCCGGTTACCGGGATAATTCTCTGGTAATATCCGAATGACAGGATAATTCTCTGGTAATATCATGTACTGGGATAATTCTCGGGTAATATCCGAGTACCGGGAAAATTCTCTGGTAATATCCGGGTACCGGGATAATTCTCTGGTAATATCTGGATATCGGGATAATTCTCTTATAATATCGGCATACCGGGATAATTCTCTGGTAATATCCGAATGACGGGATAATTCTCTGGTTTCAATCCAAGTTGACTAGTTTTTACAACTGGAATTGATCATTCAATACAATTAATTAAAAAAAAATCCGTGACTGGCTTGCAGGATAACGTCAGAACTTATGGAGAAACTCGGGTACCAGAGTTCTGGTACATAATGAATGGCAGAACCACACCCCCTCCCCCTCGCCCTCCCCCCACCCCCTCCCCCCCCTCCGTCGCCCGCAGAGTGGACACTAATTTTGCCTCTTAATCAATTTTTTAAGAAAATATCTCTAAATAACTAGCAATGTTTCCAAATAATTAGAGATCTCTGTTATTCATTTATAAATATCTACCAATCAATAAATAATACATCTAAATAAGTAGACTAAGTGATACCACTTTGCATTTAACTAATTGAAGCTAATGAAGGGTTCAAGGTAACATTTCAATTAAAGATATGCATTATTCATATAGAGATATCAAAAGCTGGATCTGAGATATTTCCAAATCAGTTGAAGATATCGTTAACTATTTAGTGACATCTTAATCAAACATTTAATAGGAGAGAGGAATGAAACGCTCTTACACCACAAGACAGTCTGAAACCAGGAGAAAAGTCCATGTGAGGTTCATTACTTTCATTTTGTTTGCAGAGAATATAAAATCTATCATTCTAGACCACCAGCTGAAACATTGCACGGAATTACCCCCCGACAAATATTGCAGAAATTTCTTGAAAATTGAAACTTTATCCGATCAGCAGTAATAAGTTCTGCGCGTCTTGTACGAGTTAGTGCACCTTAAAGCTCATCGGGGATTTCAGGCAAACATCTTCAAATAATTGTTTTTTCTCTCAGACTTAAAAACTAAAAAAAAAAAAAAAAAACAGTTCTAGGCCTTTGTAGCAGCCAAATTGCACTAGAGCATTTTTAGACAGCAATAGAAAAACAAACAAACAACCTAACAAACAAAAACAAACAACAAAAACAGCTATGGATAGCAAAATTATAGGTTACCTCAACGATCTAGAAGTTCCGGCGGAGCATACTTAAGTTAATTTTATCAGTTTCCGAGCTATTATACTTTGTTTTTATTTGAGTTTTATTAAAAGTGATTGCGAGCCATAATGATCTACTGGGGCATATAAACCATTTTTTTAAGTGATATCAACATTAAGCCTTGAAAGAAAAAAAAATGCTTATAAACGCTATGAATAAAAAAAAGGACTCCCGTCGCTTAAGGTACTCCGTGTAATGTTTTTTTTTTCTTTGAGAGGTATGTGACTGTTTGAATTAAGACTGGAATATTCTCAGTCATGTTTGTTTTCTCGGCTCAGGGACACAACAGAAACGGGCATGCGAAAACAAAAAAAAAAAAAAAAAAAACCCAAAAAACAATGAGTTACTGACGCAACAGAAACACAACCCATTGGGGGGGGGGGGGGGGGTTTGGGTAAAAATACGAAACGTTTCTATGAAGTTGTGATCACGTGAACACAAAGCGATTGCTTTCAGAATGCCCTGTGATTAATAACAGTGATGAAGGCTGGGCAAGTGTAATTGCTTTCACAACTAAGGGAAAACCATTGAGCGAAAAAAAAAACCGCTGCAAAAATCTCATTTGTAATTTCGGGGGGCAATATTCACCTTGTTTCTGGACAGATTTCAGAGTATTTATTTGGGGCCCTTGCGGATGGGTTCGGCCCCAGCAAACATTAAGACGTCAGAATGACGTCGGGTCGACGTCATGACCCGACGTTTCCGACGTCGGACTGACGTGCCGGTCTTTGTTGTATATGAAATGGAACCGACGTCGGGTTTTCAACGTCAGAATGACGTCGGGTTCCGACCTAAATCCGACGTCGGAATTAAGTCGGTTTTAGGTTGTATATGAAATTGGAACCGACGTCGGATTCCGACCTGAAACTGACTAGAGTTATATAATTAATAGATAATTAATTATTCAACTGCTGTTGTGAAATACATATGAAGGCATTTTCCATGTACATTTTTTACAATCTAGGAAGAAAAATACCGACGCGCCATCAAAATTCTAAAATTTTCATGTAAAAATTACGTTTTTTCTTCCTCTTTTTCAAAATGACTTCCATTTCCCGTGAGCGGTTATAATGTTCATCGCTTTTTGGTCGTTTTTGCAACGTCGGAATGACGTCAAAAAACCGACGTCGCCTCGACGTCGGAATAAAGTCGGGTTTTGGGGTAATAGGTCAGAATATGGTTGTGAAGTCGTCGCGACCAAAATACAACCTTTTTTTCAACCGACAAGACGTCGGTCGTTTGCTGGGGCACGGCTGTGAATTTCTGTTGATGTACATTGTACCTCAATATTTTCGCATCATTTTGATGTAAAAATGTACTTCAATGAGAAATAACCGGTAAATAAAAGCAGAGAAAATAAGAGCTTTTTAAAATAAAATTTTCTTACGTTTCTCGCTCATCACTGTTGATACTCGCTGCAGTCTTGACCATGTCCCAGACTTTTTAGTAAAGCCTGAAATGACCTGTGACAAATTGCCCAGTTCATGTATTTATTGCTCAGTTCATGTATTTATTACTCAGTTCATGTGTTTATTGCTCAGTTCATGTATTTATTGCCCGGTTCATGTATTTATTGCCCGGTTCATGTATTTATTATCCAGTTCATGTATTTATTGCTCAGTTCATGTATTTATTATCCAGTTCATGTATTTATTGCCCAGTTCATGTATTTATTGCTCAATTCATGTATTTATTGCTCAGTTCATGTATTAATTGTTCAGATCATGTATTTATTACCCAATTCATGTATTTATTAGCCAGTTCATGTATTTATTGCTTAGTTCATGTATTTATTACCCAGTTCATGTATTTATTGCTCAATTCATGTATTTATTACCCAGTTCATGTGTTTATTGCACAGTACATGTATTTATTACCCAGTACATGTATTTATTGCTCAATTCATGTATTTATTACCCAGTTCATGTGTTTATTGCACAGTACATGTATTTATTACCCAGTACATGTATTTATTGGTCAGTTCATGCATTTATTACTCAGTTCATGTCTGTATTACCCAGTTCATGTATTTATTACCCAGTTCATGTATTTATTGCACTTTTTGTAACGTTGTCTTTCAGAAGAAGTCTCGGACTAATTAAAATGATTCCGATTTGTTTTAACTGAAAATACTGAAAATACTGCGGGCGGACGATTTCATAGATATGAAGATTTCAGATAGGGTAATGCGTAATTTCATACTGACACCGGAGGGTAATGCGCAATTTCATACTCACACCGGCGGATAATGCGCAATTTAATATTCACACTCAAGGGATAAGCGTAAATTTGCTTGTACCATCATAATGTAAAGCTCACCCGGGCACCTCCAGGAACAGGCCAACTACGTAGTGCCATTTGATCAATAAAACCAAATTCGGCACACGTATATAAAATTTGTAGATGATTAGAGAGCTGTCGCTATTAGAGGAATGATTAGAAAGATGCAAAAACCCTTGGAGAGCTGAAACACGCGCTGTCGTGAAGTTCCTGAAATCAACAAATCCACCGGTGCCCCAAATACAGTGTAATACCGCTGTCGTGATGTCCCTGAAGTCAGCAAATCCACCGGTGCCCCAAATACAGTGTAACACGCGCTGCCGTGAAGTCCCTGAAGTCAACAAAACAACCGGTGCCCCAAGTACAGTGTAACACGAGCTGTCGTGAAGTCCCTATAATAATACCATCTGGGAAAGAGGGCCACTTTTTGACAGAACCGAATACTGGACTGTATTATAAAACAATATCACAAATAGGACCACCTAGATGGTCCTGGTTGGTTCTATTTCCCAGGTTCCACTATGATATTTATAGGTGCAGTTAGAGGCAATGGGGCCGGGGGAGGGGGCATTCACCCACAGTTCCAGCAGTCAGCAAGTACAAAACGGTGTCCAGTTACTTGATTGCTCGCAGTGTATTCTATGCACTCGGGATGATACCGTTAGAATCTCCGCCGTTACGGGAGTACTCGCATCTCCGTGGTGGATTCTATACATTCGGGATGACACCTTTAGAATCTCAGTAGCAAATTAACCTGGATCACATGAGATTCTGCTTCTTCCTTTGTTTGCTGACTGGTGTGAGCATTACTCAAATGATAGATTGTGTGTGGGGGGGGGGGGGGAGGAGGGGGAGGGTGATGATGGATTGTGGAAGGGGGATTCTTGGAAAAGAAAGTAAATATGTTCAACTCAAATATTTTATTACTAAAATTATCCCCTCCAATTACTCGAAAAAAATTGCCGGTATCATATATAAAAATATTAGCTGCGGCCACCCTTCACCCTGCCCCCACCCCTCTTCCTGCCCGCGGTTGCGGATGGGGTAATCCTTCACGAATGTCAGTCTCACGAGAATTTTTTTTTGACATCATGCGAAAATAATTTAGGGATGCACGAGGTGAACTTGGAATATAAATAAATAAACATGCAATTTGATAATAAAGTTATATTAAATTCAGAGTATTGCACCCAACTGACACATGAAAGACATGCAATTTTCCTATTACACTGCAAGTTCAAAAATTTTTGGAGAAATTTATTTTTAGCTCTCTTGGCAAGGCTACATCTGGATGTGAAAAATTTATTCCTAGAATGCGTTGGAATCGGCTATTCGGCCAAATTTCGGGTCGTAAATTTTAATAATTTACAATGTGTGATTTATTCGTAGACAACACTTTGTTGCAATAACTTATTTTTAACCCCAGTGGTGGTTGCGGGATGGGGTTGGGATGGGTTAGGATGGGCAGGGGGGGGGGGGTGGAATGGGATAGCAGAGGGGTTTGTTTGTACGAATCACTAGTATTGCTGAACTTGTCCATTTCAGAGAAGTGCCCTTCTTTTGTTATGGTGCATTGGGATTTTTGTGTACAGTCAAACCTCAATAAACCGCACACCAGAGGAAATGAGCTAATTTGTCCGGTTTAGCGAGATGTCCGGTATATTGACGGTCCCTCATTTTCTACACTTTAAAGCAATATCAGCACAACAGTTTGCCGGCCCAAAGAAATGATATATGATGCTTGATTTTTTCATAATTTTAAGAATGACTGTTTGGCGGACGAGAAGAGAGTCCCTTGCGGAAAAAGTTGCCATATGAGACAGTTCAGATTTTTAGCGACAGTGAAAAAAAAAGTTCAAGCGTGCACCCTCACCACATAATTTTATAGCGTTTTCGAAAGTTAATCAACCATCTTAAAAGTCATCAAGCCCCAACTATATTGCTAAATGTTTTGCATTCAATTTAGTCCGGCATTGTGAAGTTTTCCGTTTATTGAGGTCTGTTAGTTTGGAAATGGATGAAACTAAAAAGCGACCCATAAAATCTGTCAGGTATAGCGAATTGTCCGGTGTATTGAGGGTCTCCGGCCCTGGAATTTTACTAGATTTTAATCTCGGATGGCTGTATTAACTGCATGGAATTGGCTACCCAAATCTGACGCACGTTAAGCAGACAAGCTACTGCAGGGGTATGCTTCGCACGGATGTGTTCTACGGATTGCGGAAACACCACCCCTCTCGGTCCACAACCCTAGTTCATGACTGTGTGTTGGCAGAGGAGGGGGCGGAGGCAGGTATCAGAAATCGCACACCATTTCATTTACTTTCTGTCAAACACACAAATTCTACATTCCTTTCATTGGTCTTGATTTGCTAAATTGATAAAGAGGATCCACGTCTTGGACAGTGGCGAAAGTGCCTTTCATGTCCTATCAATTTCTGTACGTTCTCAGAATAGATGGGGTTGGCCTTTTATTAAAGACGAAGGCCATTGAAGAAAACAGCCCACTTGAGACGGAGTAAATCTTTTCTCTTGCAAATCAAATTACTTAAACCCAGATGTCTTCGCAAAGATGTTGAGAAATACGACTTAACATTACTTCGATACCTCTCATTTCACCAAGAATCATCAATGAGGCATTTTATATGGACAGCTGAAATTAATTGAGTCATGCCCCCCGCCCCACCGCTGCAATGGGTGGAGGAGAGAGGGAGGAGGTGGAGGGAGGTGGGAGGTGCGGGAGTGGTTGGAGGTGGGAGGTGGGAAGGTATGGATCTGCAACACACACCCACAAAACTAAAAACAACACAGTTTATATTGGAGTGCTTAACTGACAGTGACAAAGCACCACGGCAGTGTGCCCAGCTTTGCCGCGGAACAAGGAACGGTTCCCTGAGACTGTGGGAACAAAAGTAACTCACAGGTGACGAGTGGTAGGGAGGGATTGGAGGATAGGGGGGTACTCCTTCAGCTGGGTGAGGTAGTTACGTGTTGCAGAGAAAAAAAAAACAATTAAGCAAACAAATTTGTACAAAATTTCCAGGGATCTTATCGCGTTTGTTTTTACATGGCTAATGATCTTTTCGTTGAAGAGGATGTTGACTTTTAGAATTAGGCTTTTTTCAGAAACGATATTTTCAACATGCGGCAGTCTTTGGTCTCATTTTTCTGTAACTTTCAAGACCCAATACTGTCCCTAGGACGTCAGAACATGACGTTATAAGACCGTCGCCTTTTGACTTTGGAAATTACAAGTTTGAAAGAAAGAAAAGACTACATTGCCTGGACGTTAAGACGTTTAAAGATTTACTAGGGTAGCATTGGCGGATACAGCTTTCGGCCAAGGGAGAGGGCGGGGGGGGGGGGGTTCAACTTGGGTCAGCGTGGAAGTAGGGCGTGCGTGCGCGGTTCTACGCCAGCTGGGGGTCTGTTTTTGGGGGGGATTTAGGGGGGAGGGGGTTACAACCCCCGAACCCCCCCCTCCCACTTGGATCCGCCACTGGGTCGTGAACTTGTTGAGCACTGACATTACCCTTGCTCTCCGGCGTCAGCCTTACAGAGATTACCGTATACTCTCGTGGCACCGCTCCATTTTAACACCACACAAACACTAAATCAAAGCCTGCCACATACATATTGCTAGCCAGCTTTGTAGAGCATGACTCTTGCTCCCCCCCCCCCCCCCCTCCCAAGAGGCAGCGACTCCATAATTGTGTCACATTTAGCGACTGTGGCCCGTTTGGTCTGATAGAAGCTGTCCTTTTAGGAGCATTGCTTTCAGTTTTGGGGTTATTGGTGCTGTTCTCTTTGATAAATATTAGATGAACAATTAGGGTCAATTGTTCTTCGGGTTGAAATAAAGATTGTGAGAGATATAACCTGTGTTTTACAACTGTTTGTGTAAGTAAACAAAAGATGACGCCAGCAGTTTTGTTTTAGGGCTCTTCCAGAAGTGACGGAAGACGTAAGTGTGTAGTAATAAACCTAATAAACCTGTGTGGGGGAGTAAACAAATTGCATGCCTGAAAATAAAAAAAAACAGAGGTTCAAAGATGGTAAGACCGACGAAAATACGGGTCACATGAGCGATGTAATGAGCGATTTAATGAGCGATGTAATGAGGGATATAATGGGTCCTGATCGTTGTTTTACGTCACGCAGCACTGAAGACGAGTCAGCAGCTCGCTGAGACTTCAAACTGAAGGTCAAAGGTCACTCCTGATCACTCAACTGGTCATTTCTAACCACTCAGCTGAGCACTCCTGATCATTTCTGATCACTCAACTGAGCACTCCTGATCACTCAAGTGATCACTCCTGCTCACCCAAACTTAGCACTCCTGGTCACTCAACTGATCATTCCTAACCACTCAACTGAGCACTCCTGATCACTCAACTGAGCACTCCTGATCACTCAACTGATCACTCTTGGTCACTCAACTGAGCACTCTTGATCACTCAACTGAGCACTCCTGATCACTCAAAATGATCATTCCTGATCACTCAACTGAGCACTCCTGATCACTCCACTGAGCACTCCTAGTCACTCAAAATGATCACTCCTGATCACTTAAGTGATCACTCCTGCTCACCGAAACGTAGCACTCCTGATCACTCAAAATGATCACTCCTGATGACTCAAGTGATCACTCCTGCTCACCCAAACTTAGCACTCTTGGTCACTCCTGATCACTCAACTGAGCACTCCTGATCACTCAAACTGAGCACTCCTGATCATTCCTGATCATTCCTGATCACTCAACTTAGCACTCCTGATCACTCAACTGAGCACTCCTGATCACTCAAAATGATCACTCAAGTGATCACTCCTGCTCACCCAAAATTAGCACTCCTGGTCACTTCTGATCACTCAACTGAGCACTCCTGATCACCCAAAATTAGCACTCCTGGTCACTCCTGATCACTCAAACTGAGCACTCCTGATCATTCCTGATCATTCCTGATCATTCCTGATCACTCAAACTGAGCACTCCTGATCATTCCTGAGCACTCCTTATCACCCAAACTGATCCGTTCCCTTTGTTTCTCTCTTTTTTGTAGGCTGTTTAGTTGCTTCAAAAAGACTGTCAGACGAAGAGAAGCTGCTAGAACATTTGTTTGAACATTACAACCCTTCTGCGAGACCTGTCCTCAATTCTTCCAAGACAGTCACTGTGGGGCTGCGCTTTTCATTGTTACAAATCCAAGACTTGGTAAGTCCTTTGCCTGAATTTTTTATAAGTATTTGTTTTGATTCGTGCACTGTGATATTTTGCAAACAATAAATAAATAAAATTGTGTTTACTAAGTGACTGATACCGGATGTGTCTTGTGGATTTTAATGGTTTATTTATAAAACCCCAATTGAATAAGTGAGCTCTGGTGTCTTGCAGTGACAGCGTTAATAACGAAACAGGATTTCGGCCTGTGAAGAGCCTATTCTGTTGTCATAGTGCAACTGGTGCCTGACGCAAACGTTTTACTCTAAAATGTCACTGTGACCGTTGGTAGTAAAAGCAATCAAACAGGATAGGGTACTTTGGCAAAAATAGGCAGTCATTAGTGAATGAACGTAAAGAAAAGCTCATGCCTTTACATTGTAAATGAAACTGTCATGCCTTGTTTTAATGAATTTGATTGAATGAATTTTTCAGAGACAAAAGGTGTTATAGAAAAGATCAAATGGTTTTACGAATGACGACTGTCTAGTTAGGGTTGTTATGTGTTTTTACTGATACTTATGATATACTTATGGTGTACTGATGGCGTACTGATGGTGTACTGATGGTGTACTGATGGTGTACTGATGGTGTCTTTTCAGAATGTGAGAAGTCAGGTGTTTACCACAACGGGACTTCTGATTCTGGTAAGTAGAATTGTAAATGTTAGAACCCAATTACAAATTTGGCCCATTGGCCGAGGGTTCTGAACCGATGACAGATTTGTAATCGGGTTTCCCGTTGACCAGTGGGAAACTCAACTATTAGGTCGTAACATAAACCCTCTGAATAGCACGTTTTATTGAATACAGTAAAACCTGGTCAATGCGGACAAAATTTGTCCGGATTAGCAAGGTGTCCAGATTGCTCAGGTTATGCAAAAATGACTTGATTGTCAACTAAATAAATCACTGTTGGCGATGTAGGAAAATGCCGCCCTTGGAATTCATGAACAGTTAGAAATTCGAAAAAAAAAAACAGAAGGAAACTTTTTTTAAGAGTGGGCAGATAACTGGCATACAAATTGTAAGGGTGAGAGGGGAGTGGACAGATAACTGGTGCACAAACATTGAGAGTGAGAGGGGTGGGCAGATAACTGGTAAACAAACAGTGAGGGTGAGGGTCCCCATGCTTATTCAGTTAATTTCTTTGGCAATTTAGACAAGACAAGCGTTACGGGATTAGGCAGTTCGCAAACAGAAGCAGTCATGTTTGTTGTGACACAGCCTTGTAAATACCTGGGAGACACATGAACAGTACTGAAATATCGCTTGTCCGAATTACACGGGTTATTCACACAGTAAAATCTACTAGGTTTGTCTGAAAAATTATGTCCGGTGTCCGGAATAGGGAGGTGTCCGAAACATCCAGCTCCGTATTTAAAGAAACCAGTTAAAAATTAAAAGCGGCTGAATTATTTTGTACGAATTAGGGAGTTTTCCTCATTATACAGGTTTGTCCGGAGGTGTGTTTTTACTGTATTATGGAATGTGAGAAACACTTTCGCGACGCAATACAGGCGCAAGCTGACAGATAAACACGCCTCTGTGATCCAGCCAAAATAACTCCACCCAGTGACAGAAGAATTTCACGTTCTGATCTCGGAAAATACATCCCACAAATATTCGAAACAAGGAGTGTAAGCTTGTGGTTTCCACCCAAGCCCTTCGCTATTTTAAAGTCTTTAATTATCGCCCATTACAAATCGCACTGAATTTTTGCTTATTTTATAGACCACTTGAATCTTTTGCGATTCAGATAAATGATAAAGTCAAATTTTATCTATGAATAATTTCTAGGGATATCCAAATGAACTGCCATTTTAATTACACAAGAACTTGCAATGTTCAGCGAGGCTGTAAGAAGTGGACCGAAGTGCTGTCAGCAAAACTATTATATATATATATATATATATATATATATATATATATATATATATATATATATATATATATATATATATATATATATATATATATATATTCTCCAGTATTGGCCTTTTCGACTAATTACAATTAACACAGATGTAAAATCCAAAATTACATCTAAGCTTATCTGTTGTCCTTTAATTTGAAAGGTCCTCAAATAAATTGCCAATTCATTAATTCGTCACTCCTACGTGAAGTGGTTGTCCAAGAATTAAGAAATTACCTCCCCCTCCCCCCGGAGAAGCAGTTGTCTTACCCCAGTAAGTGACCAGTTTTTAAAGGACTTGTCCAAATAAGACGGAAAACCCCTCCGATCTATAATTCAGCATAAAGCTTCTGACTGCTCCCTGGAGAATATTCATCAATGTCCCTGGACCTTAATTACCCCGGAGAGGGCAATTCATTACTTCACAACACACCGATGTTTCCTTCATGAATGTGCTGAGTATTTATTTACTATTGAGAGCATTGAGAAGAAACAGCAGCACTTAATGCAGTAAAATAATAAGAATAATAAGAACAATCATAAATGTTGTACTGGGCTCTGGTGATCCAAAGGTCCCCGGTTCGAAACCAGTACGGGGTAAGCAGGGGATTGTCCGCGTGAAGCGAGCGCCATGTGTTAGATTACCTGTCCTGCAATTCAGAATAAATTAGCCGGTACTTTTTTTTGTTTTATATTGTTTTCTTTATAACATATATAACGCAAGACTAATTAGCCTGTACCAATTAGCGGTTTCGGAGACGATTTTTATTTGTAGAAGCCGCTTATGAGTCATAAACAGCAGCGTTGGAAAAGTCTAGCAAAAAAAGTGGTGGCCCGCCGGGCTCCGGACTTCAAAAAGTTGGGAACCCGGCGGGAAATCTTGGAACTTTGTAAAAGAATTTTTCTAGTTTTCATATATACACAATGTATTGCATGTCAGCTGTTCTGTGTACATAATCACCTATTTGTTAGGGAAAATAAGCGTCTTGGTTATTCTAAGCAAATAAGTTTTCCGATGTTGTAACACGCAACACTGAAAATAAATCGGACAGTTTGGAAAAAAACAAACTCATTTTTCCATATTTCCCTAAGTTCACACCGCTTCAAATAATCGGATAGCTTTCTGATGTTCAAAGCAACAATGTCCAGTGACATTGTTACCAGCCGAGATGCAGTGAATCACGTATCAATAGGCTTGTATGGTCATGAAAAAGTGGTAGTCATAATTGTAAAACCCGGTTGTTGAAAGTTGAAAATTCATACAGAATATTAAAGGAATCCACTCAAAATTGTGGGAGAACGAGCATTTTGAAAATTGCCTACCAGAAAATAAAAAAATCCCTCCTCCCTCCATTTAGTCAAATTTTGGTGGATCACCGAAAAAAGTAATTTTTCACGAGAGGTCTTCTTGTTAAATATTTCTGGTAAATTTGAAGACAATCTGAGCAAATTTGTGAGAAAAGAGGCGTTTTGAAAATTGACAGCCAAAAAATTCAAACGGCCCCCACTTGGCCAATTTTTGGCGGACTGTCAAAAAAGTAAGAGAGGTCTACCTGAAGAATATTGGTACCAAATTTGAAACGAATCCGATAAAAACTGAGCATTTAAGTAAAAGTTTGCATGCGTACACACGTACGTACAGACGACGGATATCCCCTCTACTGGTGTGATAATAGTAGTCCTACGAAGTCGGCTAGTCTAACGAACCAAACACAAGTTTGACAAAGATCTGAGACACCATTCTACTGCGCTGTTCTACTAGCGAGGAAAACAGCCTTCTCATCCAATGTAGAAATGGTAATGGGTCAAAGTCAAGACAAAATCAAGAAAAAAAAACGAAAAAGTTGAGAGCCAGCGGGGCTCCGGACTTAAAAAAAAACTCGGAGCCCGACGCAAAAATCCGGAGCCACGGGATCCCGGGCTCCCGGACTTTTCGAACACTGTTACACAGTAGCCCAAGTTCAAAAGAGATAAAAATGTGAGAATAATAGATGTAGATTTAGAACTATACATTGGAGAAAAGGGTGGGAGACACTCAACTGGTGTTGACCACAACAAAGGGTGGAAGACACTTAACTGGTGTTGACCACAACAAAGGGTGGAAGACACTTAACTGGTGTTGACCACAACAAAGGGTGGAAGACACTCAACTGGTGTTGATCACAATAAAGGGTGGAAGACACTCAACTGGTGTTGACCACAACAAAGGGTGGAAGACACTCAGCTGGTGTTGACCACAATAAATAATTGAAATAAGCCCGGCCTAGCATATATTCCCGTACCACTATTCATAATAGCAGGGTCCCAATTGCATGATTTGGCGTAAAGCAGATCCATCGTGGAACACAATAAGCTATGGTTCAAATCACGGAGCAATTTGTAATCATGTCGATCAATTAAGGCTTTTGTGAGAAATTTTATAATTCTGCCATAACATACGAGTGGAACAGTTAATGTGTTAATGGATAAAAATCACTGAAAAAAAACATATAAGCAACGAAGACGTTACAAATGAATCATTTGTTCTATGTTTTTTTGTTCATTTGCTGTGCTAATATTAAGCTGTTTTTATTGTTGTTTGTTTTTATTTCTAGGATTGGAGTGATGAACGGCTTACGTGGAATGAAGATATCAGCAATCTGAACGAGATAGTTATCGATGGCAAATCCATATGGAAGCCCGAATTTGCAGTCATCAACGGGTGAGGGGGATACAAAGAATAAAACACGTGTTCCTCTTACGTACACGTGTTATGTTAATGTAAAATAAAACGAACAAAAAGAAAATGGCGGCATTCAGAGTGCTCCTTTGGTTCAATTTCTTTTTTTTTTTTTCGAAACAGTGAAATTTTATTTTCTCTCCTGCCGAAGATTATATCAAAAGCTACTGACTGAATTTACTGATATTTTTTTAAGTTATTTAAACTTTTCGGGGAAACGTGTATTTGCTCCTTCAGAACATAAGTAATACAATAACGCGTTCGTTCGGGCGTGTATTTCAGTTTAAAAATCTGTTGAAAATAACTTCCATCCCATATTTGTACACATCTAAATGCTCATCGATAATTGCAAAAAATACGTTTAATATGAATTATGTGTGCGTGTGTGCGTTTGAAATAAACAGAAAAAAATTAGAAATTTAGTTTACCATTTTGGCACTGCGCTCATACAGGGCTGAGGGCATATACGAGGACTTCAGCGACTTTCAAGCTGTTCTAAAGAAGGACGGATCGATTCACTGGGAGCCCGGGGGTGTTTTTAAGACCATGTGTACCATAGACATCACCTATTATCCCTTCGATTCGCAGTCTTGTGATCTACAGTTCGGTGCTTGGTCTTATTACACCTCTAAGATGAATCTCACCACCAATATCACCATTGTAAGTACATATTTTGATGAAAACCATATGGTTAATTAGAACCATTATGTGGTTGATAAACATACTTTTTAAATTCTTTAAAACATGAAACATGTTTTGCTAATATTTGAAACCATTTTGTGCAGAATAACGGTAATTATTTATTTATTCAACATATAGTTAACTCTTTGTCTAGTTCAATGATAATAATTAGATATCTGTACCATATGGTCACCATGTGACCACTGCGTGATCACCGTGTGGTCACACAGCGGTCACAATGTGATCACAATATGGTTAACATATAGTCACAATGTGGTCACTATATGACCACCACGTGATAGCCATATGGTAACTACCTGGTCACTGTGTGGTCACCGTGTGGTCACCATGTGGTCACCGTGTGGTCAAAATGTGCTAATCTTGAATTGAGAAGTTCCACTCTAGTCACTTGATGTCCCCTCGTTATAACTACATAAGTTTTACCACATATTTACAACATTATGGCATTTATACTTCAGGTTCATACTTCAATTCAAAGCTGTCTTATAAGTTCCCCCTTCACATACGTCACGTCTTTTTTTTCTGATAACGACATATGTTCTGTCCGTCACAGGTGGGCACGGATACGTACGAGAAGAATGGAGAATGGCAAATCTTGGGCAGTAGTGTCAGCCGCAATGAATTCTATTTCGACTGCTGCCCAGCTGAGCGTTTCTCTAACATCATATTTTCTATCAATTTACGCCGCCGTCATACGTTCTATATCATGAATGTTATTCTTCCTGGGATTATGACTTCTGCGGTATTACTCTGCATATTCTTCTGTACACCTTCGCAAAAGGTACATATAGGTGTTGCCGCATTACTTTCATTCAGATTTTTCTTGTTGAACGTTGCTGATACGATCCCGCGTACGTCAGATCACGTGCCCTTACTGAGCATATATTTGACAAGCACTATGGCTATTACGACCCTAGCCATGGTCGCCACTGTGTTTGTGCTCAATCTCTACGGTATGAAAGAAAAACCTGTTCCCTTGTGGGCAAAGAAAGTGTTCGTGACGTACCTAGCCAGGATGCTGTGTATGTGCGATTGTGTCGCTCCTGTAGAGCCCCCTACCAACGAGGATTTGGAAATGCAGTATACGCACTACACGCAGAGTAATCCATATGCGTTACAGGCTTCGTCATATGGTTATCTAGACTCCACAAATAATAGGTCTAAGAAAGGACGCAAAAACAAGACTAAATATAAGCTGATATCGACTCGGGAAGACAGCCACGCTGTTGAAGACGAGACGGCCGTCGATGAGTCAACCTGCGCTACACCTTCCCATGAGTCATATCAGTCACGTGATGTCTGCTCATCCATTGATTCGCCTTCCTCGTCCGCCAGTCCATCGCATCTGATTCACTATTCGAGGCCTCAAAACGGCGATAATACAAGGAAACGACAGCGTAAGAAAGCCTCGATGCATTTAGAAACACGGAAGGACTTTTCGAAAGACTGGGTTCATGTCGCTGCCGTTTGCGATCGCTTGTTTTTCTGGTTCTGCCTGCTCTTTATCGCAATAACAACGTTACTCTTATTCCATCCCCTCACAACGTCGCGGTATTTCAAGATACCAATATTACAGCAAGACAGTAGAAGATAGTGAACACATATTTGTATTGGCACTTATGTGCCTTCGTAATTTTCGAAATCAACTTGATATGCAATATCGCAACTTCTTGCTTTTCACGGTTCATTTTAGCTGTGTGAGATAAAAAATTAGATTCTCACTATGCCTGCGAATATATATATATATATATATATATATATATATATATATATATATATATATATATATATATATATATATATATATATATATATATATATATATATATATATATACAGCGCAACATTTTCTTTTAGAATCTCTCTCAATATTTTTCATGATCAGGTCATGGGTGAAAATAGCCTTGTTTTTCATCTTAATGTTCCCGGCATTTGCGATTTTACTTGCAATTTCCGGTCCAAACAAGAGTTTTTCTCGCCCAAACTCGTTCATTAATTGCCGAGGATGGTTTTTTTGTGTATCAGTTCCATTTTCAGACCATGTAGATGTTGATGTTGTCATTTTTGTCACTATTATTTTTTTTTATTTACTTATTTTCACGAGATGAAAACAAGAAGAATTTCTCCGTTGTAATACAAGGCATGATAAAGGAGTATTTACGACTATTGTCTTAAAACATCCTCATTCGGTCTTTTAATAACAGATGAAAATGAGAGGAATGGAGGCTTTTTTCAATGTTTTTGTTGCTCATCCAAAGCCGTTTCTACGAAACCAGTTTCTTTCCTTTCCAAAAACAATGAAATTGCTTAATTAACGAATTGCCTTTAGTTATCA
The DNA here is from genome assembly GCA_949752745.1 of Protula sp. h YS-2021. Classification (NCBI taxonomy): domain Eukaryota; kingdom Metazoa; phylum Annelida; class Polychaeta; order Sabellida; family Serpulidae; genus Protula; species Protula sp. h YS-2021. The sequence goes on from OX457029.1 coordinate 2,810,138, forward strand.
TATTATCTTGTACCGGACGTTGCTACGTCAATTAACCAAAACCCAAACTTTTCTCTTAGAACTGCAGATTGTTGTTTTTTTTCCCCTCTTCATTGCGAGCAAAACGCAACGTCATCACAAGACAACAGGCATCGCCAAACAGACGTATAGACGACGCATAGATGTTACAGTCACAACCAAACAATTACATGGTCACAACCAAACAACTACACGATCACAACCAAACAATTACATGGTCACAACCAAACAACTACACGATCACAACCAAACAACTACACGGTCACAACCAAACAATTACACGGTCACAACCAAACAATTACATGGTCACAACCAAACAACTACACGATCACAACCAAACAACTACACGGTCACAACCAAACAATTACATGGTCACAACCAAACAACTACACGATCACAACCAAACAACTACACGGTCACAACCAAACAACTACACGGTCACAACCAAACAATTACACGGTCACAACATAGCAATTACATGGTCACAACCAAACAACTACACGGTCACAACCAAACAATTACATGGTCACAACCAAACAATTACATGGTCACAACCAAACAACTACACGATCACAACCAAACAACTACACGGTCACAACCAAACAATTACACGGTCACAACATAGCAATTACATGGTCACAACCAAACAACTACACGATCACAACCAAACAACTACACGGTCACAACCAAACAATTACACGGTCACAACCAAACAATTACATGGTCACAACCAAACAACTACACGATCACAACCAAACAACTACACGGTCATAACCAAACAATTACACGGTCACAACCAAACAACTACACGGTCACAACAAAAAAAACTACACGGTCACAACAAAAAAACTACACGGTCACAACCAAACAATTACATGGTCACAACCAAACAACTACACGGTCACAACCAAACAACTACACGGTCACAACCAAACAATTACATGGTCACAACCAAACAATTACATGGTCACAACCAAACAACTGCACGGTCACAACCAAACAACTGCACGGTCACAACCAAACAACTGCACGGTCACAACCAAACAATTACAGGGTCACAATCAAACAACTACACGGTCACAACAAAAAACTACATGGCCACATTACTAACCAAGGAAAATCGAAACCATGACAGATCTTTTCGCGTACAAAAAGCCGAAACGAAAGTGCAAAATATTAACACTTTTTGGAGCGCGCAAGATTTTTTTTGAACATGGAAAATACAAGAAAAACTGGCCTCACTCATGTTTTGCTTCAGGGGATCACTTGAGTTCTTTCACAGAAAGATTGTTCTTACCTCTTAGGAATATCGTTCTCCTGGCATCTATGCAAACCCCACTCCCCATCTCCCACCGCCTTATAACACCATCGCATTCAGCATCGCTTTGGACGTGTGCATGCAACGTCACATGTTCCCTCGGAGGTAACCCCTTCCACATCATCAGATATATCACTTGCATAAAATAATATATACTGACGTGAATTACTTCATTTACATAACGTATTTTTAACGATGAATTGGTAGAATATAAGTTGAATGTTGTACAGGCATGATCGCTAGTATTCGCAAACTTCTGCATAGAAAAGCCTTTATCTGTATTCTGAATACCTTTGAAGAATTATTGAATCTTAAATGTGAACTTTGCAAAATAAAATGTACTCTTTCAACAGCATTTTTCTTTTTCATTCATTATATACCACACATGTCCTGCGTACACAAGAAGAAGAAAGAAAGGGAAAAAAAACACCGAACAATTAAAAGCAGTGTAGAAATGAAAGAGTTTTGAACACCTGTGATCATATTCACAAAAGTTAACTGTGAACAGTTAACAGTTAATTTATTCCGTTAATCTGCTCCGCTAGCAACCAAAACGACAGAAATTAAATGAATAAATTTAAACTAGTTAACGATAAAAATGCGCCTAAAATTGTTCGCATGACACCGCCAGATCAAACTATTTTTGGTTCCAGGACTACAGTTAACTGCCCAGTTAACGTTTGTGAATACCGGGGCGAGAGTACATGTTAACTGCACAGCTAACTTTCATGAATCCCGGCGCTGTGGCTCTGTAAAGTACCCATTTGTCCTCTCCAACCCACTATAAAAACATGCCAATGTAGAGGTCACACCCTCAAAACCGAATTGAACATCCAGGATGGCGGCCAGTTTGACCTTGAAATTGGGTCATGGTCAAAATAAAAATAACGTGCACCTACCACTCTTACAGCTCATCTATGTACCATGTATTGTAGGAAATGGAGAGTAATAACCAGTGGTGGGGGACTGGCAGATGGGAGAACAAAATCTAAACCTCTAATCCCCCTCCGGGGTCTAAAGACTCGATTGGAAGATACATATATGTAGACTTTGTCGGTTGAATACGGCGTGCCACGTCACTTGGCTGAAATTCATGCTTAGCTATAAACCTAATGTTTCTGCAGCATTTTTCTTACGCCCCCAAAAACGACCCGGTAAAAGCGACATCGTCATTACGTACGTCGATTAAAATATGCCATCAAAGCAACATGAAAACGATGTCGTATGGACGTTGCTCCTGTTGTAAACAGCCTTACAGCGAGGATGTAAAGAAAGCGACGGAAAAGCAAAATCCTCAGCAATGATGGACCACCAACCCTGCCTCCTCCAAATGCCGACTCCCACACACACCATCTCCTTACATACGCAAATATGTGTGACAGCATCAGGGTTACATGAAAGATTTCTTATGACGACGGTACCTCTTGCGTATAGTCTTTTAGGCCAAAAGAGTAAAAAGATCAAAATCGCTTTATCTCTAACCGTTTTCGAGATAATGGTCCACTTCCGGTTTTTGACATTGACCGAGAAGATCAAGGTCACCTAGGTACCTCTTACATATCGTCTTTCGGGCCCAAAGGGTCAAAAATAAGCTCAAAATCGCTTTATCTCTAACCGTTTTCGAGATAATGGTCCACTTCCGGTTTTTGACATTGACCGAGAAGATCAAGGTCACCTAGGTACCTCTTACATATCGTCTTTCGGGCCCAAAGGGTAAAAAAATAAGCTCAAATCGCTTTATCTCTAACCGTTTTCGAGAGAACTGCCCACTTCCGGGTTTTGTCTTTGACCGAGGAGATCAAGGTCACCTAGGTACCTCTTACATATCGTCTTTGGGGCCCAAACGGTCAAAAATAAGGTCAAATTTGCACTATCTCTAACCGTTTTCGAGATAACGGCCTACTTTTGGTTATTGAGCTTGAACATGGACGAGGAGGTCAAGGTCACCTAGGTGCCTCTTACATATCGCCTTTTAGGCCCAAAGGGTCGAAAATAAGCTTAAAATCGGTATATCTGTAACCGTTTTCGAGATAATGGTCCACTTCAGGTTTTTGTCATTAACCAGGACCGAGGTGGTCAAGGTCACCGAGATATCTCTAACCGTTTTTAGAAAATGGTCGTTCTTTAAGGTGATGGTTAAAAAATGCGGATTTAAAACGATAGAAGAGTTAAATGACTAAATAAAAATGTTTGGCAAAAGGAGTACATATTCCGTTGTAGATAACAATTGGGTTTCCAGATTTTTTAAAACATTTGGAGCAGTTAACATGCTTCGGTAAAAAGTTTTACGAATATTGCAACGAATAACTACTTTAAGATGGCGGCTGGTATGTTATCAGTGTGAAGGAAGATAGGTAGTTAGGCAGTTAGGTAGCTGAACATATGGGGTTTTCGTGCATTTCTTAACTTTGGCAGGCTAAATCTCGAAAACAGTTCGTTTGATAAGGCTCAGACGTCGCAAGAAGAACACACATATAGCGCAAAATGTATACTGTGAAGTTTTTCTTCATTTTCGTTGAAAATTGATTTTTGGCGATTTTTTAAATTTCTGTTTTTTAAGTTTTTTGGCCATATTGTTGCGATATCTCCTAAATAGTCTGATTAAGCTGAAACGTGGCAAGAAGAACTCACATATAGTGCAAATGTTTACTTCTTCGAAGTTTTTCTTCATTTTCTGTAAAAATGTATTTTTTGCGATTTTTTAAATTACTTTTGGCTCTCCAATGTTGTACTTTTAAGCAAGGATTTTTTCCACATGACTGATTGGGGGAGCGGGGGCGGGGTAGACATATCCGTGTAGTTTCTATAGCTTCTAAATGTTTTGCTGGCAAGAATGAGAATTAAGCGATCGTCCACACAAGAACTGACCGGCCTCAGAGTTGCTGAAGAACAGACAGCCTAAGCCCTTCAATTGATGGAAGTATTCTACGACAATATCTTGAAGCTCCAACGTGCTGTTCAGTTTGATACCATAGTAATTATGACAAGTTCAAAATAAAACTGATAAGATTAAACCACTAAGTACTTATCAAAATACGTCAAAAGATATACTTCAGTTGTGAAGCGCCGTAAGTTGTGAAATGTGAAACACGGAATGAGTTCTTATTTGGAAAAATATACTGCATTTCAAAATTACTATAAAGCAAAACAAGCTGATATTTTACCGAATCACAGTTTCAGTTGGTCTAAGGACATGCCATTAAAACTACCAACTTTGATTTTGGCCTTTAATGAACTTTTTCATTCAGTTTTGTTTTCATATTGAAAATACACCACGAAAGTCAACACGAAATGTTGCAACCTATTTCTGAGCACTGTAAAAATCGGCAATATGTCAACGTATAGTTGACTCTTTGACAACTGTATATGCATGTGTGTATACATGCGTGCTTGGGTATATAAATAGCAAGGCCTTATCTGAAGCGTCCGGTATGTTGGGGATTTGATATAGTAACCTTTGCGTTTGGTACCACAGCTGGTGATATCCGGAATAATGAGATATCCGGTGGAATGAGATGGAATAATGTGATTTATTAAGAAATCTTTATTATGAAAACGAATGGAAAATGAGAAGAGATGGAAAAAATTTGTCCGATATAGCGAGCTGTCCAGTTTATCGGGGGTGTCCCGACTTGAGGCTTTACTATATATATTTATCGACTTATTGGCAGTCAGGTGAATTTAATAAATTTCAACACTTTATATATATATATATATATATATATATATATATATATATATATATATATATATATATATATATATATATATATATATATATATATATATATATATATATATATATATATATATATATATATAAAGTGTTGAAATTTATTAAATTCACCTGACTGCCAATAAGTCGATAAATGTCAATGTAGAAACCGCTCGTTTCTATTTTTTTATTTAATTTAATATGATTGTAAAATAAGATTTATTTAAGACGTTTCCCAAAATGTGTTACTGCAAGTTGCTTGTGAATGGTTTACAGCATCCGCCTTTCTAAATATTTTATTCCTCTGAAGTTTAAATGCACAATGGTGCTATTGATTTTGAAAAAAATTAGGGATCCCCCACCCGTCGCTCGTTCCCTCATTAGATATGCAGATAGGATCTTGGAACTGTTTTACCGCTGCCTAATGGGTCCCCAACAGCTGCGTTTCCGGATTTATGTCGTAAAAATTAAGATTTTATTTTACTTTGAAGTTTATGCTCCCGTGTTCCACAGATGTGTGGGGTAAGCTACTTGTGATTGGGCTACAGATTTCGCCTATCAAATACCGGATTCCATAGCGCCCCATCCCCCTTTGTGTCCTGAAATAGCCGTACAAACAGATATTCGGCAGTTGCTCAGGATCCGTCAAGAACGAAAGATAAAAAAAATATAAAAAAAGGAACAAACCCGTCGGCAAAACACGTGTACCGAGAATCGGGATAACTTAAAGATTTTTTTTGGAAAGTTGTAGAGAAAAGCCAAAATAGTTTTGGTAAGATTTATATTGTTGTTTCTCTTGGTTTCGGGTTGAAGAATACTCACCTGCTTTAGTGGTTTATAGTTAAAAAACTTCCCCTTTTTTATTTTCGCGTCTGCATCCTTCGGCGACTTTATTTTAAATGGCAGAAATTCGATATTTCGGTACTTGTTTGTGTAATCAATATTCTGCCTAATCTTTACTGAATGATAGATTCAACTGACGCGCGAAGTATTGTGCTTATGTACTTAAAAGATCATGAGTGTGACGTTATGCTATTGTATTTCGTGTGTAATATTTCTCGCAGAATTATAAATATGTAAATAATGTTCTTTTTTCCAGTTAGCGTTGATGTTGGTGTTACGTTGATGTTCCGCTGATGTGTGCCAGTTTAGGGAGGCACCCAGTTGGATAACAAATAAAGATCTCCCAACGCGTCAACAAGCTATTTTCTTCGTCTGTCTTTCCCTCTCCGAAATCGACTTTCTAACAGTAACAAAACTATTTGTCGTAAATCTGTGTAGCCATGGCAGAGGCAGATAAGGGCGAGATAGTGACCGCGAAGCGAGAGCGCGGAAGACTCGCAGACGAGCTCTCGAAAGTTCTGAAAAACTTGCGGAAGGATGATTTAATCCCCGACAACATTGAGGCAATCACAACAGAATTGCAGAAATTGTGTGATACCTTTAGCAGTTTTCAAGCGTCGCATCTACAATGCTTGGACATTATGATTGACCCGGATGCGATCGCTACACTGGAGATCCATTACGGAAGTGTTGTGAAGTCGTTTCGAGAATGTAAGGAGCGAACAGATAACTGGATATCGAGCTGCAAAAACGAAGCGGATAAGCAATCTCGCCCCGATGAGGACGACAATCAGTCTGTCACGAGCAATCTCAGTACGTCGTCGACAAAGCTTCGCGAAGCAAGAGCGAAGCGACTCGTCGCGGAAAAACGCAAGCAGATGCTCAAGGAAAAACAGGCTCTCGAGATGCAGCGCATAACGGCGACTATGCAAATGGAAGAGCTGGAGCAACAGAACGCGATCGAGGAGGCCGCTATTGAAGAGAGTGTTTGGGAGGAGGCGGTCAGTGAAGAATCTCCCAAACTCGGTGTTTCTGGGATTCAACTGGAGCCTAGCTTGCCGATGCATAGCAACAGGGACGGCGTAGCAACTATTCCAAAGGCCCGCCCTGAAACGGCTAGCGCCCCTATTGCTACGCACAACCACGCACACGACAGAACGGAAAATGCATTCTTGCGTCTAGCAAACGCCTTGCAAGAAGGATTCAACTTGCCAAAGCCGGAAATACTTACCTTCTATGGGAACGCTACTGACTACACTAAGTTCATCCGGAATTTTGAAACGACCGTGGAGACCAGAGTCTCGGACGATAGTGTAAAGCTGAGCTACCTGATTCAGTACTGTCACGGCGAGGCAAAACGTAGTATCGAGGACTGCGTGCTGATGGAGGCCAGTGAGGGATATAAGCGCGCAAGGGAAATTTTACGTTCACGCTACGGCAGGCCTCACACAATCGCAAGAACGTACGTGGATAAGCTAACGCAAGGTGCACCGATTAAGTCTAACGACGTGAAAGGGCTTAGCGATTTGGTCTTGGAAATGCAGAAATGCGAAATCAATCTTTCGCAGATGGGTTTCGTCTCAGATATTGACAATTCCGAGAATCTGAGAAGAATCGTGCGTTGCTTACCTCACTATCTGCGTGTAAAGTGGGTGGACGTGGCTCAGTCCATTGTGGAATCCGGACGAGAGCCGAAATTTGCCGACCTCGTGAAGTTTGTCGACAATAAGACGCGTTCCGCTAGTTCCGTCTATGGCCTTGACCTGGTTCGAGACGACCGATCAAAGCCACCAAGACCGACGTCGGCGAAGCCAAAAATTACAACCCTCTCGACCCAAAGTGACGCTTCCCAAGCTCATAAACGCAAGTGTGGATGTTGCGGAGGCAACTGTGCGGATTTGACGATATGCAGTGCGTTTGCTGCCCTACCTCTAGAGGAGAGAATTGCAACTGTGAAAAGGCTGAAGCTCTGCAACAATTGTTTCAAATGGAAACACTTCGCACTCAAGTGTAGGAAACCAGCCGCATGCAACGTTCCGGGATGCAACAAAAAGCACCATCCATTGCTACACTCGTGGAGTAATAGCCGGATGCCAGAAACCGTACAGCCCTCGGTCAGCGTAGCGACAGCAGATTGCAACCAAAGAACAGTGACATTTCTGGGAATAATACCAGTTGAGGTAGAGGGAGAAAACGGCTGCCGTGTGAAAACTTACGCCCTTCTGGATAACGGTTCCCAGCAATCCTTCTGTGACGAGAAGCTGCTGCATATGCTAGGAGTTACAGGCAAACCAGTCACTTACAGCGTAACTACCCTAACGTCGCAAGAGCAGCAAAACCGGGGTGTTGAAACGGATCTGACAGTAAGAGCTTTGAATGGAGGCCGCCCTATGACGCTCAATGGTGTGTGGTCAGTTAAGAAGCTAGCCATCTCGACCAATTCTGCCGCAAAGCAATCCGATATACGCCAGTACGCACATTTGGCCGACCTTGAAATTCCTCAGATTAACACGTCAGATGTCCTGCTTCTCATAGGAGGAAATTCAGAGGCCCAAATTCCGCTGGAGTTGCGTAGTTCTGGGTGAAAGGCGAACCATACGCAGAACGTACTGCGCTGGGATGGGTCGTGCGTGGCCCATCAAACAAACCCCAGACGGAGAGTGCGAACGTCAATTTTCAGCAGACTGGCACTTTAGAGCAGAACTTGGAAAGGCTTTGGAAAACTGACTTCAGTGAAACTGTGGATAATAATGAGATTGGTTGGTCTGTAGAAGACAAACGCGCAGCCCAGATAATGTCGGATACTATCACTATGGATAACGGACATTACAAGCTGGCATTACCATGGAGTGATCAAAACCGAGATATCCCTAACAATATTTCAGCGGCCCATGCGCGTCTGAACCAGCTCAAGCGACGCTTAGAAAGAGATTCCGAATTGCATGAGAAATACACCGAGCAAATAAATGAGTACATTGAAAGAGGTCACGCCGAGGAGGTACCGTCCAGCCCCGAACGACCCGAACGCGTTTGGTACTTACCTCATCAGCCGGTTACCAACGTAAATAAGCCAGGCAAGGTTCGCGTGGTGTTCGATGGTGCAGCCAAGTTCCGGGATGTGTCGCTTAACGGTCTGCTGTTACAAGGACCTGATTACTTTAATAGTTTAGTGGGCGTTCTGATGCGTTTCCGTCAAGAACACATTGCTGTTGCGGCGGATATCGAGGGAATGTTTAATCAGGTCAAGGTAGCAGAAAGCGAACGTGACGCGTTGCGCTTTCTATGGTGGCCGAATGGTGATCTCAACTCAAAACCAAAGGAGTATCGAATGACGGTCCACATCTTTGGTGCCAAGGCATCACCCAGCTGCACAACCTACGCTCTTCGAAAGACAGCTGCAGACAACGCCCAGCATTACAGCGAAGAAGCCGTAAGTAGTGTTTCAAGAAGCTTTTATGTCGACGACTTTTTGAAGTCACTCTCAAACGAACGCGCAGCTGTCAAGTTATCAGGGGAAATGCAATCGCTGCTTAGCAGAGGGGGCTTTAGGTTAACGAAATTCCTAAGTAATAGGCAAAGCGTTATTGACAGCATACCCCAGTCGGAGCGAGCTGCCTGTGTAAAAGAAAAGAACCTGTGTGATGAGCAACCGAGTGAGCGAGCATTAGGTGTGCGATGGGACGTTCATAATGATAAAATCACATTCGATGCCAAAATTCCCGACAAACCGACCACCCGCCGTGGGATCTTAGCGGCCGTTAGTTCCCTTTTTGATCCTCTTGGTCTCGCCGCCCCAGTGACGCTCAAAGCGAAAACGATATTACAAGAATTGTGTCGCCAAAAACTGAATTGGGATGAGGAGATTTCCGTACGGGAGCGTGTCAGTTGGAGAAATTGGGTGCAAGCGCTTCCAAATCTTAGAAATGTAAGCATCCCCCGCTGCTACAAGCCCAGAGGTTTTGGTGAAATTTGTGACACGCAACTGCATATATTCTGCAACGCAGCTGAATCTGGATATGGCGCTTGCGCTTATCTGCGATTCACGAACAACAAAAATGAAGTTTCAGTCTCGCTTGTCACTGGAAAGTCACGTCTCGCTCCAATCAAGCAAGTTACCATCCCCCGTCTCGAGCTGTCAGCAGCTGTATTGGCAAGCCGTTTGTACAAGCAGCTCAAAGACGAACTTGAAATTCACGTGACCCAAGCTGTGTTTTGGACAGATTCAATGATAACTTTAAGTTACATCAGAAACCAATCTCGGCGGTTTAAAGTGTTCGTTGCAAATCGCTTGTCGGTTATACACGACAACACAGACGTCAACCAATGGCGCCACGTGCCAACGCATTTCAACCCGGCCGACCTAGCGTCTAGGGGTATAGACGCGGACGACGCGGAAAGTCTAAAAGTCTGGCTCGAGGGGCCAGCCTTTCTGCGACAAGGCGAAGAACAATGGCCTACAACCACAAACGTCCCCCAAGTACACGAAAATGACACAGAAGCCAAGAAAACTGTTCAGGTCAGTGCTGTTTCGATCGACAATGACCCTCTTCACAAACTGTTCCTAAGGTACTCAGACTGGCACAAACTGCAGCGCGCAGTTTCGTGGTTATTGCGATTTAAAGGTTATTGCATCTCCAAGTACCTGAAAGGAACATCGGAAGTCTGTAGAACCGAGTTAACTGTAGACGAACTGTCCAAGGCCACAAATTCGGTGTTCAGTTACGTTCAACGTCAGTGTTTTGGGGACGAGTTGGATAAGGTTATGAAGGGACAGCCGGTGCAAAGATCTAGTCGTCTAGCAAACTTAAGCCCCGTATACAGAGAGGGCCTATTGCGTGTGGGTGGTCTGCTACAGTTCTCTGAGCTAGAAGATGAAAATAAGTCCCCAGTTATTTTGCCTGACAAACACGCCGTAACGTCGCTTGTTATTTCGAGTTTGCACACAAAGAACGGCCACGTCGGTGTAAACCAAGTGCTTGCGGAAAGTCGCAAAAAATATTGGATATTGCGTGGCAGGAGTGCGATAAAACGAGTTATCGGTCTTTGTTATGAGTGCAAGCGTAGGAATCAACGCCCATGTCAGCAAAAAATGGCTCCACTACAGCAAGAGCGTATGACACCGGACAAACCCCCATTTACGTACGTAGGCGTGGACTATTTCGGACCTCTAATGGTCAAGGTCGGACGTTCTCACTCCAAACGGTACGGGGTTATCTTTACGTGTCTAGCAACGAGAGCAATCCATCTTGAAGTTTCCCACACGCTCGACACTGATTCGTTCCTCGCCGCGTTTCAACGATTTGTCAGTAGGCGTGGCCGCCCGTCAAAGGTATTTAGTGACAGGGGGACAAACTTAACGTCTGGGGAACGTGAGTTGCGTGAAGTATTAAGTGCGTGGAATCAGGGCAGAATTAACGATCGTTTGCTGCAACAAGAAATTAGCTGGAAATTTAATCCCCCGCAAGCTAGCCACGCAGGGGGTGTATGGGAACGTTTGATACGCTCGGTACGTCGCATTATGAAATCTCTAGTTGGTGAGCAATTGCTCAACGACGAAGCTCTGATGACGTTGTTCGCTGAAGTAGAGAAAATACTGAACGACAGGCCGATTACACAAATTAGCGATGACGCCTCCGATCCGGAACCCCTGAGCCCCAATAAGCTTTTGCTATTGCGTTCAAATTCGTGTCTACCTTACGGAACGTTCGATAAAAACGACGTCTATGCGCAAAGATGGTGGAGACAAGTGCAATATTTAGCGAACGTTTTCTGGCGTAGGTGGATACGCGAATACTTACCTGCCCTACAGGTGCGTGAGAAGTGGCAGCGTCCCCACCGAAACATGCGCGTAAACGATGTTGTGCTTATTGGCGATGAAAACCTACCGCGAGGGCAATGGCCCATCGGCCGCGTAGTTTCGGTGAACATCGGTAGAGACGGCTATGTCAGAAGTTGTACGGTCAAGACTGGCAAGACAGAACTGGTCAGACCAATTGTCAAATTGTATTTGCTCGAAGGGTCTCACTGAATAGCTTGTGTTAAAGAGAAGAGACCAAAGTAAACTGTATTTAATATGTTTTCAAATTATGCACAAATTGTGAAAAAGGTCTAAGTATTATCTGAAGTTTAGTGGGGGAAAATTTCGCAAAATAACCAAGTCAAAATTTTGGTCCCATTTTCAGGCGCAAAAAATGGCCAAAAAAAAAATGGACCCCGACCACTAGGGTCGGAGTCCAAAAAATTTTCTAAGTCCAAACAAAAATTTGCCAAGTATTTAGCAATATGTTTTCAGTGTAGAACTTGTTATGTATGAGCGTCTGAAAGGCGCGTGATGTTGCTTTACCTTTGCTTGCGTATGTTATTATTATACAGTCAATGTGTGCATTTTCATACATCACTAGATTGTACGAGTAAAAGATGGGTTCTTCTATGCAGTGTGAAATGGTGTTCTTGCGGATATAATTTCTGAAAGATAAGAGTTCTTGAGCAGAAGCCAGCTATAACCATTGTTGTAATTGCGTAATGTTGTTTATTGAGATGTATTAGTGTTTAGCCGTGTGTAAATATTTTATCGCAAGTTAGGGATTGTGTGTTGAGTGACGCTATACGCAGGGTTACCCGGATACGAGTCATCCGGAAGAATGTAAAGATAGGTACGAAAGGCGTTGTGTACAAATTGACCCCAGGTCGAATCGGTGGGTACGAAGTGTACTGTTTTCTTTTGGTTATGAAAATGGCGTATTTTCATGGCGGTGGACTGTAGAAACCGCTCGTTTCTATTTTTTTATTTAATTTAATATGATTGTAAAATAAGATTTATTTAAGACGTTTCCCAAAATGTGTTACTGCAAGTTGCTTGTGAATGGTTTACAGCATCCGCCTTTCTAAATATTTTATTCCTCTGAAGTTTAAATGCACAATGGTGCTATTGATTTTGAAAAAAATTAGGGATCCCCCACCCGTCGCTCGTTCCCTCATTAGATATGCAGATATGATCTTGGAACTGTTTTACCGCTGCCTAATGGGTCCCCAACAGCTGCGTTTCCGGATTTATGTCGTAAAAATTAAGATTTTATTTTACTTTGAAGTTTATGCTCCCGTGTTCCACAGATGTGTGGGGTAAGCTACTTGTGATTGGGCTACAGATTTCGCCTATCAAATACCGGATTCCATAGCGCCCCATCCCCCTTTGTGTCCTGAAATAGCCGTACAAACAGATATTCGGCAGTTGCTCAGGATCCGTCAAGAACGAAAGATAAAAAAAATATAAAAAAAGGAACAAACCCGTCGGCAAAACACGTGTACCGAGAATCGGGATAACTTAAAGATTTTTTTTGGAAAGTTGTAGAGAAAAGCCAAAATAGTTTTGGTAAGATTTATATTGTTGTTTCTCTTGGTTTCGGGTTGAAGAATACTCACCTGCTTTAGTGGTTTATAGTTAAAAAACTTCCCCTTTTTTATTTTCGCGTCTGCATCCTTCGGCGACTTTATTTTAAATGGCAGAAATTCGCTATTTCGGTACTTGTTTGTGTAATCAATATTCTGCCTAATCTTTACTGAATGATAGATTCAACTGACGCGCGAAGTATTGTGCTTATGTACTTAAAAGATCATGAGTGTGACGTTATGCTATTGTATTTCGTGTGTAATATTTCTCGCAGAATTATAAATATGTAAATAATGTTCTTTTTTCCAGTTAGCGTTGATGTTGGTGTTACGTTGATGTTCCGCTGATGTGTGCCAGTTTAGGGAGGCACCCAGTTGGATAACAAATAAAGATCTCCCAACGCGTCAACAAGCTATTTTCTTCGTCTGTCTTTCCCTCTCCGAAATCGACTTTCTAACAGTCAAGGCGGATAAAACGTCCAGTAACAAATGAAGGATGGAATGAAGTATTCATGTCTGTTAGTAAGCTTAATCTTAATCAATTGCACTGTCGATGAAATTGCAATGTAGTCAATATACAATTGTTTATAATCACTCTACGTGACAAAAATATACAGTTTCAATAACATACAATTCTCAGTTGGAATTATTTTTTCTCTACTCTGAACTGATACTGGTTGTTTTCTGATGAAATAACTCCATACTTTATGCCTGTTTTCTCATTAAAGAATTCCATACGTTATGCCTGTTTTCTCTTGAAAGAAGTTCATACTTTATGCCTATTTTCTGACGAAAGAACTCAATACTTTACGCCTGTTTTCTCATGAAAGAACACCATACTGTGTTACTGTTTCCTCATGAAGAAACTCCATACTTTATGTCTGTTTTCCCATGAAAGAAAACCATACTTTATGCGTATTTTTTATGAAAGAACACTACACTTTATGCCGGTTTTCTCATGAAACAACAGAATACCTTATATATGTTTCCTCATGAATGAATTCAATACGTTTTTATGTGATGGGAGTAGATCGAGTAGAGCAACCACTGCAAATCCGAAAATATCAGTCTTTTTATTGAGTGAATAAGTTGACGACTGGTGGTACGGCGGATTGTCTGGCGTCCAGTATGAAAGATTGTCTGCTGTGTAGTACGACAGATTGTCTGGTGTCCAGTACGACAGATTGCCTTGTGTCTTGTGAAAATTGTCTTACAATAAGTGAAGATTGATGACCGACTACTCGTGGGAATGTCGAAAAATGGTCAACAGCTCCTCGTTATCGGTTATAACCAACAACACTTCGCGGATTCATAATCACAACTGGTTGCAGATTTGTGGTGGATGTCCGTACGGCGCTCGGCAATTAGACGGCAACTTGTTCGTCTAGGACTTGGCGAACGGTAGGTGTACGGTCGTTGAACGGTTCTCGGACACATACCGACATGTTCTTGGTTGGTTGTGGATGCCAGCCAAGTGCACAAAATAGAGAACGCTTATACTCCGTGTTTACAATAACTTCTTTTTTCAACAATGACTTGAGACTAGGGTCCTTATATTATTAGAAGATCTGACACTTAGCTAGGATCAAAGTGGCGTTATACTTTGAGCCAGTGACGTTTTTAAGAATGAATGAGATGTGGTCAACGTTTTAGCCAAAGAAATTATTCTAGCAGCCGTATTTGGCAAAACAGTTGAAGTTTTTGTATTTGCTGCTTTAGGACTTGAAATTATAATGCATTTCAATAGGGGGCAAAAAGAAAGTATAAAAACCGTGCTGCCTGTGGGGATAGAAAATTTCTTATTTCTCCAACACATTTTAACACAGAACAGAAGTAAACTGATTTTGCTGTTGATGAAAAGTACCTTAGAGAGCTTATGCTAAAAAATTCAGCGAGTGCAGAATGTGTCCTGAACCTGTGAGACTAGAACAATAATCACGGTAGCGGGTTCATAAAGCACCTCTTTATACAGCTGTTAAGCGTTTAGATAAAATCGTTTTCAATGGCCTTTAAAATAAAGCTTAAATTTGACACTGGTCCATAATTTTTTAAGCTCCTCTCGTTCCAAATCAGGTATTTTAGAAAGGGATTTATAGATTTGCTTTGTCACACTGTCTGGAAATTCTGCATTTCTTCAAGGAAGAATTAATAATTTGAGTAATGAGGAGTGTCTTCCCAGGCAGTACTGACTGTTTATTGTGGGATCAAGATCATATGTAGTACTTACGTGCACAAAACGTGAAAACGGGACAGATGAACGGGACGATCGGGCAGAGAGGTACGCCTCGACCTGTGGATCTATCGACCCACGTGTTTCGTGTCCCCTTCTTTAAGCCTTTTTACACAAAGATTTCAGCTTAACTGTGTGAACGAGAAAATATACACGGTATTCATTTCAGCGTTTATTTTTGGCGACCACTGTAAGTTCCTAGCAGCATCTCATTCTACATCTCACACAAACTACTGTGAGAACTACGACAATATTAAATCTAGCCACAAAAAAAATAGTACCGCTTAAAAAGTAACTTTTCCGCTTTCTTTTGTTTATTATAACTAAATGCACGAATCAATTTTCAAACTAGTTCTCGAAACATTTCTTGCTTGTATAGTCTTTAGCAACATTATAAATACTAATCATATTAAAACACTAATCAATAAGCACTAATAGTTGAAATGCGTCTATAAATAATTGCTTTAGTCTACCCTACACATCGTGGGTGTATTAAATCTACTAAAACAGTCACCATTTTAAAATTAAAAGCATCACTTTTTCTCCTCTTTGATCATTTGTGGCTCAAGCTGTGCCACATCAATATATTCTTGAATATTTGCTCTTTTCACAAAGTAGGTCTTCTTGGATTGCTCCGCGTCCAACCAGCCTTTGATGATTTTCCAAATAGCTTCTAGTGCAGTTCCCATTTTGAACATCAGAGAGTAAGCTGTAAGAGATTTTCCAAACATGAACTTGTCTTCTCAACTTATATAATAACGACAGGTTTCCAGGTAGTACATATGTTACATTTTTAAACTGTATAATTGTTTCAAAATACACAAAAATATATCAATTGCAAAATATTTAAGAATTTTGGGCTAAAACACACTGTCATAAAAATTTAAAAGATGATGACAGAAGACAAAAGTCAGCAAAACCTTGACTTATTGAAAACTAAGTCCGACTTCTACCAACAAATAACTCTAATCATTTGTCGGACCAGTATCGTTTCGTTTTACGTTTTCGGACAACATCTAATCAGACCATTTGTCGTACTACAAACAAATGATGCTGGTCATTTGCAGGACCAAATGTCGTTTCCTTCACGTTTTCGGACAACATGCCGAATAATTATGGTCAGTTGTAGGGCCAAATATCATTTCCTTCACGTTTTCGGACAACATGTCAAATAATTATGGTCATTTGTCGGACCAAATATCGTTACCTTCACGTTTTGGGACAACATGTCGTCGGGCCGTTTGTCGTACGACAAAAAAA
This sequence comes from Protula sp. h YS-2021, assembly GCA_949752745.1. Lineage (NCBI taxonomy): Eukaryota > Metazoa > Annelida > Polychaeta > Sabellida > Serpulidae > Protula > Protula sp. h YS-2021. The sequence goes on from OX457029.1 coordinate 2,826,908, forward strand.
TAATTCTGGTCATTTGTCGGACCAAATATCGTTTCCTTCACGTTTTCGGACAACATATCATCGGGCCATTTGTCATACTACAAACAAATGTTGCTGGTCATTTGCAGGACCAAATATCATTTTCTTCACGTTTTCGGACAACATGTCGTTGGGCCATTTGTCGCACGACAAACAAATAATTCTGGTCCTTTGTAGGACCAAATATCGTTTCCCTCACGTTTTCGGGCAGCATGTCATCGAGCCATTTATCATATGACCAACAAATAATTATGGTCAGTTGCAGGACCAAATATCGTTTCCTTCATGTTTTCGGACAATATGTCATCGGGCCATTTGTCGTACGACCATACGTCAGAATAACATCAATTACATTTATCAATGGCAAAGAACAAAGAAAAAGACAAGAAACAAAATAAGAATAACAATCACAGAAATTAACATATTTTGTGTTCTCATTTTGGTTAATAATAATAATAATAATAATAATAATAATAATAATAATAATAATAATAAGAAGAAGAAGAAGAAGAAGAAGAAGAAGAAGAAGAAATAACAGGCTTTTTGTTAGTAATATATGAGACATTTGTTGATTTCGAACCCTGCACCTTGGAGTTACGAAGCCAAACCCTCTAAAAACTAAGCTAACCACCAACCCCTATATATGAGCTGAAACTCATTGGGCTCCCCAGAGAAACACCTGGGATATTTGGCAAATAATATGCCAGAGTCCTTCCGATCCGTTGGAATGCGTCGTTTCAAAGTCGTTTGGTAATTTCATTCCTGTAGAAGTGACGTCACTGCGTCATATCGATATCCCTATGATATTCCTATGACGCAACTGTGGCGTCATCGAAGCGATGTTGTCTACGTAATTTTGCTGGCGCTCCGCTGCATTTCTTACTTTGGTGAAACTTTTCTTTTAGACAATGGGTACTCTCGCATATATTAATTGATTGATTCCCGATTGAACATATTGGTAAGTCAAAACAGCCAAAACGAGTTCGAAACGTTGCTTAACTTTGCAAAATGTTGAGAGCCTGAACAATTGAACCCAACCCAGTAAACATTAAGACGTCAGAATGACGTCGGGTTGACGTCGTGACCCGATGTTTCCGACGTCGGACTGACTGACGTGACGGTTTTGGTTGTATATGAAATGGAACCGACGTCGGGTTTCAACGTCAGAATGACGTCGGGTTCCGATCGACCTAAATCCGACGCCAGAATTAAGTCGGTTTTAGGTTGTATATGAAATTGGAACCGACGTCGGATTCCGACCTGAAACTGACGTCGGGTTTACCACCTTGAAACGACCAGTTTCAGACACGTCTGGCAAAAATAGAGTCTAGAGTTATATAATTAATAGATAATTAATCATTCAAATGCTGTTGTGAAATACATACGAAAGCATTTTCCATGTAAATTTTTACAATCTAGGAAGAAAAATGCCGACACGCCATCAAAATTCTAAAATTTTCATGTAAAAATTACGTTTCTTCTTCTTCTTGTTCAAAAGCGATAATAAATGTTCGTCGCTTTTTGGTCGTTTTTGCAACGTCGGAATGACGTCAAAATACCGACGTCGCCTCGACGTCGGAATAAAGTCGGGTTTTGGGGAAATAGGTCGTGACGTAATTCTACCCATTTTACAACCTTATTTTATTCAGAATATGGTTGTGAAGTCGTTGCGACCAAAATCCAACCTTTTTCAACCAGAAAAGACGTCGGTTGTTTGCTGGGAAGTAGCTCGTCGGAACGCCGCATCCGACCGGCTACATCACTGCGAGAGGTCCACACGAGATAGCACCTTCTTTAAAACTGGGGGGGGGGGGGGGGGGTGGGAGGGAGGGGGTGAGGAAGAGGAGCTGGGTGGAGGCGGGTGGCAAATAACCTTCCATGAGGGGCCCAAGTATTTTTTTTATCTCTCCCAGTAATTATTGCGACGCCAGCAACGTCTATCTACTCGACCAATTTCCAACCTTTCAAAAAAAAAAAAAAAAAAAAAAAATTGCACCTGGCTGTTTTGTGTCTCGACTAATTCACAACGTCCATCCGACGTCTTTGTCAAAACGTTGGATGGACGTTGGGAGTTGGCTGTATATGAAAATTGAAACAACATCTTGTTTTATAGGCGTCAAAAAACAACCAAAAAACAACTTTATCATATTATCGTTCACCGGAAGTGGTAGCCATGGCAGGACTTTCAAAAAATATTCAAAATGATGGTATAAATCCAAGACCAGGAAGACAAATAGACTTGTTTCTTAACCCCTTCCCCCCCCCCCCTCCCGCCCAAAAAAGCCGACCCTTTATATTTTTTCCTTAAAAAATTCAGACCCGGCCACTGCTTTTTTTTTTTTTTTTGAAAATTTTCGATGACTAAGTATTGGCCAAAATTCTGTTTGCTATTCACAAAATATGGTTTTATGGTTAAATAAAGTGTTCAGATTCAATAATACTTAGATACTCAATTTAGAAGATGCTATTTTGAAGCGTTTGAAGTCACTCCTATATGAAAATGTGAGCGCCGAAAATGTGAGGATAAATGTCTCATTTAAAAGGCCATTTCAAGTAATTTTCTGCCTTCCTGCTAAATATTTTATTTCACAATTTTACAAACGTCGTCGGCCGGTCTAGTTCTTCTTCTTTTTTCGAAATTTTTTAGATCCGGTTGGGTCACTTTTTTTGTTTTTGTTTTGTTTTGTTTTTTGTTTTTTTTTGTTGTCGTTGTTGTTGTTGTTGTTGTTTTTTTTTTTTTTGCAATTTTAATGACCTGGCACTGGGATGGGAAACAAGATTATATCTTTACTCTCCCAAGAATCTGACAGTTTTTATGGCATACATTTGAAAATTAGACAAGAAAAAGAACGTCTATTCAACGTATATGCAACGTTTCATGTTCACCGAAACTCTCTCTATAACGGTCACCAGACCAACACGCTACTCCCCAACCGGCCAACGCTACCCCCTCCTCACCCTACCCCCCCCCCCCCAACCTCCGCTCCCGCCCCCCTCCGCGAAATGTTTAGCTTTTTTTATCCTTATAACCACGCTAGTGCTCGCCCGGGGTTCATTTGGAAACACCATCCAAACCCCCCACGCATTCAGTATGATCTTCTTTGTGTGTTTAAATTTAGGTGCAAGCAAACAATTCTATGCTGGAACTCTACACTTTGCAATCTCTTTATGGGAAATAGTATTGATCGTAGCGCTTACTGGTGAGCTTAAGCTTAAGTATCGAGATCAAGGCCTAAATCTCTCATTAGCTTACACCCCATGCAAGACTGCACGAAATTCTACATGCATACAGCAATGACGCCATAATGCACTTCTGTCCTGTGTGGTCTTACATAAACCTAAATTCTTTATCTTGTGCGGGGTTCAAGTTTGTTGGCAAAATGTGTTCAGTTTGAATCGTTAACCGAGTTACGAACAGGACGCCTATGACTTCACGTGACGGTGAAAACACTAAAAGTAGAAATTAACAGTTATAAACAGGGTAAACATTTTAATTGGGAAGATCTCAAGGAAAGCTTCGGTGCAAGATTTATAAATGGACGAAAACATACACGGGAACAAATAATGTAAAGAATTTTAATAAGAATATTAAACGGACGAGATTGCTTTGATTCTGTGGTGCAATTCATTTTAACGATGAGTTATTTGTTTCCTGCTCCTAATGGCGGCAACCCTCACCCACACCAGCCGGTTCACAATCCGCTCGAAGTTGTTTTCAACACCCTTGGCAAAACAAACTTCACGGATAAAGAGAAGATCTATTTTGTTGGTCTGGTCGAAGCCCAAAAGGATATTATCGAAAGTAAAATCAATGACAATAAAATGATTGAGAAGAAAGATGCGGCTTGGAAAGAAATCGCGGAGCACTATAATTCACAGCCAGGGACGCATAAACGGACGCCAAAGCAGCTTAAAGCGCTGTGGAAAAATCTCAAGGCGAAGGCGAAGAACGACGCGCGGAAAACGCGCGCGCTTGAGGAAACTTTCTCCGATGGTTCCGCGCCAGAGTACGTGCTCAGTGCGCTCATGCAGAAGGTTATAAGCGTGATATTGTCAGTGCATGAGGACAATATGACCATACTGGATGACGTCTTCAGCGCATCGTCTGACGGTATGGCGGCTTTACCTAATGACGCGGCCAGCTCACCGTCGCAGGACTCCGGTGTGAGGGCGTTACCCAATGAAATTGTTGTCATTCAGCCTTCTGAAGCTGGTGGGGTATGTGGTTTGAAAATATCATCTTAAGCCTGTAATCGGATGGGGGAGGGGGGGGGGTTGGGGGTGGGATGGGGGAGATGTCCCGACAACCCCTGCCCGTCTCAGAGAAATAGATAACTGGAAATGCCGCAATTTTGTATGTTCCGGGGGCGGGGGGTGGGAAGAGGGGAGACCCACGTCCCTCTGCTGTTGAAACCTTGACCTATGGTTTAGTGTTTCTAGAAGCTGGGTTGGTAGCTTCCGGTTTTACTTTCAATTCGTAAATGTGCCAAAACTGCGTTTAGACTGCCTTGAATATCCTGGTTTCCGGTTTGGCTCACAGCGTCCTCGCTATACCCAGCTGGATTGGGTCAGGGACACCTTGAAAGATAGTTCAATATAAAAAAAGAGAGCGACTTTTCAGTGCCTGTGCCGGTAGTTGGGATATACAGAGCCTCCGATTGAATGGGCGCGTTATGGTTACATAAATGAATCGCGTCTTGTAATAGACCATTCTTTCCAAATCACCTACGTCATGAGAGCATATCCATCAATTAGCTACAAGCGATTTCCCCTGGCAACGAAATTGTTTGGGGCAGAAACGCACTTTTATCACCCTATGTTCGTAAATACGAGCAAATTAAGTGGTTGTTATTGATGCCTTCACCCAGATGCCTGAAATCACTCAGATGCCTGAAATCACTCAGATGCCTGAATCCACCCGGATGCCTGAAATCACTCAGATGCCTGAATTCACTCAGGTGCCTGAATTCACTAGCAGATGCCTTCACTTAGATGCCTCACTTTCAAATGTGTTTAAAGTTTGTCCCAGTTACAGAAAAAAAATGCCCGTTTTTTTGTAATGGTATCGGATAGTGTAAAATACTTCGATTCTCGTTTTGCCCCTGTTTCGGTTTGGAATATCACCAAGGCTAAGGGAAGAATTAAATACGACTATGTTTTTTTTAAGAAATCAGAATTGTGTAGACTGTCCGGCAAGCGATCTTCCGCGGGGCCTATGGTGATCGCTGGTTGTTTGAAATACACTGCTGTCAGTCCCGCAACATGGAAATCACACGCCGTACCGATCCGTGCCTGTTTTAACACCACCCCCATCCCCCTTCCCCCCAAGTGAAGAAATGACGTGGGTTCGGTTTTCCGTAAGCGATAATGTGGTCTGTTAGTAAACGGTACATTGGTCCTCTGTCTTGTCTATGGAACAATGTTTATAGAATGTCATGTCAGCGTTGAAATGTAAAACCCTAAGAAAAAAGTCCCAACGTAATAGTGGAGAAGAATCGGTAAACAGCAGCTAAGAGAACGGTTTGAAATTTGTTTTTGTAAATGTTGTTATGACAGGTCAGCCTATAATGCGTATATACACCGTAGTCAATCACTGCTAGTCCATGAAGGATAATTCGATCTCACGGATGTCTCCTCTCTTACCCCCTTCCGTACACAATTTTTGCAGGGCGGTGCCTGTGGCTTAAGCACCGAGAACCAAACCGAGGTCAAAATCGAACCTATGGATAATAGCGACATTGACGATAGGCCAGCAGCAACGACGTCACCAGAAGCGAGCACCCCTGCCCTAGCATCAGACGAGCAAGCCGCCACACCGGGCACAGCGGCGGCAACCCCCGGTGAAAACACGAGCAATGTGTGTAAAAAGAGGCCAGGCACCAACCCGACAGGGTGTCCACCCAGAAAGCGAACGCACACAGAACTACTGGACAGCTTTGAGAGGAGAAGGATGTTAGACATGGAGAAGGAGGAACATGAACAGCGAATGAAAAATATGAAGTTAGAAGCCGAAGTTTTAGAACTCAAACGAATTAAACTGCAAAAACAGATTGCTGTGCTGTCTAATTTGAATATGTTTAACATGGTGATGCAGTAGCTGCACACACACACACACACACACATATATATATATATATAGTGCCTTGCATAAGTCTGGAATATTGGGGGGGGGGGGGTGGATTTAGATGATTTAGATGGGTAGAAATTTACGCACATCTTTTTTTCGGTCAAAGTGGGTGAAGTTTCTTTTTCCCCTTCAAGATGAAACCATAAACAAATTTTTTACACCTTCCTAAACATGAGAGGGGTAAAAATTCCCCCCCCCCCCCCCGTCGTCGTCGTCGTCGTCGTCGTCGGGATACGCTTTCATACGTTTCTCTCCACCTAGCACGGTTTTGTGCTAATATTTTGGCTTGTGAGATCGAGTAGATTCCTTTATTTTGTAGATCGCGTTTTATCGTTGACAGGTATGTTGTTTTTTGTCTTCCTGGAGGTCTTTTACTGTTTCAGTTCCCCCAAAATATTCCAGACTTATCCAATGCACTTATATATATATATATAAAAGAAATGATTTTAACCTGTGTTTTATCGTTATAAGTGAAGTTGCATGTAACTGCCATTTTCGTTTTATTTCTTTATTTTTGCTGTTAATTAATAATTCTCGATATCAAAAATTAAATTGGGAATATCACAAATTTAAATGTCGAAATTAGAAATTAAATTAATCCTTGGCATTAGAAATAATTACTGATATCAGAAATTTAAGTTTTGATATCCATGTTTTTTATTTCTGGTATAACCTACTGAAGTTTTTATGAAGTGATATCATGAATTTAATGTTTGATATCAATATCTGGTTTTATTTTTATCATTAATTGATACAATATAAGAAGTTCAACCCTTGCATTGATATCAATAAAAGAATTTGTGATAGCAAGCATTCAATTAATGATAACGGACCCCCCCCCCCCCGTCCCCGCCCCCGCTCCCAGCCCCTCTTTAAAAAGCATGCCGCCTTTCCCTCATCGCTGCTAAGCTTGGTTCGGTTTTAAAATCCATGTCAATTCCTGATGTGGAGTCTACCAGCACTGTGTGTTATTACCCCTAGGTCAATACTGGGGAAGGGGACGGAGGGGGAGGGCATTTTGCAGGTCCTGGTGCTGTCCGTTTGCTGTGCGTGTTGTTACTCTTGTGAGCACAGCAAACCACACTTGTCATTATTTTTAAGCCAGGCCACCGGATTCACGAGGAGACATACGGCTGTGCAGGAACTGGACATTTATGGTTTTAGTAATTCATAAAGCAACTGTTTGGAACATTTATGGTTTTTACAACTAAATGCGGTAGCTTCGAGGCAGGTTTATGGCATATAGGTTAGGTGTACCGGGGGCGGAGGGCGGCATATCGATTTATACTCGTGTATAACAGCTGTTGGAGAAGATCTGTGGCTTAACACTGTGAGTGGACAGCTGTAGGATTCGTGGCTTTATGAGTTGATGGCAGCTGTAGGATTCGTGGCTTTATGACTTGATGGCAGATGTAGGATTCGTGGCTTAATGAATTGATGGCAGCTGTAGGATTCGTGGCTTTATGACTTGATGGCAGCTGTAGGATTCGTGTGGCTTTATGAATTGATGGCAGCTGTAGGATTCGAGGCTTTATGACTTGATGGTAGCTGTAGGATTCGTGGCTTTATGAATTGATGGCAGCTGTAAGATTCGTGGCTTTATGGCTCCATGGCAGCTGTAGGATTCGTGGCTTTATGAATTGATGGCAGCTGTAGGATTGACAGGAATTCTTTCATAATTTTAACTATTTTTCATTATTTTAACAAATTAAGCCCGTTCCACACAAACAGACAGGTGTTATTGGGCTCTGTTTTGGCGCCATTTTGCACTCACCTAAGATGCCCGGAAAGTGACGACCAGTGCACTGAATGATGAATTTCGTTACATCCATGTCCTGTCAATATAGAAGAAAATAGACATCAGAATGTTATGTTTTATTGCCTGATAAAACTGGTCAAGCAACAGACAGAGTAATTGTCACTGAGTCTGATTTTGCTTCCTACTTTTTTGTGCATTTCTCGAGTTTTACTATTGAATTAGAGTACACACAAAGTACAACCTCTCAGATGCTTTCTTAGAATTTACAAGGCTTTAATTAATACACCCCTGTCCACCCTAAAACACACAAACAAAACAAAAAAAAAAACAAAAAAAAAAACAACAAACAAACAAACAAACAAATTAATAAATAAAAAAACACACTTTATAGAGTGATCTGGGTCAGACCATTCCTTGAATTTTCAAGGTTTTAATTAGTGCACTCCTCTCCCCGAAAAAAACAAACAAACAAAAAACGAAAAAAATAAAAGCATGAAATATGTGCTAAGAGGGCTTGATTCAGACCAGCCTGATTCGGACCAGCCTGATTCGGACCAGCCTGATTCGGACCAGCCTGATTCGGACCAGCCTGATTCGGACCAGCCTGATTCAGACCAGCCTGATCCGGACCGGCCTGATCCGGACCAGCCTGATTCGGACCAGCCTGATTCGGACCAGCCTGATTCGGACCAGCCTGATTCAGACCAGCCTGATCCGGACCGGCCTGATCCGGACCAGCCTGATTCGGACCAGCCTGATTCGGACCAGCCTGATTCGGACCAGCCTGATTCGGACCAGCCTGATTCGGACCAGCCTGATTCAGACCAGCCTGATCCGGACCGGCCTGATCCGGACCAGCCTGATTCGGACCAGCCTGATTCGGACCAGCCTGATTCGGACCAGCCTGATCCGGACCAGCCTGATTCGGACCAGCCTGATTCAGACCAGCCTGATTCGGACCAGCCTGATTCGGACCAGCCTGATTCGGACCAGCCTGATTCAGACCAGCGCCTGATACGGACCAGCCTGATTCTGACTTCATGGCACAGCTTGCGTGAAAAGTTCTGTTAGCAAATATCTACTTCATATTTTTCAAAACTTTCCTCTGGTCGGGGATTGGGGGAGTTAGGGCGGGGGGGGGGGGGGCTGTTGCCACCGAAGACCCCCTGGATCGGCCATTGCCCCGTGTTTACCATATTAGAGACGCCTGCATCCATGAAATCAAACAGGATCACAATGGTTTTTTCCGGCTCCTTGTAGTGTTGGAACATGTGGTAAGATATCAGCTGTTTGGCCTCCTCCACCAGCTGACCACGCTTGCTGCGGGCCACCTTCATGTGCACTGACGTCACACATTGACAGAACAAGTGTTATAATTGTTATAATTTTGATTGTTGCTGTTGTTGTTTTTTTTAAGGAGCTGGATTTTAAAATGATCAAAATCAGGACATCGGGATGGAGCATAAATTTGTTTTCTTTTCATACCGAAAATAAATCATCAAACTGCCCTTCACGGGCTCGTTATAAAATTGAAAAAAAAAGAGAGTTTTTGTGCGCGTTATGAAATTAAAAAAAAAAACAACAAAAAACAAACAAACAAATAAAAACAAACAAAAACAAAAACTAATTGATAGTTATCTTTGTGTGGAATATTTTGTGTTTTATAGATGTGTCTTTCGGTTAAACTATAAGGCATAACTAAATCTATTACAAATTTGTAGCATGTTGCTCAGTCCACGTCGAGCGCTGTGTGCCGACAATTACCATGCTGCGGTGCCGTTAACACTAAACCTATCTAATAATTTTAGAAAATACGAAACTTGAAAAATTCAACTCACGGATATCATTGCCTTGTTTGTCCTTTCCGTTGAAATACACGGCCTTCCTCTCTCTTAACTCCGCGTTTAAGTCTGATTCTTTTAAGTCTAAAAAAAAAACAAAAAAAAAAAAAAACGAAGAGTACGATCACATTCCTCTTCTGACATTTTTTTACCGTGTGTTTGAAGTAACATTTTACACTCAATCACTGGTCTTACCAATAAAGTTTATCCCAGGGTCTCCCTGCAGGCTTGGCTAGACCACTAGCACTAACACCACATGCCGTATTTAATTAGTTGGTAAATATCACAGCAGTTTGGTTTTAGTGGGATTACAGTTATCTCTATGTAATGAATCCATTAACCATAAAATAATCTCTTTCCTAACTGCAGATTACTTATGTAAAAAATGTTATTTTATTTTATTTATTAGCCAATACTTTTGAAGAGAGAAAAAAGCGTTAGGTTTTGTATCTGTTTTCGAAACCATTACGTTGTTTTAAACGTATGCTTCCCCTCATCCTTCCCCACTCACTCCCCATTCTCCAAGAAGGAAGAAGGATGGGGGCGCTTGGCCCGGCCTTACCATTCAGCTTCATGTTGGCTCTGAACATGAGGATATCGTTGAGCATGTCCACGCCCTTGCTGACGTCACCGCTGACGTGTAGACAGCTGAGGACATTGCGCAGGAAGACATCTTGTGTCTTGACACGCGTGACGTCATCCGCGTGGTACGTGTCATCCAGTATGCTGCCTGAAAAAAGTAACTGCCACTAATTTCTTAAGTAAATTAAAATTAATACTTATTTAATACTTAAATACTTATAACTTTCAATACTCAAAACCTCCTCTTTTTCTTTTAAAACTTAATACTTATTTAATACTTAAATACTTATAACTTCCAATACTCAAAACCTCCTCTTTTTCTTCAATAAATTTAGCAGGCACGTTCTAAACGTAAGCAAAATACAAGAAATGTCTCGAAAATAATGAAAATAGAGACGTTTTGCAAGAAGTTAACTTTTCCAATTTTACGTCTGAGAAGACTTATGAAATGAAAAGTAAAATCTTTTGGCAAACAGGGTTTTGCCACAAGTCAAACTGACTTTCAATAAGAGAATCGAACAAATGTTCACCATATTTTTTAAAAAGAAGTATGAATGACATTATAACATTATATATTATATATATTTAAAAGTGAGATAATTTGAATCAGTTGCACAAACCCTAAGCATGAACAGAAGCTGTGCTTTTCATCAGTCGAAAGGGAGAATATGTCCACACATTGATTAGGGATTTAACATTTACAGCTAAATTTTCTGATTAAAATGTTTTAGCACGTGTACAAGGGATTCAGGAACATGATTAATTACCCCAGTGTACTAAATAATCCATTGTAAAAACATCGTTCAAGTAAAAACTGTTCAGAAAACGTTTTATTTTGCACACGACACCAACAAGAAGTAAAATAGGACGTAAAATGAGAGGCTTTTGCTTCTTACAAAATATCTAATATCTGCATAACGATCCTAATATCTGCATAACGATCCTATTATCTGCACAATGATACCTAATATCTGCATACCGATGCCTTATATCTGCATAGTGAGGCCTAATATCTGCATACCGATGCCTTATATCTGCATAACGATGCCTAATATGTGCAGAGCGAGGCTTAATATCTTCATGACAATGCTTAGTATCTGCAAAACTCTGTCTAATATCTGCATAGCGAGACCTAATATGTGCATAATGACCCTATTATATGCATAACGAGGCCTAATATCTGCATAACGAGGCTTAATATCTGCATAACGAGGTCTTATATAGGCCTAGAAGCAGATTCTAATGAAATGTGAAATAAAGTGCGAAAATGAGAAACAGTGGCAAAAAATCATCTTACCGTTGTACTTGCTGAGGAATTTTTCCCTCATTTCAGGAATTTTTGCGTCCACACCCTGTCAAATGAAAAAAGGTGAAAAAATATCCTCCAAAATATCAGTTCTTTAACGTCTTCAGTTACAAAGCTACGACAGTTAGACTTGGTCTGTACAGTCAGTAACGTTTAATGCATAATACGCCATTTTATTATTTATTATCCAAAATATGTTAATTAAATTTATTTACAGTTTTATCTGCCTCTCAACACACCTGTATAATTCGGACAACTCCCTATTTCGGACAAAATATATTTCAGTTCCATTTTAAATTTTTGTTAGTTTCTGTACAATAAGAACTTTGGACAATTTGGATACCTCCCTTTTGCGGACAACAGCCACAATTTTCAGACTAAGTTGTAGGTTTTGTTATATGAATAACTCGTGTAATTCGAACAAACAATGGCACGATCTTTCAGTACTGTTTCGGTATCTCCCAGATAATGTCAATAATGATGTGCCACAAAAAAAAAACATGACTGCTACTGTTTACGACATGTCTAATCCCATAAAGCTTGTTTTGTCTTGTCCAAAGTGGGTTATATGTGCGTAAGTGTCAAAGAAATTAACTGAAAAAATACTTTCAATCAAATGTTGAAAATGGAAAAGAACAAGAAGGCAGTGTTGTGTAAATCATGTTGAAGAATATATTTGGAAATTATGTGGTGTTGGGCTCCTTACCCTAACTGTTTATATATATTGATTACCCACCAACCCGTAGTTTCACCACGTTTGGGCGCAGGGTGTTTGGGTTGTGTCTGTTTTACATATAGAGTCTATGAACTTTCATTTCAAATAATTTTAACTGGCCCTGATTTCCAGTTACCTGGATAATTCTCTGTTTTGAAGTCACGTTTCAACAGTTTCAATCATTGTTAATGATCATTCAGTTCCATTAAACTTAAAACATTCTGTGATTGAATTAAATGCTAACCTGCAAGAATGCTTGAAGACTGAGGGGTCGGGAAACTTTAGCACGTGTGCAAAATTAAAGGACAGAACACCGAAGAGACATTATGCGGGGGGGGGGGGGGCGGGGGGAGGGGGCGGGGCAAAAAATTGCCTATATCACCAACAACGATTTGTTGAATCCACATTTGATCCAGGGACAGCTGCTGTAGAGACAGTGTCTCTGGTGACAATTGATCTAAATACGGACAGCGAGGAATTTCTGAGGTTCAGCACAAAGCTAGACCGGATGGCATTTCTCCCTGCTGCTGTCATAATAACGTTCAACAAAAATGTCTCGGGTTTCACTTTCAACAAAATGTCCATTGACAAACTGTCTTTTGACCAAATGTCTTTGACAAAATGTCTTTCGACAACATGTCTTTCGACAAAATGTCTTGATATAACATCCCGACAGCCAAGACCAAAGACTAGTAGTTCTTTCTTGGTGTCTGACTTTGTTATAATTTCAAGCATTGTAGAAACGTGCGAAAGAAACAATAACGTCAGAAGGACCCAACGAAAACTTCATGAATAATTCAAAATAAGCTAATTATTGGAACAATAACAACCTTTAGAATTCTACAGTGACACAGCAGGCAAAGATGCAAGTAAGGTTTTTTTATTCAACCTATTCGGTACTCAAAGCCTTTTCGAGCATGAATTTTATACTTACACTAGAAATTAATGATTTTATTATACTTCCAGGTCACTATTTTTGAATTTTTGAATTTGCATTTTATAAATGCTTCCTTTTTTCCTAAGATAGCAATTGCAATTTGACTACATTTTACAGCTGCTATCAAAATATAAATTTTTGTGATATTAAACTAGCACAGAATGAAAACAAAAAAAGATGCTCAAAGTAGGTCTATTTTATTCTTATTCTATTTCCCTGTGCCAGTTTACCCCTACGAACTAGTATGGAACAGCCAGGGCAAGGTGGACCAGATTTGGCAGTGACATACTTGTATATTTATTGCAGACCCCCCCCCCCTGATATAAGTTCATTTATTCATCTACATTTTATGTACAAACATGAACACTGACATCTTGCAACTGAATCTCGTACATACGCCACACAGAGCACTAAAAACCAACTTGTGTGTGTCGTTAACTTTTTGCCTTACACTCACTCTGCACATCCTCACTTCACAGTGACGCTGCTTACATGCAAAGCGTTTTCAGTTTACCTTTTTTGATATTGGGCTTTATATCTAATTTAGCTATAACACTTGGAAAATTTTACTTTCCTAATGTAATTAAGTTCCTATTGGAAAGCGATTTTTTCTTTTTTCTCTGCAACTTGTTCCCGAGGAACTCATCAAAAACGTGTGATTCAAAATTTTACATTAGTATCGAGGGGATATCCATTCTGATTCTGCGTGAAATTTTTAGATGGAAAATGACTTAGATGTTGTGTTTTATCGATAACATTTAAAACACACTTCAATGATAACATAGCATGAGTAGTCATAGCTAGAGCGAGAGCAGCCAATGTTTATTTATGTGATTTGTGTATCACGAGGTAAGGAAATTAATGTGGGCTGTCAGTAGCAAGGCAGGAATACATAACAGGACAGGTTCTGTGTACTGACGATTAGGTACTTTAGTATCAGTTTAAAATATGGAACTGCCGAATACATATGGGCCTATAGTTGGTTGGTTAGTTTGTTTAACCGTTATAATTTTCAATCCCGTTATGCCCCCATCTACTGCATTACCTTTTCTCACCGAATCTTAACTTCCTCCCTCTTTCTTCTCTTTTTTGGCTCGGTTCGGAATGTTTGAATGTATTAACCCGCAGATTTTTTCAGATAAAAGAAATCAGCAAATTGAATTGCCAAACTTAAGTGATCTTTCAAGTTGCTTTGTCTCTGAAATTGTCTCTGAAATTAAGCAGTTTATTTAGTTTGAGAAAGGGGGCTGTGATCTATATTTTTTGCGGTCTTCAGCCGAACATCTATATCGCTCTGACCTCTCTTATCCCCCTCCCCTAGTTTAGTTTATTGCGCAGAGTTATCATTCGCATTAATATGTTAAAAGTTTTGATTCATGTAAATGTTATAAATTCAGAAGGTTTGATGCGTTTCCAAGTGTCTCACTTCGCTTAGAAGCAGTTAAGTACCGCTACCGTTTGGATTACAGTAAGTAGCTTTTTCTATAGATATGTGAACATGTCTTCTGATATAAGTGAAATTGGTTTTTAATAAAGTTTGAATATCGACATCTTTAAATGCATTTTCTTCAGTTTTGCATCCCTTCAGTTTTGCAATGAAGTGCAGTATCCATTCACAATTAGATTAGATAAAATTTTGAGGATAAAGACAATACGAGTAGCAAAAAGGCCAACAAGAGGCAAGTGAAAAGTGGATCTTGTTCACAGTTCAGGTGTACCACTTTCACATTGTTGTTATGCTAAGAGAGAGTTTTTGGTGATAAGATAATGCTTATCAAAGGAAAAGTTGTCTATAAATGTCCATACAGCAATTAAAATTATCTGAGAAATTTGATTTTTTCCTATTAAAAATCTTTAATTATAAATATCTCGAAATCCGTTTGAGCAACATCGATGAATAATGTTGCCAACGCTAACCAGGTTGACAGTTAATGCGAATTTTAATAGCCTTGATACTGAAGAAAAACTTGACACAAATTTCGTGTTATTTTTTTAGAATTCAGACAGATATGTTTTATTTGCTATGTGAGATTTCGTGAAAGAGAAAATGAAATTAAGGATATTTAAAATCTAACAATAAGTATTTAAATCTATCAAAACATTGGTGTCTATCGAGTTAGTCTTTGCTTCTTCGATTTTTCTCATCTTTAATCACCTTGTAAAAATCCATAGCTTAACTCTTTTTTTTTTGACACCAAATACACCAAAATATGTAATGCCATGATATTGCATATTCAGTTTTTGATATTAATAACCAATGATACCCTGTAAAGGTATAATTATCTCATGTTAAAATAAGTCAATAAGTAATTCAGAGCTTTATAATACTGAATATACCGCATAAGATAAACTCTCAACTTTGTTGGACAAATTGAATTAATAATATTACTAATTCAATTAACGAAATTCAATAAACCTGCGCAGTTGTGATATCGGAATGTCTGCATCATAAATCTTCGCCAAACATGTATTCATTATATGTTGCAACATCTGTTTGGCATGTATTTGTCAATGTGACAATGTCAAAATTTCTTAAACATATGGTGACCATATGGACAAATGCTTATAATATACATAGTTAACATATGTTATCTATATACGGTCTAGCTGTACAATATGGTGATATTATTTGACAATATATTTAACGTATGTTAACCACATGTGCACTATGACATATAAACATGCACTAGAATATCAAACATATAGAGGAAAACAGATGTTTAACATGAAACAGTAAACTTTGATCACACATTTTGAGTTTATGCTTCAGGAATAAGTTCTGCACTGTATTCAGTATTGATAAATTAGTGAACGACATATGGTTAACATATTTTATATGGTCTATTTTTTGTTAACCATATGGTTGAGATATGTTGATAATTTAGTAGTTATATGTCAAACACATGTTTGGTCATGTGGTTAACCCATGTTTGGAGAAGAGCTGCTGATGTATACTTGTGTTTTGGTGTAGTTTTTGCACATTGCGAGGGTTGCCCCATAATCGGCTCCTTGTGTTCTTTCTAGTGACTCTTTAGGAAACATGGAGTACAGGGGAGTCTCAGGAACATGACCATGCACGTGACTACGCAAAACATGGGACTACGAAAACACGTGACTACGCAAAACGGTTCTTTTACCGACTTGGCACTATTCTTTGAAAATGTTTTTGTTGTTTTCATCAACAGTACCGATTGTAATTCGAATTATAAAGAATTGATTAAATTAAGATCACTTTAGTGATTGTCCGAAAATACCATTTAAGGAGTCACATAAAATAATATTTCAATAATGTATAAATATTTAATATTTATCAACTTCCGTAGATGTTTTTAAAATTTTATGTTTGTGTTTCGAAAAGATGTCAAATAAAGAGCTAAACTAAATAAATGTTATGAAAATTTTCTGCATTCAATGCAAACGTATTGGGCATTCTAAATGATATATGAACCCAGATTTCGACCTCAATCACTCCGTTTATGAAACATTCCACAGCGGATAATCTCAGTAAAGTAAAATGCAAACAAATACTTAATACTAAATACTTACCGCCATGATAATTGTTCCGTCCTTGCTTTCAATAATAAACCGACTCCTGAGCGTATACTCTACAACTTTGCTGTTAACGGTAGTGTTCAAACCGGACAATAAAAATTTGACTGCAAAATCGGGTTAAGGATCCCGCACAATGTACAAAAGTTCTCCTCTGGCACGTTAACTGATAACACGTGTAGGTCAGTATTCTGGTCACTTGTCACACGTGTTGTTCGAGGGCACGTATTCTCGATATGTTCATTCAAGTAAAAAATTGAGATAAATTGCGGTAAGCACGTGTGACTTCAAACAGAGATTTCGAGAATACTGGTCCACTTTGTATTGTCTGTTTTTTTTTAAACTTATTGAGATGCAATAAAAATTCATACGTCATTTTTTTTGTTGCTGTCTGGGCTTTAAGAATATTGCCATTTATCTATTATAAATCTGATCCATATGTGAGCCGTGTGTACTTGCGTGTCCGAGTTATGAATATCAATTGGCAAAAAGTACTTAGATATCATTTGTCAATAGACCCATAAATTATAAGTAGACGTTTAGAACGCGGCGTGTGAGCGATAAAGCGATAATACGAGAACATTTTTTTTTTCGTGTGTCGAAGAAGCTCTCACTACAGTACATTGGCACGACGGGTAGGACTGGGTGAGGCTGAGGGGGGGGGGGGGGGCGACGTGGGTTGGGAGGGGGGGATGGGTTGGTCAGTGGTTGTGTTATGGTCACTGGATGGAGTGAGAACTTTCGTACGGTAATGGTGTACATGAGCATGGAATGAACTTGTACAGATCCTGATTTTACAAGTCACCTCTGGCTATCGTTAATAAATGTTAGGACCCTAGAAAAGCCTTCAAAGAAGCTCTCCATAAAGGAAGCGTGGGTCTGTGGCTTTGGTTTTTTTGTCATAGTCACACATTTACGAGCATCCGTTAGCATTTGGTCCAATCAGAGCGCTCGTCTAATTATTATAACCTAATGATTAAATCCACATTTTGTACTCATTTCCCACTTGCAAACTTCGTTTTAGAGAATGCTCTTCTCAGGTTTCCGTTCTGATTGACGTTGGTACTCAGAGCCTTTGGCCGCTCTTAATACTTAATTAGTTAATTTATTTATTACCCGGCTACGTGCGGTAAAGCTAATTCAGATCTGTATATCATTCACACAGAAATCTTGTTTTCCGAATAAGATTATTAAACAGCATGCAGAATAATAAAAGCATTTAAAAATGGAGGATTTCTGACCGATTTCAAATGACTGGCCATTATACGTCACAAATCATCACATGTTGACCATATGTCCACAAATCGTCACTTGTTCACCATATGTTCGCAAATCTTTACATGCTGACCATATGTTCACCCATCTTTACATTTTGACAATATGTTCACTAATCATCACTTGTTCACCATATGTTCGCACATCTTTACATGCTGACCATATGTTCACCAATCTTTACATGCTGACCATATGTGCATCAAACTTTACCTGTTGACCATATGTTCAGAAAACTTTACACGTTCACTATAGGTTGGTCATATGTTCATCAATCTTCATGTGTTGTCCATATGTTCACAAATCTTCACATGATGACCATCTGCTTATAAATTGTCATGTAATGACCATATGATCACAAGTGTGCTATTGTTAACTATCATCAATACATGTTGTCTCACGTACGGTTAGAGCTCACACCATATTCTATGTTGATAACATATTGCCTTTGGCAAACAAATATATTTCCGGTGTAAACATATGTTCACCATATGGTATAACACATGTAAAATATATGTTAACCATGTAGTTCAACACATGGTAACCAGGGGTTCAACATGTAGTAACAATGTGGTTCAGCACGTCGTAAATATGTGCTCCAACACGTAGTAACCATGCGGTTCAACAAGTAGTAACCATTTGGTTCAGCGCATAGCAACCATATGGTTCAACAAGTGGTAACCAGAAATTGTCATCATGTGTTTTGTTGACACTTTATGGCTTTTTTTTATTTTGGAAATTTTTATTGTGCTGTTTTTACTATTAAACATAATATTTTAAATAGTTTGTTGAAAAAAAATCAAAATACATGGTTTTGACGATATGTGGTAAAGATATATTAATGTGGTCAAAATATGTTATCCATTTAGTTAGGAAAAGCAAATAATATGGTGAACATATGTTTGAGATGTGCTGAACATATGTTTGAGATGTGCTGAACATATGTTTGACATGTGGTGAACATATATTTGACATGTCGTGAACACATGTTCGGTGAACATTACTGATGTATCACAGATTCGTGTCGATTTTGGAAAATTCAAAGCAGTTCAATATTTGCTAACCTCGAAACAGATTGGAAATATTAAATTCATTTTCTCATATTTCTAATTGATGCATATAATGATTTAAAAAGATCTCCAATTCTCTCGGATATGTATCCCCAATTCGGATATATCACGAAGTCGATTTTTGATATAATGAATTAATTTCCAATATGTCTTTATTTAATTATCTCTATGAATGAATAGATCTGTCTTTAATTATTCAGAAATTTATCCTTTCTATTGTTTCAAAATGCACTTCTTATACCTTTCTGTGGTTATGTTTATAGTCATGGTAACAGCTTCTCACAGTGGGAAGCGCTGGGATGGGCAGCCGTGTGGCTTGACGTTGTGTTGTCGATGACCCAAGAAATATTTCACGTAATATTGCATTCCTTAAGCCAAGAAGCTTGGAATGTGTTTAGGTTCACCACATATTCACCATATAGTAACCATATGATAACCACATGAATTATCTCCTGATAGTTAGCATATGTTTAACTTTAAGCCCATATTTTGGACAAGTCATACTTATGAAAAAAAAGCAATCACATTTTCACCATATGGTAGCCATATGTTCACTATACTTAAAACTCAGTCACAATAACAAACCATATATTAATTACATGGCTGCCATATGGTTACCATCTGTGGGGGGAAATATCTAGGTTTTATATCTCAGTGAGCACGTGTTGACGCCATGGTGAATCTGCAATGATTACATAATGAGTCGTTATATGGTAACACATGTGGTCCGCATGTGTTTATCATGTGGTTGTGATTGTTAGCGATAAGAGAATATGGTTGGGAAAACGTCTTGTTTTTTTGACAGTTTCATTTCTGAGGTTTTGCTTTTTCGTCTGTAAATCCGTTGCTTTTTCCCGGTGAAGCAGACCTCTGTTGACCTACATGATGATTTAACAGCCTTGCTTGTTTTTATTTAAAAAATATCGCCTAAATGAGAAATTCGAGATTAGGGACTATATGACCAGTTCGTAATTAAGTCTACAAACATGCATGTAGCACTTCGTAACCACATTGATTTATATTCTCGATAGTGCATACGAATCAGTTTGTGATCTATTCCTGGTGTCGGTGAAGAACAGACAGTTATCGACCTCCACTTTGTAGCCATGGCGACCTGTAAACAATATGGCGGGTGTCCGCAAATTGACATGTAGTCAATAACAGGTGTCAATATTCTCTCACAGTTGTGCTATATGCTATTGAGTGCTTTGTAGATATTAGTCCAGTGTCTTTTTTTGTCAGTCTATCAAATCATAGTGAATTACCCACTCGAATTCAAACCACAAACGCTATTCAAAGTCTTATCTTTTATTTGTCGCGTAAAAACTTGATTTTGAGATAAAGAGTAACGACACTTTAGGAACATGGAGAATAAATCCTAAGTAATATGGAGTTTTATCTTAGAGCGTCGAGAGGAAGATAACAGAAAGATAACAATATAAGGTTAGTGATTTATTTCATAACCGGTTAAAATACAGTAATAAATTAACGCAGGTTTGAGCATTTATTTTGGATATTCGGATTGTTATTAATTCATGCCAATGCCACTTCCAGATAATAAACAATAACATAAAAATAAGAAACAATAAACGGAAAAATCTTTTTTTCAGATTATCACCAATGTCGCTGTTCATTTTGCTGTCATTTCACTTGCTATTAGTTTACTTATACAGTTTCTTATCATTATTTTAAGCAGACATGACATACACATGACGTAAACATGACGTAAACAGGACATAAAAACACGACAAAAATGCAAAATAAACAACAACGTTAACAGCAACAACAACAAAAACAAAAACAGAACACACACACGAACTGAGCTCAAACAACCTAGTACAATTTTCACCGCACTCAAAGATCCCAAACATCCATGTACAAAAGAAAGGAGGATTAGCCGTCTTTGTCGAAACCTTTGTCAGAAGATTTCAATACGTTAGACTCAAACAACAGATCCCGAGAAGATTTGTAGTCTCGAACAAAAACAGGATATTTCCTCCGCTAAGTGGCAGTGGCCCCTTAACACTTAAGATCTCTTTTTTTTCTCTATGCAAGGTTCAATCTATGTTAAGGTATTGTTAATAAAATGATATTAGTTTGACTCGGGTCGTTAGAAATCTGCGGCAGGGAATACCAAAGTAGTTTGTTAAGTGTCGTTACACGAGAATGTCAAGTGTTAACACAAAACAGAAAAAGTAATTACTTAAACGGAGTACTGTGCCATTTTGACTTTTTAATTTGGAATATCTATCCGGATACCTTAAAAGGAAGGAATAAACAGAAAAGAATTTCATATAAAAATTGACGGAGGTTTCCATTTCTGACTCGTTATTTCCACCAGAGTAAAATCCAAGATGGAGACTGTGTTGAAGAAGATGTCCCCGGATGTCCGGGAAGGAGCGAAAGTTTACATCGCCAAGAAGGAAATACCTCAGCTGTTCGAGGTAAGACAAATATTAAGCGGCTACGGGCGGCATTCAGTCTCAGTATGTTAAAAGAAAGATGTGTGTTGCCAGTGCTTCCAGGGTGTGGGGGTGAAAAGAGGACAGGGTGTGGGGTGAAAAGAGGACAGGATGTTGGGTGAAAAGAGGACAGGGTGTGGGGGTGAAAAGAGGACAGGGTGTGGGGGTGAAAAGAGGACAGGATGTGGGGTGAAAAGAGGACAGGGTGTGAGGGTGAAAAGAGGACAGGGTGTGGGGGTGAAAAGAGGACAGAGTGTGGGGGTGAAAAGAACAGAGTGTGGGGTGAAAAGAGGACAGGGTGTGAGGGTGAAAAAAGGACAGGGTGTGGGGGTGAAAAGAGGACAGAGTGTGGGGTGAAAAGAGGACAGGGTGTGAGGGTGAAAAGAGGACAGGGTGTGAGGGTGAAAAGAGGACAGGGTGTGAGGGTGAAAAGAGGACAGGGTGTGAGGGTGAAAAGAGGACAGGGTGTGAGGGTGAAAAGAGGACAGGATGTGAGGGTGAAAAGAGGACAGGGTGTGGGGCGAAAAGAGGACATGGTGTGGGGGTGAAAAGAGGACAGGGTGTGAGGGTGAAAAGAGGACAGGGTGTGAGGGTGAAAAGAGGACAGGGTGTGAGGGTGAAAAGAGGACAGGGTGTGAGGGTGAAAAGAGGACAGGGTGTGAGGGTGAAAAGAGGACAGGGTGTGAGGGTGAAAAGAGGACAGGGTGTGAGGGTGAAAAGAGGACAGGATGTGAGGATGAAAAGAGGACAGGGTGTGGGGCGAAAAGAGGACATGGTGTGGGGGTGAAAAGAGGACAGGGTGTGAGGGTGAAAAGAGGACAGGGTGTGAAAGTGAAAAGAGGACAGGGTGTGAGGGTGAAAAGAGGACAGGGTGTGAGGTTGAAAAGTGGACAGGGTGTGGGGGTGAAAAGAGGACAGGGTGTGAGGTGAAAAGAGGACAAGGTGTAGGGGTGAAAAGAGGACAGGGTGTGGGGTGAAAAGAGGACAAGGTGTGGGGTGAAAAGAGGACAGGGTATGGGGAAGAAAAGAGGACAGGGTGTGAGGGTGAAAAGAGGACAGAGTGTGGGGGTGAAAAGAACAGAGTGTGGGGTGAAAAGAGGACAGGGTGTGAGGGTGAAAAGAGGACAGGGTGTGGGGTGAAAAGAGGACAAGGTGTTAGGGTGAAAAGACGACAGGGTGTGAGGGTGAAAAGAGGACAGGGTGTGGGGCGAAAAGAGGACATGGTGTGGGGGTGAAAAGAGGACAGGTTTCTGGGGATGAAAAGAGAACAGAATCTTGGGGTTGAAATGCTACAGGGAGTTAGACGGAAAAGAGGACAGAGTATGGGGTGGGGTGTGAAAAGAGGACTGTGTGTGGGGGAGAGGACAGGGTGTGGGGTAAAGAGAGGACAGAATGTACGGGTAAACGAGGACAGGCTGTAGGGTGAAAAGAGGACATTTTTGAAGTAGTACTACATTTATTTATCTTTACTGAAAGTATTAACTATTTTTTTAAATGCATTTAACCATAACAGAGGTTAAGTTTGGGATATGCTCTCTTGTATGCCGCCATTTTGGTTGTGAAATCGATAAAAAAACTGAGAGCAATAATAATCGAATTACAAATACAAATAACTGAATTTCAAAAATTGTTACTGACGCAAGCAAAAAATCAGTCAATTTTTGATCATCTTGATGGCATGTCTTTGGTTTATGTGAAATGACAGACATTCGAAACAAATGATATCGGACATTCCCGCACTACTTAGACATTCTTATGTTGTTTCCATTGACAGTGCATCACGACAGGGTTACTTCACCATCGCCCAGAAAACACCGTCTTATTTGTTCAAGAATGCCTGGACGAAGTCAAAAATAAGCCGTCGGGCTTTTTACGGTGGAACACATTCATAGACTGGAAGCCATCGGAAGAGGCTATGAAGACGCCACCAGCATCGCGAGAAGGGTCAGCCCGAAAACTCTTACGGTCGTCCCTCTCTGATAGACCCAAATCTCGTCTCACACCGATGCCAGCGTTACACATCGAGGATGCCACGTTATCAAATGGCTCAAGCGAAATTCATCGACATTCACAGCATAGAGTTCAAGTAGCGTCCGCCTCAAATGTTCGGGAATCTCCGGCGGCTGTCCAATCGTTTCCGTGATAACCATAACCAGTAGGCAAATAGCGGCAATCAGCTGACCAATGTTTTTTGTACTCCTGCCTGGCCGCAGGACTGACGATATATGTGTTTATTAGGAATATGTCTTTTCCTGTCCGATTGTGACGTAACTTCAAACGTGTCGTGACGTCACAGTGCTCCTGATATACACGAATACATATAACGTTAGTCCATGCAATGAGTTTATGACCTGTTATTTTATTTCTGTATATGATGTCAAGTGATAACAAAAAACCCAAGGCATCTTTGAAGAAAGGCAGATATTGATTGTCTTGACGATTTCAAAGATGGTTCCAGGATCTATAAAATATAAAGCATATTGAAATTTCCAGACTATGCACCTCGGGACTTATCAGGTTTTCAGACAAAAATAAAAATGGAGTGTAATTATTGGAGTATCGCGTGTCGTTCTAGTTTTTTTTTTGACTGGTCAGTGATATTTCAAAGTTTTAATTTATGGAGCAAAGTTTTGATGCTAGTATTTTTATACATAATTTTAATATAAAAAAAGTCTTACAGTAACTCAGTATTAACAAAAAAGTATCGGGTCATCAGGGAATATATAGAGATTTCACGTGTAATTATAAATAAGGGAACAGAAAATTAATATGTGGCAGTTTTTTAAATAGTCGTTTGAACTGATAGTCAGGTAAACAGAAAATCAGTAATGGACATTTTGCTGAAAAAGGGGAACCTTCATGCACTGATTGTAGAAAACTTACGCAGGTTACGTGTGATAGAATCCATTTGTGGGGGGGGGGGGGGGGGGGGGAGTTATAAGAAACTTGGGTGTGAGGGCGGTACTGTATGTGAAGGCCAGTGGCGGATATAGCTTTCGGGCAAGGAGGGGGGGGGGTTCAACTCGGAGCTGAACAATCAAACTTATTTCTGTGAAAACAGCAAGCTTAACAGTCTATTTTTTTCTGATTTAGGGGGGGGGGGCGTTGCAACCCTGAAGCCCCCTTGGATCCGCCATTGGAGGGCGGTAGTGTATGTGAGGGTGGCACAGGGTGTGAAGGCGGTACTTTGTTTGAGGCGGTACTGGTTTTAAGACGGTACAAGTGTGAGGGCGGTACTGGGTTTGAGGCGGTACTGGGTGTGAAGGCGGTACTGGGTGCGAGGGCAGTACTGGGTGTGAAGGCGATACTGGATGTGAAGGCGGTACTGTGTGTGAGGGCGGTACTGGGTGTGAAGGAGCTACTGGGTGTGAGGGCGGTACTGGGTGTGACGGCGGTACTGGGTGTCAGGGCGGTACTGGGGGTGAAGGCGGTACTGGGTGTCAGGGCGGTACTGGGGGTGGAGGCGGTACTGTGTGTGTGGGCGGTACTGGGGGTGAAGGTGGTACTGTATGTGAGGGCGGTACTGGGTGTGAAGGCGGTACTGGGTGTGAAAGCGGTACTGGGTGTGAAGGGGCTACTGGCTGTGAGGGCGGTACTGTCGCAGTATATTTTGTAAGGAAGAACATGCCAAAAATAGGTGAATTCTAGAAAACTTCATTAAACTTATTCTACTGTGATCATTGTACAGGGTAACTGAGGGGTATTTTAGGTGAATCTAAGTGGAGGGGAGGAGGAGGGGGTGGGGGTGAGGTCATGTGCTGACGTGCCAATAAATAAACAGAAGCTCCAAAACAAGTGTTTCTCGTGTTTATTATGTAAATCCAGTGGTTTGGCGAAAAAGATTCTCAGACATTGAAGAATAGTAAAAATTAACAGCAAAAAAAAAAAAAATAAAAAAAAAAATAATAATAATAAATAAATAAAAAATAAAAAGACACAAATTTAAATTCAGTGCTATTTTTATTTTATTTTATTTTTTTTATCCCAGCAGATATCATCTTATTTAAATTAAGTCACGTACAACTTTCAGTTAAATCACAAAAAGTTTTAGTTAAGTCACTCACAGCTTTCAAAATTTTCTGACACACAAACGGCGAAGACATAATATTGAAATCCCCACAGGCGTTCATTCAAAATTTCAAGTGGAAACCACCCATCTATCCCGTGCCGTGAGAGTGGACACTGAATTCTTAACAGTTTTGGGGAAACATAATTAAATAAGTTATTTATTGATATAAAAACTTCACATTCTTCTAGATTACAATATTTAGCAGATATTGACTTGCTTTGGGTCAACATTAATTGACCAGTATGGAAATGTTGACATTTAGGTCAATAATTTCGTAACTGGTCAACAATATCTTCATGTTGACTCGAAATAAGTCAACAATGTTTTGCTAAATGGTTTGACGGGTTTTTTTATTACAAAAAACTACAATCTTTATCGGTATTTGCGTTGCGGTCAACATTGAAACATTATTGACTTGGTCGTCGACCAATCAGACTACAGCATCTACCCAAGTCCTGTAACAGAAATGTTAAAAATTCATGTGCTTATTGTCAGTTTTCGCCAAACATTCTCCTAAATGCTGATTTTTAGGTTAAATAGTTACAACACTTTACCACGTATATTGGCTCATATTACCTTGATACAGTTAACTATGTCCGTAAAGCAAACTATAGATCTACCATATTGTTTACCACATGCCGATAGTTCGCGTTATAGTCACCTCATTTAGACCCGATATTTTAACTAAACGTACCAAGATATGCGCATAAGATAGTTGATGAATTCTATGCACATGGATAACACATGTTTGCATGACAATGAGATTTTCACCATATGATTATCTTCTAGTTAATACGTAGAAACATGTCGCTACCACATATCACTACCATATGTCATGTCTTATATAGCTGCATATTTAACATATGTTCACAACACCTAACCATATGATTTCCATGTCATTAATATGCCAGGGTTCGCGCTGGGTCCTCAGGAAAGTGAGTCAAAAAGGAAAGTGTGACTCAGTTTGGTCTAGAAAGACTCGGCGAGTTCCGAAGAAGTGAGTCATTTCGTAAAAAATGCCCAAAAGTGGACAAAAACCCCGCCAACGCGAACCCCCTGATATGCAGTAAAGATTTGTCGAGTCTGCTAATTTATTTCACATATAATCACCATATGATCACCATATTATAGTAAACACTAAGTAACATATAATTACAATATGATCACCATATTTTAGTAAACATTGAGTAAAATATGATCACACGTTGATCTCCATGCTAGAAAACACTGATTAAGAGCCATAACCATACAGCGCACACGCATGTTAAATTGCACTCCTCATGTTGTGTAAATTTCGCTTTTATCCATTACTTCTAATATCTATAAATAGTTCTTGATATCAACAATTTATTGAGTGACATCACAAATGACAATTCTGATATAAAAGGCGACTTGATGCACTCAGAAAATGATTTTTGATATCCTTAATTTGAATTGCGATATCGGTATTTCATTATCTGATATGAAGAATTGACTAATTGATAGAAAACTTTGGCAGACATACTTAGCAACCAAATGATCCTGTATGAGCACATTGTGAAGAAATGCCTGTTCAAGTTTTCTCTTTCACTGGGAACTTAAGCGATTGGATTTTTCGTCTGTTTCTGAATTGTAGATATGATACCGACTTCCTTTAATGCCCACGTGACCATCTTTTGAAAGAAAATTGACGTAGTCCTATGGTCTTTCATGGATTACACCAAAGACTATAATCTGCTAAGATATGACACTCCCTATACAGCCTATAGTATCCAGCTGATTGCAGCGCCCCTGGTGGAAGAGTTGCAAACTGAGAAAAACAACTGTCAAAACACTTTGCAGTATTGGTGTTAAGCTCAATTTTTCAATAGATTTTAGGGGATTTAAAGTAATTTATTTCAACAGGAGCTGAACAATAGAAGTAAGAAGGATAAAAAATGCCATTTTATTAGCACAGCCAGCTTTTATTTAGCAAATCTGATCAGATAACGATCACCTCCTCCCCACCCTCCCGTCAAGATCACAATAGAAAAAAGTAAATACTGCTCTCACATTTACACATGAATAAGCTATAAGACTTTTCTGTTCTTTTTTATCACTCTAGGATCTAACTGAAGAAAACTTTGCCATTTTCAAAGCGAAATGAATTCGCATTTTCATAAACAATCCAACAGCGCTTTTTATGTTTTTAACACACGCGGTATTTGTACATTCAATTACATTTTTCCACATCTCAGGCATTGCAAACGAGTCTCGTGTCTAGTTTTGTCATGTGCTGCACCATTGGAAAACGGTGACGAAAACAGAATCCAGACCTTTCACAAAAATAACCCAATTTTTTGGATGGCATAAATAAATATTGGCTAAGTTAATTCATGCAAGAATTAATTTTAAAAGTTAAAAAACACGTGCACTTTCCAGGTAACCTCAATGTATTGACAGCTTAATTTGCAACTCTTATACCAGGCGGCACCACTGCTGTCTGGATACGCGGAAATGGCTGAGTGCCATATCTTAGTAGTAAACAGTCTTTGATTACATTAAACGCATGTAACACGCCACGTGTGGAGTACATGTTTCGATACTTTGTCTAAATTTGCCCATTCCATTCTTAAAATAATCAGATGCATAAAACTTATATTACACAGGGGCGGAGCTTTGGGGCGGGGGAGGGGGGGGGGGGAGAAGGGCACCCATGCTTCGCATTTACTTGTAGCAGTATTCATCCCTGGCACAGTGCCATCGTATAGAACTGCATCAAAGCAACAGCAACCCGTGCATCCACGATTCTCATTCACAGAATGCCCAATCAATGCGATGGTGTAAAAGCAGCAAGCGTAACTGAGCTATACTGCAGGAAGCAAGTCCAGGTAAAACCGAACAGCCCAGAGACCATATGGGTTTAACTGCCATGTACGATTATTAGCTGTATTTTATACATAAGAATAGCTCTGAACATTTAAAATGCAGTGTATTTACATGCATTTCTTTAATATTTTTAGTCAAACGCCACCTTAATATTCGCAAATGCAATGAAATGATTTTATGTTGTGTTACGCAGTCAATAGTTACGAAAAAGTTTCGCCATCAAGCTCCATTTATGGCTAAAGGTAGCGAATATTTGTATATAGTTTCGTGACTGCCATCGTCTGGACAAAGAAAACTGTGGTATGTTGATTAGTAAATACACACAACTGTACTCACCGCTTGTCGAGTAGAGATAACGTCACGCTGCACACTACTGAAATTACGTACTTGATACTGACACAGAAACGTAATTACGCGACAAAAAACATAACAGAGGAGTCAAAAGTATATAATTAACTAGAGAATACATAATTACGCGATATAAAACAGAAAGACACATGTAAATGTTTAGATTTAAAGAAGTATTCATCATAAGTTTCTGAAAATTTCCACCAAAAAAAAAAAAAAAACAGATACGCAAAATTTTAGATCCGTTCATACTTAACAACAACGCTAATTTAACAACAATCTAAGGTCGAGTTGCACTTTCCAGTTTTTAATATTTTGTTGACCCTCCCCTGGCCTGGATCAAAGTTTTGACTCGTCGTGGCATCGACATAATGGCCGATTTATAATCCATTGTGGTATCCTGTGCCATTCCTCATCTTATGCATGTCTCAGCTCCACATGGCTTTGTTACGGCGTCGTACAATAGTCATACTTCATGACAGGTGGGCAATATGGCTTTCTATTTGCCTGAAGGGCTCGGGTCGAATCGACCGAACCAGAAGTTTGAGGTCAATTCTATCCCGGGCCTGAAGGCAAAAAAATATATAATATTGCCCTCCTGTCATGATCTATTACTTTTATTATACAGCTATTTTGCGATATTTTTTGCTTTTCTGACACATTTTACGGGGCACTATTTTTTGCTTTCTTTATGCACTATTAGAACTGTGGCCAGCTGATATTGATATTGGATCTGATTTCTTTATATTTACGATTATGAAAATCAATATTGAATATTTATTTGCAATGTGCAATGATTATTTGCGTGTAAGTTGCCCCCTATCTTGTTCCGTTTCCATGGAATAAATCACCCGAAGAAAGTATAAATTTACAAACAAAAATCACTCTACATAAACAGTGCTATTGCGGGCACATCTAACGATCTAATATCGGAAATAGGCCGCCGAAATATGGTTGTGTTTATCCTGTTCGACCTTAGCGCAGCCTTCGACACTGCATATTATTGCAGCGCCTTCAGACCCGCTACAGGATTGACGGGAGTGTTCTGCAGTGGCTCCGCTCATACTAAAGTGCTCGTTCACAGCGTGTTACTATCGCGTTCCCCAAGGGAGTGTTTTGGGACCTATTTTGTTTATACTATACGTTGGTCGCCTGTCTGATATCACGCAAAAATATGGCCTCCGCGCACATTTCTACGCAGATGATACGCAACTTTATATATCCTTCGAAAAATCAAACGATATCTCGTCACCCTTGTCTGTCATTGAATCATGTGTGAACGATATAAAATGCTGGATGAAACTAAACTACTTGAAGTTAGACGACGAAAAAAGTGAAGTCTTGCTTTGAGGAACTCGCCATGCATTAACTCAACGTCAATCTATTACCATTACAGTTGGTGATTCGCAGATTAAAAGTGGAAATTTTGTGAAAAATTTTAGTGTAATTTTCGATTCTGAATTATCAATGGATCGGTTCATATCTGCAAAATGCCCGTCAGCCGTATATTTCTTTAGATGTATTTCGCGAATCAGAAAGGTTTTAGACACCGAATCTACAAAAGCGCTCGTACATGCACGAATAACATCGCGGCTTGACTATGCAAATAGTTTACTAATTAGTGCCAAGAAGACATCAGTTGCCCGTCTTCAAGTCATCCAAAATTCCGCGATAATTGCACGAAAACAGTTACGAGACATTGCCCCCGTACGAAAACAACTCCATTCCTTACCGATTGAGTACAGATTGAAATATAAAATTCTAGTCATATGCTTCAATTGCATTAATGGTACAGCTCCGTCGTATCTCTGTGATTTAATTAAGCTCTCAAATCCGCCTAGAAAACTTCGGTGCACTGACAAAAGACTACTCTACATACCTCCAACCAAGTCCAAACTTTTACAAACACAGACTCAGACTGGTGTGGTTTAAGAATTAACCTCACGAGCACGCTCACTGAAAAGGTTTTTTCCTTTCGAATGTTTCATGTTATTTTGACATTTCAACGGAAGTAACCCATTTCAACTCAAATCGAGAAATAACAACGCAACAAAACTCAAGATGACGTTTGTAATTATATGACGTTTGCAATTATAAGATGTTTATAAACATTCACACATGTTAGTTACAGCGTACTCATTCCTGTAAATTTGAATCAGTGTATTTCACTCCTGAAAAAAGTATACTTATCAGGGGGCGGGAGCGGTCAATACGGAAAAATACTGACCTCAGTCTTTTTCTATCATTCTTTTGTATGTGCCCGGTCAGGTGTATAATAAAAGCTTGAATTCTGCTATCCAAGATATCCCAAATTTTTCAATGGGATTGTGTACAGATAAGTACGAAGGTCATATTTGGGTCCGGACCTGCAACAAATTTTAGCCACATGAGGACGCATGTTGTCGTGCATGAAAATCACTGTACGGTTGTCTGTATAGTCCTGTACGATTTCTCCTTCTAAGACGGTTTCCACGTAAAGTAGCCATCGATAACCAACAGAGGTGATTTCCAACCAAATCCAATAACACCCACACCATCACACTCCTTTCACAAAATCTATCGACTTAACGAAAACAAGCTCGTCGTCTGTATGCTCGGTGGTGAAACATGCACACGTTCAGATCAAGCTCTGCGTAAGTCCCAACTTTCGTGGTCCTAGGGCCCATAGTGTCAGAGAAGAAGACACAAAAAATCGGAAAACTGTCAAGAAGAAAAAAAGGACGAACGGCTGACAGCTTGTTAAGTGTTAAATAATGTGTATTCGTGTCAAACAAAGTGTGATAGATGGATGCTTGGTTTCTAACTGAGAGACAACAGTTTCTTTTGTCTGTAGGTAATACTGAGAAAAACCTAAAAATTATATCATTGCGTAAGTATATCTGTACTGAAAATCATGAACATAAATAAAATCGCTCTGTCGTTAGGATTGATCCGAAAATGTTGCCTTAGTCGTGGGCACTATTCTTTCAGACTCGTGCCACAAATGCTACAGACTGCGGATGTTTTTTCTCACCAGTCCACCCTCTCGTGTGGTTTTTATCGTTGTACGCTACATGTTTTCTTTCTGCTAAAGTGACATCCATTATCAGTAAGTGTAATTTATTAATTTATTAATGTCATTCATTCAGTTTTCACTGTGTGATAAAAATATTCGTAGCGGGACAACTGAGGCATCATTATTGGGATACACTATACGCAACAAATTGTTATCTTTCTCTCCTATAAAATCAACTTCTGCCTTACCAACAACAGTTCATATGAAATATTGAAAAGAAAACAACTGTAAATTCAGGGTGTTTGATAAATTTATATAGATCGATGGATTTACATTGTCAAAAAATTAATAAACTGCACAGTTTAGAATCCTCAAATTTGAAATTGTTATAAAATATGGAGGAAAAGGGTCACACAGATGTGGTATTTCAAAGCTCTGACCTTGACTCACATGCCGTGAAGAATGCAGATGTGGTGTCTCAAACCTCTGACCTTGACCCACAAGCAGTGAAGAATGCAGATTTAGTGTCTCAAAGCTCTGACCTTGACCAACATGCAGTGAAGAATGCAGATCTGGTATCTCAAAGCTATGACCTTGACCCACATGCCGTGAAGAAAGCCAAAGTGCCAAAATACGTCTGGGTCAAAACTATGGCATTGTTTTCTGCTTGGATATCGATGGTAAGGTATATTCCTTGTACTCTGTACAATACCCAGGGGGGGAGTGGGGGGGCAAGGGGTAGTGGCATTCAATAACAGTTTGAGCTCACGAGCTAAATCATTGGAAGATATATTCGGTCGTTCAAAAATATATAGGTTAAATTAAAGGGAAAGAGTCAGCTCCAAATTTTCCCCACATATCGGCAACCTTGAAATGCGTCGTGTCGCATCTTTTTCGGATCCCAGGTTTGAGCTATTATTTTGACAGTGCTCCATTTGTGTTATATTTTATGTTTCATCAATGCCTATGCAAGGTCGTAGTGACAACGACCTGTTTGTAGGTAATGTTTGTATGTAATGCCCGCACAAAATGTTGCATAGACGTTTTTATGAAAAAAAAACGCAGATGTTTAGTTGTTGCTGTTATTGTAAATCCATGTTTATAGAGATCTTCATCTGCTATCCGCTGACGTCTTCTGTTTACAGGGATTGGCTCACGCCATGGTGTGGAGCACTGTCCCGGACATGCGTACTCGTCTCGGTGTGAATATGGAGGAGTACAGTAGAACCTACACCGCCATGAGTATCGGCGGAATAATCGGCGCACCACTGGGTGTTGTTGGAGACAGGTACGACTGTACTGACTGTGAACTGCTCGCTGTACACTTTGTGTATTGTCCGCTGTACCGTATGTGTACTGCCAGGTCATAACTTTGAACTAAAAAACGTGTGCGAGAAATTGCTTGAAACACAAATTATTTCAAAATGGAATGTTTGCAGATAAAATGAAAAAAAAAAAAAACAAATAGGAATTCGTGTCAATATTATTTCAATCTTCACCGAGAGGAGTAAATTAAGTGTATAGATTTCTTATTCATTATTATTTCATTATTTTTCTACACATGGTGCCTGAATGTGGGGTTATAGCCCACTCCTCTACACCATTCAGGATGCCACTTCGCCCCTACCTGGGTTATAGCCAACTGCTCTACACCCTCCAGGATACCAGTTCGCCCCTCTTTGCGTTATAGCCCACTGCTCTGCACCCTCCAGGATACCAGTTCGCCCCTCTTTGCGTTATAGCCCACTGCTCTGCACCCTCCAGGATACCAGTTCGCCCCTCTTTGCGTTATAGCCCACTGCTCTGCACCCTCCAGGATGCTAGTTAGCTCTTCTTTGGGTTACAGCTCACTCATCTACAACCTCCAGGATGCTAGTTAGCCCTCGTCTAATCGCATCATGAAAATACAACTGTGATTAAGAATAACCTTTTGAAAGGGGGGAAGAAAATACAACATAAAGGCCACTGCGAATCATTACGTGACACTTCTGTGCAAAATATTCTGTGCAACTATTCTCATAACATCACAGATATGACAAGGCGGCAGATGGCATCAATAGCGCCTGTCTACTCGTGGCGGCGACTGCGTTCACTTTACGACCCTGGAGTATGGTTCTCTGGGTGCTCATAATCCTTTCCTTCGTCGAGGGTATGGCGTGGACCTGCCTCAATTCAAGTAAAACTGCATATCTTTATATAAACTACATTTATTTCTATAAATAAACCTAAGAGATCCCTAGATTTTGTTTGTACCCATAAAAACCAATAAATCAATGCATAAATAAAATAATGATGATAAAATCCATAGTATACTTGAGGAACAGTACTTGGGCAATACCGTTTATTTACATTCATTTAAGTCACAACTTAAACCTTCTGGTTTTATCTTTGAATATGTAGTTGAAAATCCTCGGAAACAAGTGTTTTTTCCATCTCTTTTGCTTAATACCATAGAGCTTTAAATCCTTTTATTTGATGACTTTTTATGTGTTTTAAAGTCCTGAAGTGTTAAAAAACGATAATATTGTTCTCAGAAAGGACAATTTTATCCTTGTTCCTTGTGTCGTTATTTGTGATTTTAGCGGCGCGTTTGAGGAATGAGAAACAATGGTACTTTTGTCCTATCTTGATCTATGCATGCTACCTTTTTAGCCCCAGCCTCTTACAGAAGCAGGGGCTATAGCAGTCGTTGAAAGTATGTTTTTAATTCCCAAAAACTTTGAATTCCCTTATTTCGCTTTTAGATGGGTTCCCTTCTGGTTGAAGACTATCACGCAGTAGAAATGAACTATTTTGTTAGAACAGTCAGTTAGAACACACCTATCCCACAATCTATCAATCGACCAATGAGAATGTTGAAATCCTCTTGTATTACGTCACCGGTGACATGACGCATTCCCCTTAAACGTGGTGTTGCAAACATACGCCTTTCTGTGTGTTACGCAATTTTCTGCTTGTGCTTCGAAGGTGCGAATTTGCTTTGAATTTAGTCTATTTAACTAATAAAGGACATATTGATCACATTCTGAAAGTTGAATAGATTTGGTTCGGTCTGGTAGATGTTTACACATAACGGTGATGCTTCACCCAGTCCCAAGAAGTGTGCCTCTATTCTACACAAGAAGTTAATCGAGATTCAGTTGCCGGTTGCAACACGCATTGCCTTAGAAGTTGCTTTGACTCTTTACAGTCAGTATTGTCTGCATCCACCTTACTGTGACAGAAAGAACCAGTCCTCGCCTAAGCTTAAACCCGACAGGACGGTCCACAGTACCTCTCCCCCAACGGTCCTCGGACAAGGGAGGACAGGGGTCCAACATGGGAAGGTGCTAAAACGGTCCCATTGGTCCAACATGGTAAGATGCCAAAACGGTTCCATGGGTCCAAAATTCAAAGTCAAAACCGTCCCATGGTTCAAGATGAGAAGGTGCCAAAATGGTCCCATGGGTCCAACATGGGAAGGTGCCAAAACGGTTCCATGGTCAAATCCGTTTCAGGACTTCCTATGGACGGTCTACTGGAAGTTGAAGAAAGTACACCTATAAGCCTCTCGTCGTCTAGAATCGTCTAAATTTGCTACTGGAAACAATTTAGGATGATTTTAACACACTTAATTACTGTATCAACTGCACTACGGATCTTTGTGCCTGCGAAAAAGAATGCTTTCGGGGTTCCTAGGGCTTATGGCACGTTCATTGATACATTGCCGTAATCGGACCGCCTTCGGAACGTCAGCAGATGGTCTACGGATGGTTGATGCCAATCTCGTGGTCTTCGGATGGAAGAGGCTGGACTTTAACTCCGGAAGGTACCCGGTCACAGTGGTCAGAAGAACTGAACGGGAGGTTACTAGAAATCACACACCTATAAACCTCTCCTCTTGTCTAGCATAGTCTAAATTGCCTTCTGAATGCAAAAAGATGATTTTACCACACTAAGTCACTGAATAAAAAGTGAAGCGTTGCTTGCTTTGACTTTAAGAGCTCTTCAGCAGAGTAAGTCATCACAGGAATAGCGAATCCTCACTTCGGTTTATACTCCATAAGGTGAGATCTTTATTATAAGAACAATTTCTGCACTATTAATCATTGGTGAAAAAAGAGAAGCTTTTCGGCGTTTCTTTGGCTTGTACACCTTCTTTACCAAATTACCATAATCGGACTGACGCGCAGTCGGTTAGTGACCGTTCCAGGAGGGACAGTGGTCTACTATTCTGCGACAAATCGAGAACCTATTCGGAGTGCTAGCACAACGGACAGTACTCGGTCACTGTATTCAGTCTCGTCCCTTCCCGGCACTTTCGGGTACGGTCGATCCGGAGGGAGCGATTCGTACATTCCAATAGTGGAAAGGGATGCCAAGACCATTGTTGGACGCCATGCCCCGATCCTGGGAGAAGACAAACCGCTCCCCCCTCAAGGCAGAATGAGAGAGAGAGAGAGAAAGAGAGAGATAAAGAACCAAGAAAGTTGCTCGATATCACAGGGGTTCGCTCTCATGTCGAGGATGACCCGTGCCTTCTTCCGACACCCGACAAAGCGCAGAAGACCGTACCGCTCCACATCAGAGCAGTCCAAACCGAGTGCGCAGTCACAGCCGCCTCCGTCCAAGCGAGCCAAGACATCCAGTGGCAGCAAGAGGGGCAGCTTTCTCACAGCAGTTTAGATACCGGACAACCAAAGTACCATCCGCAGGCGGCCTCGGCTCCTAGCGATACCTGAATAAAATTAAAAAGTAGGAATATTTGCTGTCCTGTAACGTCTTTCCCGTAGACGGAAGGCAGAAGGCGGAGGAAGAAATTTGAGCCTCCCGACGAGTACTTCGCTGGCTCAAAAACGGCTACGCTCTTCCCTTTAAACGGGAATCGTGGAGACACATGCCACTCATTCCCCTGTCTTCCCAAGTACCGGAAGGCCTAGTCATCTCCTAATCAACTGTTTAGGAAAAGGATTTAGCTCTTCAGGAAATGTCGTTAAAAAGGCGTGATAGAGGAAATGCCAGAAAATGAGACTTCGGAGTTTTTTCTGGTCCCCAAAAACCACGGCTGGAAAGTAGTGGCATATATTTCCCCCTCAGCGAGTTTCTCCAATTGACCTCAGATGGATACAGCCTAGATCATGTAATAAATACCTTTAATAAAACAGACCATTTCTATCTACAGTAAGAGCAGTAAGAAGGGAATGGTCAACGACACTCAGAGAAAATCCGTCTGTAAGTCTGTCTCTTTATCTTATACGTTAAGTTTTGCCTTCGTTTTGTTACTTCATTGCATGTGATCTCGGGTAGGGAGTATTTCGCCAACCCACACCTTGGAAGTATTAAACAGAGCGGAACTTAGTGATTAGTTTTCATTCAGCTTTAACTACAGTCCCACTTATATAATTAGCTACATCGCGTTTGTACGAGTCATAGTGTAATCCGCGATCTTTATGTGCAGTTCAAAATCAAGACTGTCCCGCTTCAGACCCTAGTTCCGTCTAAAAGTGGAGATAAGCGAATTCAAAGCTTTTGCAAAATAATGTTTGATTTCGTAAAACAGACTTTTGCGAGTGAAAGCGTAATTCACGTTCTCCACTTCAAGCCTATTCTCCCACCCATCGATCCCACAACAAGCCTAGTTGAGTTTGGAAACACCTGTTTGGCGGCTTCAAGGGAATGCCCTATATCATCAATGACGTAATACCAGCGGATTTCCTCATTCTCGTTGGTCCATGAAAGGCTGGTAGGATAGGTGTGTTCTAACTGCGACACAAAAAGTTCCTTTCTTCAACGGAAAGGGAATCCATCTAAAAGCGGAGAACGCAAATTTTGGGTTTACTCGTGAAAGCCCATTTTACTAAATAAAACGTTAGGTATGTGCCTACGTGTGCTTTAAAGTAGAAACATCGTATCTCCTCCCAGATATTTAGCCTGAATGTCTCGAACGTTTGGTTGATGGTAGCGGATATGAGCACCTACCGGGCTATTACCGTTTTGGCAATTCGCCAAAAAATTGGCGGAAATATTGGCCAAAACAAAATCTTTAAAACGCCTCTCCTCTTAGAGTTTTGGTGGAAACGTTCTAAAATTTTGTTGACAGGTAGGGTGCATAACTGTACACATGAAAATACTTTTTTTGCGATTCGCAATAACAGTGGCGAAAAAACCAGGAAATAGTTTTACTGTCTTGTAGTTTTAAGAATTGGTAGCAGACCTTACTACCTACTTGGCTGTTGCAACTTTTGGTGATTTCCAAAAAAGGGCAAATATTATGCCGAAAAACATAAACGAAACAGTAAAAACTCCAGGAAAAAAGTCTTACTGTCTTCG
Organism: Protula sp. h YS-2021; assembly: GCA_949752745.1. Classification (NCBI taxonomy): domain Eukaryota; kingdom Metazoa; phylum Annelida; class Polychaeta; order Sabellida; family Serpulidae; genus Protula; species Protula sp. h YS-2021. The sequence goes on from OX457029.1 coordinate 2,865,114, forward strand.
AATTTTAAGTTAAGGTAGCAGGCATTACGTTTGATCAGGCTATTAATGATTGTCGAAAAAGATTAGAGAAAATTTTGGCAAAATACCAAAACAACTGTACTGAAATCTTATAGAACTCCAGGAGGATAACCTCAATGTCTTGTAATTTTAAGTAACAGCAGCACACATTACTATATAACTGGTTATTACTTTTGGCGGATGTTGCGGAAATATTAATAATAAAAAAGGGTTTTCATAGAAACGTTCTGAAATTTAGGTGTAAACTAGGTTGCATAACTGTTCACTATTACTGGTTTTGGCGATTCACCCCAAATTGGCGGAAAGATTGGTGAAAAAAATATATTTTCGTAAAATATCCAGGAAAAAGTCTTAATGTCTTGAAATTTGAAATGAAGCTAGCAGGCCTTACTATCCACGGGGCTGACGTCGAGCTCAGTTGGTTGGAAATCCCAGCGTTAATCTGGTAATCCTAAGTTCTCGATTTCGTTTCCAGCTTGGGGTGGTAGGCAGGGGATTGATGTTCGCTTCAATTACCTTAGCTAAGCGATTGCGGTTGCTTAGATCACCTATCACAGAATTCAAAATAAAAGCCCACTGAGGCTTTCGACATCCCTTCATAAAGGACTTACTAACGACCTGCTTATTGCAATTGTTATAGATTGTCCAATAAAGCGACGCAAATTTTTGCCATAACTAAAAAAAAACCAGTGCAGTCTTAATGAAATCCAGGAAAATAGTCTTACTGTCATGAAATTTTACGAAAAGGTAGTAGGCATTATTACATGTCAAACTGTTACTTGTCTTGGTGATTCGCTCAAAAAATTGAGAAAATGTTGGCAAAAAAGCCAATTTTTTATAGCTTCTTGACTGACTCCAAGATACTGTCTTGACATTTTAAGGGAAGGTAGCATATATGATTTACTACCTGACCATTACTTTTCTTACTGATAGCAAAATACTTGGCCAAAAATCATAAATAAATTCAATGAAATCTTATCGATCTCAATCTCGAAGTCTCCACCTGGCCATTGTTTGGCGAAAATATTGCCGAAAAAAAAACAGTCTTTGTAAAATCTTAACTAACTCCACGGAAAGTCTTACTTGAAAGTCTTTCTTGAAATTTTAAGTAAAAATAACAGGTATTTCTATCTACCTAGATGTTACGCTTTTTTGGTGATTCCCAAAACATTGGCTGGAATTTTTGGCGAACAACCATAAAAATTCATTATAATTTTAATAAACTCCAGGAGAATAGTCTTAATATAGCGAGTTATTAATTTTTGGTAATTAGCCAAAACTTGGCTGAAATATTATCTAAAAACTAATTTTCATGATAACGTATCTCCTCATAGAATTTAAATGGAAACGCCCTAAAATTGTGATAGAAGGTAGTGGTTCATTATGTCCAAATTTTCATAAATTTCGGCGAAAAATCCAAAAACCAACAATTGCTCAGTAAAATCCTAAATGCCTAAATTTTAGACCCTAAGTTCACTTTTAGCCTTCATATCAGTGTTGAAAAGAAAATGCCAAAATGTATAGAACCTAATAAGTAATTTTTGCCCACGACTAGGGAGCAGACATATGCTGTATTGGTCTCTTATAAGATCTTGTAGTATTGTCTGTGTTTCAGCTAGACCAAATATTAACAAAAAATATTGAATGAAATGCAGTTTTTGCCAAAAATGTATATTCTTAATGATTTTTTTTGAAAAGTTTTAAAAGTTTGATTGAGGGCAGGGAGCAGGAATTGCAATTGACTTTTTTGTCGAATCGCAAGATAGCAGCGAAAATATTGACCGAAAAGCAATTTTCCTAAAAACTTTTAAGAGGTGATCTTATAGGATATATTGAAAACATCATAGAATGTTGTTTGGATATACTTTGAACAAGTGTACAAATGCCTATTATTATTATTTCTGGCAGTTTGCCAAAAAATATGGAAATATTGGCAAAAAGCACTTTTCCACCAACATCTTAACCGACAAAAGAGTATAGTCTTATTGTCTTGACAGTTTGTTTAAAGACATTATTACCTACGTGGCTGCTATTTTTTGGCAATTCGCCAAATATTGGCGATAAACCATTTTTATATTAAAATCTTGATTGACGCCAGGTACATAATTTTGAAATTTTCTTTACAGAATATTCTTATATGTCATAAAAATTCGTGAGCTCGAGTATTGTCCATGGATAATCATGTAATCTATTACATTAAAAATCAATAGAAAAAACTACTAATCAACAATCAATATATATTTGCTTTTAACTCAAAAACCCTTTGTTTTATAGTCGGGAATTCAATGATCATGAATCTGTGGGGAAATGACGGCAATGCGCCCATGCACTTGCTTCACTTCGGCTACCCGCTGGGTTCTGTTATAGGACCTCTCATAGCGTCACTGTACGTATCTGACGAAGAAACTGGTTCCAATTTTACAACCACGGAGTCTGTATTGTTCAATAACACACAAGGATCAACTGAACAGGAACCTCGATTTGCAGATGAATCGGAAATCGAAATCGCTTACGCTATTGTCGGCGCCGTGATAGCAGTGAATGGTATATTTTTTGTCATATTCCAATGTGTAGGGTCATTTAGAGACCGCAGTTTGAACAACCATGAACCAGCTAAACAGGACAAGCCGTCCTACACGTGGGGAGAAGTGATGTCGCCCACAAAATGGGGTGCGGGGGATAAGAAATTCGGCCTAACTATTGTTCTCCTTGTGATGGCGTTCTATTTCCTACTTATAGCAACATTTAAGGCCTCAACGACATATTATGTCACATACGCGTCAGACAGTCATCTTGGTTTCACTAACAGCGAGGCGGCTATATATAGTTCAATCACAAGCTTCGCAGGTGCGACGGGTCGCGCATGTTCCATCGTAGCCGCCAAATTTGTCGCCATTCAGCCCATGATCTTTGTCGAGGTGTATGGAATGGTTGCAGCCATGATTCTGATGGCATTTTGGGGACACAAGGGCGTCACCAGTTATTGGGTGACTAGCGTATTGGTGCTGTTTTTTAGAGATCCAGTATGGCCGAGCGCAATGACATGGACAGACAAATATGTAGTGTTATTCGCTATCGTGGTTGGTCTTACCGACATGTCCGGTAAAACATCCGGTGCTATTGTTGCCTGGGTACTTGGGTACATGTACACGTACGTCAGTATGGAGAGTATCTTCTACGTGAGCGCAGTATTCGGCGTCTTGTTGTGTATCCTGTTGATTTTTATGCATGTTATCGCTACGAGACATGGCGGACGATATGAACAGGAGAAAATGACTGTTTTAGTGGCAAACATTGAAAATGACTCCGTTATAGCCTTGGATTCAAACTGTAACCTTGTAAACTACAACAACAAACTTAGTTCCAAAAACTTTTAGAAAATTGGTTGATCATTATTCACAAATATTTCGCCTGTGTAGCTTTCTCAGAGCGGAAATATAATGATGCGCTTGTTAGGTAGCATCGGACTTGTAACTGGAAGCTTGTATTATGTTATAAATTTGTTGCAAAAAGCTAAATAAGGGCACAATTCCAACCTGACCAAATCAAAATTACAGAGCGCCACAAGGCATTATAAACAAATGTTAATTAACACTGAAATAGGTATTATTTGTTTTTTGAATTATTATTTTTCTTAAATCTTTGGTTCCAAATCAACAAATAGATTTTGTGGTTATCATGTTTAAACGAATTGCGAATAAGGTGAAAGGACGCCGCCATTTTGAATTCCGATCGAACATCAAATCTAAGCCGAGTGTATTTTAAATGGATAAAATTAAAATCTGAGAGACTTAAAGTGTTGAGACTAACTAAGGGTCTTTTTATAGGGACACGGCTTACACATGTTATTGTTATTGACGGAGGGATTGCAAGGATACAATTTGCACGCTCTTGAATTACGATTTGTGATCTAGCAGATATTTGATCGATCGTTAACGTCGTTTCGATGTGATTCTGACGTTCCTTGGCAGAAGTTCTGAAGATTGTTTAGAGGTCATTTCTGTAAGAAATCAGACATCAAAATTGCCTTAGCAACGCCTTGTTTTAGTTGTTTTGTTTTTGCAAGTAGCTACACATGTCGCACCAATAAGGAAACAGTTTATCATGAACTAATTGGTAGAAATCAATCTCTGTTGATAAGAGAACTTTTTATACGAGATTAATTTAATGGGAGGAAAAATTACCATAGCCACGAAAAATCATTTTGTACATTTACGTACACTTTCCAGAATGGATTCTATTTCCGTTAATAAGCAAAAATAAAGGTTGATCGCTTTGATCACATTTTCTTCTTCGTTTTTCATTGGATTTTTGAAGGTTAGAATCTTGCATCGACCTGACATTGCAGTGTGAACCACGTTATGTCTTTGAGGATATACTGAAGATACAATCATTTTCATACATGATTTAGCAAAGACGCAATGACATTTGTACCTGCGTCACTCAAGCTAGGATTTTGGGTGCTTTGCTACCAAAATACTCAATCGATTTTGGTTCGTTTTTGTGACCTTCCCAGTAAACATTCTGAGGAAGATCCAACGCTAATTTCAGGTTGCAATAACATTAACTCATCAGCTAAGTATTCGACCTACGAAGTGTCTGCTGGGGACTGAACCGCTTTGTTGAACCGCTTCGCCGGACTGGTCTTATAACTGAACCGCTTTGTTAGACCAGCAGACTTCGCCGGGCTGGTCTTATAGCGTCAATAGAGGGGCATCTGTGGTCTATATGTAGGCATGTACGTGTGTAAACTTTTACTTAAAATGTTTCTTCTCCTTGCGTTTTGATCGGATTCTTTTCACATTTTCTACGAATGTTTCCCAGGTAGACCTTCCGTAAAAAAATTGCCAAAAATTGCCCAAAGTGTGGGTGTGGTGGAGGGAATTTGAATTTTTCGTAGCCAATTTCTTAAAAATGCTTTTTCTCCCTCAATTTTGATAAGATTTTTAAAAAATTCTTTAGAAAGGTCTTCCTTAAAAATTACTTTCTTTCGGTAATACGCCAAAAATTGGCCAAATAGAGGGCATTTCTCAAGTTTTTTGCGTCCAATTTTCAAAATGCTTCTTTTCTCACAATTTTAATTGAATTTCTTTACAATTTTGTACGAATATTTTCTTGATAACCTCTCTTAAATATTACTTTTTTGGCAATCCGCCAAAAATGGCCAAATGGAGAGGGGGACATTTGAAATTTTTTGTTGCCAGTTTTCAAAATGCTTTTTCTCCTACAATTTTGCTAAGATTTTCTTCAAATTTGTATGACTTTATCCTACGTAGGCCTCTGTTACAGAAAATTACTTTTCTGGCGATCTGCCACGAACTCTCCAAATGAGAATTTTTTAAATTTATTATCGTCCTCTTTTCAAAATGCTTCTTTTCTCACAGTTTTGATTGCATTCCTTTCAATTTTGTTGGAGTGTTCTCCCCGTAGGCGTCTCTTTAATAAGTACTTTTTGTCGAATTGCAAAAAATTGGCCAAAAGGGGGGTCTTTTGAAATTTTTGGGTTGACTGTTCAAAATGCTTCTTCTCCCACAGTTTTGATTGGATTGCTTTCCAATTTTGTAAGAATGCTGAGGTAGGCCTCTAGTGAAAGGTTTCTTTTTTTGGGGTTCCCAAGAAATTGGCCAAATGAGGGGCATTTTTATACCCCGTGTAAACTAGGGAAAGTTATGTCTGTCTGTCAATCCATCCCATGGAAATACATGGTTTTGTCCGCGAAAGTTCTCAAGAACTGCTTAAGGTACGGTTCTGATTTTTATACAGTAAAAGTATATATGTTGTAGATACGCATCGCCGAATAATTTTGAAATCGGTGAAAAATTTACAAAATGACAAATTGTGAAAAACTACCAAAAATACGTTGGATTTAGCAATTGTGCGATGTTTTGTCTGCACCACTTTGCATATAACTATTTATCGCAGCAGAATTCAAGATAAAAGCGTCCCTGGCAACGGTCATGAGGTCCCCGGCCACAAGGTCCCCAAAGTAAATTTAAGGTCAAAACGTCCCCAAAACAAAAAAGTGTGACAGCCTAAATTAACGCTTTGTTAATTTTTACACCGATCAAAACGTTCCATGCCCTAAGGTCCTCAAATAAATTTATTGCCAAAACGTAACCAAAACAAATAAAAACGTATTAACTAAAAAATTGCCAAAAGGGGGGGGGGGGTGGCATTTTTTGATAGCCTTTTTCCACATTTTACACCAGTTTCCCATAAATTTTGTACGAATGTTTTCTGATATTTCCCTTTCGAAAATTACTTTGTTTTTTTTGCGCACCTCCAAAAATTTGCCTCATGCCGCCGTTTGAATGTTTTGGGATCAAGTTTTTCAAAATAGTTCATCTGAGAGTAATTTTAGTCAGATTGTTTTCATTTTTTAGGCCTAGTCCAACGTTAGGGCTGTTTTTAATTTACATTTTTTGACATCCTCCAGAGATTAGGTAGATGGCGGCCTTTGAAAAATTTTCAGTAACCGGTTTTTAAACTATGACCACCGCTTTTGGCAACTATACTAGCCATTTGAGACTTGACTTCCTAAATTTCGGCTGGTCACAATGTCCCTGGACATTTAAGTTCTTATGAACGTGAGATTGCTTCCCACAATTGTTTCCAGAGACCTCACTAACACAAGCCCTCCGTCTGTATATACTCGTTGGCGGGCGTGATGTCGAAACTTCGACTCGTATCGTCGTTAAACACTACGCGCGTCACGAGGCTAATACATCGGTCATCTTGCATGGTTCATTCCCAGTCCCGGCGAAGACATCGTTCTTGTTTCGACCCTGTCCGACGCAGGTTCGCCATTGCATTTCGCCTCTCTCGTGCGGCCGGCCGCGTGTGACATGCTGGTATCCTGAGCGTTCTGGTGACTGCCTAGTGTGACATGCCGGTATCCTAAGCGTTCTGGGGACTGCCTCGAGTGACATGTCGGTATCCTGAGCGTCCTGGTGACCGCCGCGTGTAACAAGTCGGTATCCTGAGCGTTCTGGTGACTGCCTCGTGCCACATACCGGTACCATGAGCAGGCGTTGGCTGCTCTGTTTCGAGCCTTCATACACCCCCATTGCTGTCTTACCACTAACCCTGTATATCTATTCTCCTCTCGTTGTCAAAGATTATCCCTAGGCTAGTAAATATATGCCCTATAAAGGATTCTGTGTGAATATTTAACCGAGTAAGCGGTTGGCACATCAATAAATAGATTATTTGCCAAGCTTAATTTCGGTTCTCTGTGTGATTCATATATATGTTCCTTGTTTTTTCTATATGTTGTATGTGTTTTATGCCTGTACGAAAGTGTCGAAAGTGGCATTGGTGTCTTACCGAGATATTCCAGATAATATTAGATTCAAATGTAAACATAAGGATCAACGTTTTGTTGTGCGTTTATACCTCATATAAATGACGATATTATTAAGTACTAATGTACGGGCTATTCGCCAGAAAAGCAAACGGGCGGCTCTGTTCAAAGAATTTATAAATACAAAATGTGATATTATAATGCTACAGGAGAGCCACTCAACAAGTGATGACCTAAATGTCTGGGAAAGCGAGTGGGGTGGAAAAATAATTTGTAGCCATAGGACAAACAGAAGTGCAGCTGTGCTGTTCCTGGCGTCCAATAATTTGACTACCACTGGTGAAATAAATTATGATTGCGGTAATATTCAATATATAATCCTTAAAGTCAACTGAATTCAACTGGGTATTTTCAATATCTATTCCCGAAACAAAGATGCTGGCCAAGTAAAATTTTATCAGAACCTAATAGCATTATTGTCTGACGTGATGAATTTTTTATAGGCGGTGACTTTAATTTCGTGCTTTGGCCCATTGATGAATATGGCGATCATTCTCCATCCAAAAAAGTCTTTCAATTCTGGAAAACATTATAGAATCGTTAAATTTAACAGATATATGGCGTTACAACAACCCAAATGAAAAACAGTATACATGGTCTCAAAAGTCACCGAGAGTCCTTTGTCGGCTCGATTACGTTTTGGTCACACAGGGTATTGTGAAAGCCACACAGAAAACGAACATTTCATACTGTCCATTTACTGACCATAAAAGTATTGGCGTAATAGTTGACCTCTGCCTGGATAAAAGGGGTCCAAATTTTTGGAAACTAAACAACAGTTTTCTTCAAGAAGCAACTTACGTACAAACCGTTGAAAGGTTAATAACCAATAAATAGGACGAATTGTCATATATCCGAGATATAAGAGTCAGATGCGATTTCCTAAAACTGGAAATAATGCAGTATAGTTTAATTTACGGCAAGAAGAGGGCCAGAGAAAGACGGGAAGAGGAACATTCGCTCAAATCAAAAATAGAAATTTTGGACAAAAAAGTAATTGATGACGAAATTAGTAAGGACGAACTCATTGAATACGAACTTTGCAAGCAGCAGTTAGACACTCTAATCGAACGTAAAACCAAAAGAGAAAACATCCGATCTAAACTTGAATTTATAGAAAAAAAAACTAAAAAAAACACATCGTATTTTTTTGATATGGCAAAACAAATATGCGACAGAAAAACAATCACCAAGTTAAAAACAATCGATGGATCCATTACCATGTCAAGCAAAGAAATTCAGTCAAGATAAGATAAGAATAGATGAACTTTATAGTACCCTAAAAGCTATGAAACCAAACAAAAATCTCGGCGTCGATGGCCTGTCTTCTGAATTTTAAATCAAATTTTGGAATAACATTGATCCCATACTTGCTGACGTCAAAAATACATCACATTCAGAAGGAGCACTACCACCCTCACTTCGAAGAGCATCTACAACCTCGACAATGTATAAGCAATTACTCTGAAACAATCAAGATATACTTATAGACAATAAACCCGTATTCTTTAAGAACTGGTTCCAAAACGGAATTGTTTTTATGCAAGATCTAATGAATAAAAATAATAGATGGCCGACATGCGATGAACTAATGAGGAAATAACATTAAAGTTAATTACCTAACATTAACTAGCATTCAACAAGCAATTAAACAAAAAATTTTACCTAATCAATCCTGTGCTTTAGGAAGTTACATATTTAGAACTAGAAGTGGTCAGCGTTTAAATGTAACAAATTGTAAGTCAAGGGATTTTTATAAAGAACTAGTGAAACAAATAAATCAAGCCCCGACTAGTTTAAAAATGTGGAAGAACAAGAGGATAGATCTTACCCTAGTAAACAAAAGTATCAAAACGTCAAGAGATTCATGTCGCGATAACAAACTACTTTTCTTCCAGTTTAAGAAATTAAGCGACTTAGTAGCCAACAACAAAAATCCGGGAAAATGGGGAATTAAATTAGACAAAAATTGCACTGAATGTAATGTAGTAGAAGATAATTTCCACCTGTTCATAAATTGTCCAAAAACAGTGGCAATAATACGAAAAGCATGGCACCTTCTCAGCCTTAAAGGCTTTCACGCTACTGTGTTTCTGTTAGGATCTTGTAACAACGCGGAAAACCTTATTTTTCTTATTTTAAAATATCGACTATGGGATACCCGATTCCGCAATTTATCCTTTAATCATTCAACCTTCATGCATGAAGTAAGCATGTACATGCAAGTAGATAAGATTATCTTAGACGATGATAAATACCACAGGAAATGGGGATCGCGATCCATCAAGGACAATTGAAAAACGGGTCTTGTTTTCTTTTCTTTTTTCTTATCTCGTTAATGTATACCTACATAAGTCAAACCATATGTACGTCCCAAAAAACCCTATTACACTTCTGCACACTTCTTGTGTTTCATGTCTGCTTTTTCTTCCAAATGTTTACTACATCATAGATGCGAGTGAATTTATAGACATTTGTTAAAATAATTGCAGTAGTGTGTGGATGCTGCGACACCTAGCGATGTGTGTCTGCAAAAGGTTGCTGAAAGGGTTTTTGGTGTAAATGTGTGAATGATTGATGTGGCGTACAATGTCTTCCTTTTCAATAATATATATATATATATATATATATATATATATATATATATATATATATATATATATATATATATATATATGTGTGTGTGTGTGTGTGTGTTACAGTCAATGTTGGAAACCCGCCATTTCACGAAATGGCAAACCGTGTTTGGTAAATTCGTGTAATGCCTAAAATCTTTTGCCGTTTCACGAAATAACCTAAAAGTTAGGTTATTTCACGAAATTACCGAAAAATCTTACATTTTATTTCACAAATTGGCAAACAAGATCAGCCAAAATTGTGAAATAAGCTTTTTTTGCTCGAAATTACTTACAGTCGTGACAAATATTTTGTCTTTTATCTTTTATAATTGCAATAAGATTACTTCAGTTTTCAAGTACAATTAATACATCATAGTTGGTTGGTTCCTTTAATTAATACATTGCAGTTGATTGCAACTGATCACAAGCTTTCAACGTGATCATATTAATTGTATTTCATGGTAATGCACACAAGTGTTTGTGTTCCTTTTTGATGGATTTAATTGCTATTAGGATGAATTTCAGAACAACACACTGGACTGGGTTAAGATAATGTACTCAGGAACTAGTCACCGATTTGCCGTTAACCTACTCTGAAAAAGGACATCCTATAACGTCTGCTTATACCTACTCTGGAATTGAGCCCTTTTCATGGATTAGTCATAATAAGGAAATTTCTCCATTATTGGCCCTCCGGTGTAACAGTATATCTTGCCCCCTGTATAGCCCCCCCCACCTGCGGGCAAACCTAGCCTAGCCTGGGGGGGAAGCTAGACTAGGCTATCTGGCCCCTGTCTGGGATATTCTGCCCCCTGTTCAGCTCCCCCACCCCCTCCCCCCACCTGGGATATTTTGCCTGCCCCTAAAATAAAAGTTTTTTTAGTTGTATTTTAAGCTAGACTAGGCTTTCTTGTCCCCTCTGGGATATTCTGCCCCCCTGTTCAGGTTCCCCCAACCTGGGATATTTTGACCCCCCTAAAAGAAAGTTTTTTTAGTTGCATTTTATATGAAGGGTAATCTGTCTGTATACTCGCTCTCTATTCACAGTTATTGGGGGATTTAGAGTTGACTGCAATAAAGCCACATCTCTTTTTATAATCCATTTTGATTGCTCAATTGTATTCGACAGTAATGCATAACAGTACAAACAATCTCAAGGAAATGGATTTTGCGGCAAAAGTTTACTCCGAATTGAGAAGTTGAAAATTAAGAAAAATACTAGCTGTCTTTAAAATTCTGCGTTTTTGTTCATGTTTTTGTCTCAAATGTAGGTTAAAACTCAAAAGATTTTCCTTTTTTTAATTTTCAGATACGAAATTCTGCAATGCGGTGATTTAACATTCATATCGTTCATCGTGTGGTGTGAAACATTCTCGTAGGATTGATTGTATTACCCTATTTTATCAATAAACAGTTCAAACTACTGTTTTTTTCTGATTCCTGTGATATTCTGTTGTTATAGATAACAGTTTGCCATTTCACGTAATGGCAAACTGAAAATTTAGGTAATTTCGTGAAATGGAAAAAGATTTTAGGCATTACGCGACACGGTTGGCCATTTCGTGAAATGGCGGGTTTCCAACATTGACTGTAACATATATATATATATATATATATATATATATATATATATATATATATATATATATATATATATATATATATATATATATATTCACAAAGACGAAATCCAATCTTTTTTCTATATCCTGAAACCTTGCTATACACTGTCATCGGAATCCCTCCGAAATTAAGTGAAAGAGAGACATTCGACGTTTGGGCTGTTTCAAACCTCCATTGCTTTTTCTTAAATAATAAATAAACACTCAGGTACAAATTTAAACAAAAATGAGCCTGCTGGTGACTGTTGCGTGTAATATACCGGTATCCTGAGCGTTCTAGTGACTGCCGCTTGTGGCATTCCTGTACCCAGAGCGTCCTGGAGACTGCCGCGTGTGACATGCCGGTATAGTAGTAGGGAAATGGCGGTTCTGGACCACCCCCTCCCCCCTCCCTCCCCCCCTAGGGGTCGACTGTCAGAGGTGAGGACCCCCCCCTAGGGGTCGACTGTCAGCGCTGAGGACCCCCCCCAGGGCTGAGAAAATTTTGTGATTTCAGCATAGTTATCCGCTTCAGACGATTCTGAACAACTTCGGTTTTGAGGACCCCCCCCCCCCCCCGGGCTAAGAAAATTTTGCGATTTCTGCATAGTTATCCGTTTCACACCATTCTAAGCAACTTTGGTTTTGAGACCCCCCCCCCCGGCTGAGAAAATTTTGTGATTTCAGCATAGTTATCCGTTTCAGACGATTCTGAACAACTTCGGTTTTGAGGACCCCCCCCCCCGGGGGTCGACTGTCAGCCGTGAGGATCCCCCCCTAGGGGTAAGACAATTTGACGATTCAGCATAGTTATATCTTTCAGGCCATTCTGGGTAACTTCGGTTTGTCGACATTTTGCAATTTGAGTTAATTTGACGAAGTCTGAGCGGTATAAAAGGGAATGTATGAGAACCTATTTCAAGCATTTCAGTTCAAGCAATTGATGTGACAGCAACAATGGCTGATAGTTCAGACTCACGAGTCTTTTGCCATGAGTGTTATGCAACATTTCCATCAGTGGAATTGTTGGAGTCGCATACATGCGCTGAAAATGAGATGACAACTGTTGTGAAACGTGCTATTGAAGAGCTTGATCGACAGAATGAAGCAAAGAGACGAAAGATGGAGCAAGATGGCATTTTCATACCGAGTTCAGTTCTCTGCCATGGATGCAATGTAATACTTCCCTCAATGGATGTGTTTGATGCGCATACATGCACTCCACCTCAGGAAGAACAAACTATAAAGAGGCGAAAGACGGGGCAAGTAGGGAAAGGTAGAAGGATTAGTCTTGGTGAAAACGCGCAGGAGAAACGGTTTGAGCCCGACAATGGAACGGATTTACTGCTTGAAATGCGACAGCAAGAGAACCGTATCAAGACACATTTGCTGGAGACTTTAGAACATGGAATGAAATGGTACATTGTAGTGCATGCACGCTTCAAGAAAATGACACCAAATGCAGAAGGTATCATGATAGAACAATTGGATAATGCATTTATCAGCAGTCCAACGTATGCAGCGTACAATCCAGCGGATATTGATCAGGACTTACCAACAGCCTATAAAGAATTGTTTACCCAGTTTGACGAACATGAGCGACAAGGTTCTGGCTGGTTTCTGGATAATATACTGTACATTGAAGTACATACAGCTACGTTAGCACCTCTGGAAGTGAACAGTTTTATCCCGCTGCCGAAGAAAGTGAAGAATACGAAGGGTGTATTAAACATTAAGAATCATGACAACAAGTGTTTCTTATGGTCTATATTGGCATACCTCCACCCTCATAACAACAACTCCCATCGCATGAATCATTACACACCATTTGAGAATGAATTAAAGGTAGAGGGCATGACATTTCCGACGCCGATTACGGACATTCCAAGGTTTGAAAAGGAGAATGATATGTCTATCAACGTATTTGGATATGAACATGATGTAGTTGTTCCAATACAACTTAGTCGAAACGTCAGTGCAAGAGAAATCAACTTGCTTTTGATTAGCAATGGTAAGAAAAGGCATTACTGTCTCATCAAGAATTTCAGCAGACTTATGGCTTATCGATCAAAGCATCAGAATACGGGATTTTATTGTTTCAACTGTCTTCACGGGTTTATACGACAAGAGCTTTTAGATGAACATCGTGAAGTGTGTGGCAAACATGGAGCGCAACGTTTATCATTTCCCAAAGAAACTTTCATCAAGTTTAAGAATGTGGCTAAACAACAGCGAGCACCGTTTGTAATTTATGCAGACTTTGAATGTTTCACGAAAAAGCATGAAGGAGACAAGTATCAACATCATCGTCCAAACAGCTTTGCCTATGTGGTTGTCAGTCAATATGAAACATGCGCACCAGTCGTGTATCGAGGAGACAATTCTGTAAGTCTTTTTAGACCATATGGTCAACGAGCGTGACCGTATTGTGCGCGGTTTAGAGATGCCGATAGATATGGTAATGACCCATGAGGATCAAGAAAATTTTAAGAACGCCATCGATTGCTACATTTGTCATGAGCCTCTAGGAGCAGATCGTGTGAGAGATCATGATCATATCAATGGTAAATATCGCGGAGCAGCGCATAATGAATGTAACCTACAATTTCGACTTAGAAAGGATAAGCAGGGGGATAAAGATTCTTTTATCATTCCTGTATTTTTCCACAATTTGCGAGGCTATGACAGCCACCTGATCATGGACGAAATTGGGAAATTCAAAAATGAAACGATTACAGTCATTCCCAACACCATTGAGAAATATATTGCATTCACCATGAGCAATCTAAAATTTACAGACAGCTTTCAGTTTATGAGTACCTCTCTACAGAAGTTAGTATCCAACCTTGCGGCAGAAGGGAAAGACAATTTCTACAACATGACGTCTCACATTCACGATAGTGACCAACAAGATTTACTGCTGAGAAAGGGAGTGTACCCCTATGATTACGTGGATGAGTCATCCAAGTTTGCTGAAACACAACTACCGTCCAAGGACAATTTTTACAGTCTGCTCAGTGAAGACATCAGCGACGAGGATTATGTGCATGCGCAGAAGGTGTGGGATACATTCAACTGTACTACATTTGGCGAATACCATGACCTGTACATGACATCAGATGTGCTGCTGCTGGCTGACGTGTTTGAAAACTTTCGTCAAGTATGCCTTAACACATATGAATTGGATCCTGCCCATTATTATACAGCGCCAGGACTGTCGTGGGATGCTATTCTAAAAGCGACGAAGGTGAAGTTGGAATTAATCACTGACATTGATATGTACCAAATGGTTGAACAAGGCCTACGTGGAGGAATATCTGTGATCACGCACAAGTACGCGAAAGCAAATAATCCCTACGTGTCAAATTACAATTCTGAGATGCCAAACAACTACCTGATGTACCTGGACATAAACAACCTGTATGGCTGGGCCATGTCGCAAAGCATGCCGCCACGTGGATTTATGTGGGTGAGCGAGCCTGAATCCCTCGACTTCATGGATGTGGCTGAAGATGACGACATTGGATACATTTTAGAAGTGGATTTAGAATACCCACATTCAATCCATGATCGTCATAATCACTACCCAGTGGCTCCAGAACGGAAATGCGTCAAAGTAGAAGAATTGTCCGAGTACAGTCAGAAGTTACGGAAAGATCTAAACATGAAAGGCAAACCTGGTGAAAAACTCATACCTAACCTATACAACAAGAAGAAATATATGCTTCATTATAGGAATTTGCAGCAGTACGTCTCACTGGGGTTGAAAGTTACCAAAGTGCACCGTGCTATTATGTTTGAACAGAGCAAATGGTTGGAGAAATACATTACCTTGAACACGGAAAAGAGAAAATTGGCCCAGAACCCATTTGAGAAAGACTTCTTCAAACTCATGAATAATTCTGTGTTTGGCAAAACCATGGAAAATGTGAGAAAGCGAATCAATGTTGAACATGCTCACAAAGAAAAGCGGTTCAAGAAACTCGTGGCTAAACCTTCTTTCCACAAATTCAAAATTTTCAATGAAGATTTGACCGCCGTACATTTACGCAAAGTGGATTTACTTCTTGATAAGCCCATTCAAGTTGGTTGTACCATTCCCGATCTCAGCAAAGTGCTTATGTTTGACTTTCATTACAATTACATCATGGTCAGGTATCCCAATGCCAAGTTGTTGTTCAGCGACACCGACAGTCTATGTTATGACATAGAAACGGAAGATATCTACAAAGATATGCAGCAAGATGCTGACCTGTTTGACACAAGTGACTATCCTTCAAATCATTTCCTACATTCCAACGTGAACAAAAAAGTGCTTGGAAAAATGAAGGATGAGACGGCGGGCATCCCCATTGAAGAATTTGTTGGACTCAGACCGAAAATGTACAGTTTGATGTATGGCGGGAAAGAAAAACATACGGCCAAAGGCATCACTCGAGCTTGTCAAAGACGTATGCAACATGTGCAGTATAGAGACAGTTTGCTCAATCAAACTCACAAACCATGGCTACAGGATACATTATTCGAAGTTATGATCACCAGCTTTTTTCGGAGAAGTTGAAGAAAGTAGCCCTCTCTCCATATGACGACAAGCGGTACGTGCTGAATGATGGCTATTCCACCTTGGCGCATGGACATTACAAAGCAACGTTATAAAAGGGGGAGGTCCTCCAACGTAAGAGTTATTTGAGGTGTGGACATTGAAGCGTGAACATGGAACGTGAAAGTCGTAAAAGATCTGCAACTGATATGGATACTCTTGCAGATACAGTGAAAGACTTAAAAGTGAAAAATCCTACAACTACAATCAAGAAATTGAAAATGGAGACGACGGCGACGACAGCACCAACACCACAGTCGTGGGATGGAATGCTTTCTCTAGGAAATGGAAAGTATATCAGGATTATGAAACAAAGCAATGAAGGAGTGGTAAACATTCGCAAATACCTGAGAGATGAGGGGACTGGAAGAAACCGTCCTACGACAAAGGGAATTTTGCTGACAATACCTGAATGGAAAATGTTGAAGAAGCAAGTGAAAGAAGTGGATAAAAGGCTTCGCAGACAAGAAGACAGCGCATAACAAGGTGAAAAATCATGAATGCATACATGTTTAAGAATGGTGCTTACCTTACTGTAAATCAGAGGAATGAAGTCATAATAGGTTCTCGAACAAGTTATCATCGGTTTAAACCAGAAGTGTGGAAAGACTTTAAAAACATACCGCTTGAAGCTGGGTTTGAACGCAGACTTGAAAATAAAGTGGAAGTGTTTGTGACTGAACATGATTCTAACATACGCGTGACATTTTGGAGAAATCTTTTACAGGATTATCCAGCAGATTATAAGGGAGTTGTGCCAGATACACTATATACAGATATGATTCACTTTGATATCAAGAATTGGCGCGCAGTCTTGCGATTCCTAGAAGTTATACAACATTCACTGTTTGACATCATCCGAGCATAAAAAGATCTTTGCAGAGAAGACAGCTCATAGTTGATCTGACTGTTGAACGAGATGGAAGACTTTTTATCGGAATATGAACCAATTACACGTGGATTCTCATATCTGAGAAACTTATGTGATGACATTGTGCTAAGACATTTTGGAAAGTATATCATTCTATCCCCTGACGAACAATCCGTGTTGAAAGACCATCTAGAGAAGCTGAGGATACCTGACTTTCTTCTAAAACTCTCAGAGGATTTAGAAGTGCGTGTGACTGACAACTCTCTAGACGTGTTTGTACGATTTCGTCAGTATGACGAGCTTACAGGAGACTATGACTACATCACCCTCAACACAGTGGAATGGTACGCTCTGTTACAAGCATTGGATTGGAAAGAACCTGACACTTGAATTCAAAGAGGAAGGAGTGCAACTCATGAGGGGCACCATTGAGCTGACACATCCCATGTGGTTTATGGTGATAGACATTGATATAAATGATCATGGATATGAACTGAAACTGTCTGAACACGAAGATGTTAAAATGATAAAGTTTGGTAATGGACAGTGCTATGCTAGTTTTCATAGCATTTACAAACGCGGATGTAATGTCTATGATACATATATTAATTTAGATTGGTATGAATGGCATTTGTTTATCGATGTATTGAATGGGTTTGTAAAATAAGTGTTTTGAAATGTAACTTATTCCTCATGCTATGTTTTGAATAAAGAAGAATGTAAAATAATGTATAACACAATAAAAAGAAAACTTGTATAGAACTGCCTTGTTTTTATTCATAATAAATGAACATTGACAATTACCACAACTAATACACCATGATTAAAATAATGTCTATATACAAAATCCTTTACCTATTATGAATGACATTTACCACACCTTAACTAATACAACATAGTGATCTATATACATCAATAAAATAATGGTTTATAATGTCTATATACAAAATCTTTGACTACAAAATCACCATCACTTCTTCTTAATACATCAATGATTTCAAAAGGACTATGTCCTCGAGCTCTTTGTTTGAATTATATAATACACACAATAAAATCCACATGTAGATGATATCGGTGTTTGTAATGGAACTGAATTATACATGAAATTAAACTTTAAAAACTTATTCAAACGACTGTCTATAGGTAAAAGTCCATAAGAGTCAAAATATTCTACAGGGTCTTTGTCATAATATACTGCCACCCAATGCTCTCCTGGCTCATCATGATCGTCTGTGTTGATGACATAGGCACCGCGTTGTAAAGATGGTAACTGATCCATGGCAAACACACCTTGAAACAAGTCTTTTGTCGCGGCATCATGGGATAGGATGGCTTCTATCTGCTTCGTGTTCATGACTGGTAGTCGAATTGAATGCTACGATTTGCACTTATTTCAACAATGTTATCAAATTCAGCATACACTATAACATTGACTGTATTTTGCAAGGCACCAGCAAAATTCATTTCTAGTCGCAAATTCCCATGCTTGATAAGGGCATAATGATCATCACCATCATAATCAGGTGTTAAGTCAAACGAAAATAAAGCATAACCTCTAGACCAATCTTTCCGTTTTATAATGGAACTTTTCTCACCATTCAATTTATCAAACGATTTGTAAAGCGTTTCAAAAGCATCAAGATATTTGCCTCGATTTATTTCAAGTTTGAGAGGTTTGGATAGGACTGGTTCACCATCCGTGTAAAGTTGCATATAGTTCAGAAAAAATGATCAAAATTGCATGGATTTCTCAATACTGTTCCAGCAAAGGCTTCATTATGAACCAGTCCAATGACAATACGTTTGGGTAATTGGCCTAAAAAGATGTTATCTTTCACAAAAGATTGAAATCCAGCTGGAATAGCTAACACTTTACACTCTTTTCTAGTAATAATAAACTTAGCAGGACTTTTCATCAATGCATCTGCATGTCCTAACTGAATACCTGGACTAACCCTCACTTTGCGAATGGTTAAAAGCGCATCTCTCACTTCCACTTTATAACCATTATTTGCAGCCATTAATACATATTCATCTTTTTGTCTATGTAAACGTAATTTCATACTAATACCATTGGGAAGATAGCGATCTTGCTCAAACAAATCTACCCTTAAACCGCCTGTGATCGTAAACTCACGGCTTTGACGTGTATACAAATAACGATTATGTAAACCATTATTTGCCTGCAGAGCTACCTCACCACCATCAACATTTACATGAAAACCTGCTATATATCTTTCATGATTAGCTCTTTTCACCTCATGACTATTCATTGACCCGGCAGTATCTTTATAGATGAGACGCATAGAGCGCTCAGAATTGAGACTTTCTTCCGAGTCATGAATGAGATGAGATATGATACTGGTATAACCGTGGGTATTGTTACTATGCGATACCAAACGGTCATTTAGAAACAATTCAATATTGGACCATAACCCATTAAACAAATCATTGATTCATGATACATTATCATCTACATCGCATGGTGTTCCATCAGCCTTTACAATAGCGCATACATTATGAAGTCTGCTGTTCTTTAAATCTAGATATTCTTCTGTACTCGCAGGAATGTAGAATTCTATAGGAGCGCCCTCTCTAATGGTAGTGAGTGGTTGATAGTCCACATTATAACTTTTTTCTACAGCAGTTTGCGTTGGTGGTACGTGAAACCATTCTAATGGAGAAAGGCTACATTCACAAGAATTATTATGAATTAAAGACATGTTTAAAAAATATCTTTCTTATATTTTGTTGATGTTATCCGTTTGGCTGCCTTTCGCCTTCTGACAGGTTTTGCAGGTTGTGCTCTCTTTTGTCCTCCTAACACATCACCAATCACACGTTGTGCTACTCGGCCTGTAACATCTTTCGCGACATCTTTCGCAGCCTTTTTAAGATGTGGTGCAACGATTTTAGCCCCTGCCTTAAGCAGGGGAATAGCTTTGAGAGCCAATGATCCTAATATTGAACCAATACCATCTCCATATTGTATTCGTGCTCCTTTAAATCCTGGTAATTCCCCGCCCACTTGACGAAGAAAATGGTTGCGATATGCTGACGGATCGTGTCTATATGCTTTCATAATGCTTTTGGTCGAAAATGAAGTTTGCATATCACTTTCCCAGTTTGAAATGACACATTATAACCTGTGTCATCCTTAATATTCATTTCTATTGTGTCAAATTTGGATGTGTTTACAGTGACGTAATGAGGTTCTTCATAAGTTTTCATAATAATATCACCATCATACCCTTCAATGGGAACAGAACGTAGTAAAGGAACATAATAATCTCCAACTACTTGTGGCTCACAAATACTACAATACACATAAAGTGTATAAAATCCATGTTTCACATCGGATTGATGTTCAGCAGGACCGGATTCTCTATACCATCTACCTGGTTTAAATCCTAAAATCTCAGCTAATCCAGTAGAAAAGACAATATCATATTCCTCTTTTAAAATAAGAGAAACTTTTCGACTAATTTTATCATACTTTAACCTAATAGGGTTTGAATTAATAGATTTTTGTAATTCTGCATTTATTGCAGTACATATTTCAGGTATGGTTCTGTAGTAACCATATGGAATATAAACTGGATAAAATACATCTGATGATGATGATCGATAATGCAGAGTATAGTCTATTCCTGGCCTCATTGTCGTCCATGTGTGTGGGTATTGAATTTCAGCTAAGGCTACTTCATATTTTCCGTTCAAATATATTGTACGAGGTAAACGAATTTGATAATTAGACGCCTTATTAGTAGAATAATAGTTCAAACTAGCATTGCTGGGCAAAGTGACGTAAAAACTTGTTGACTCCATGATGACTTAATCGTTTATGTGATGTAGATAGACTGAATGTGTATATACATTATGTCCGGCTCACGTCGTCTTCACTGTCTCCATGATCTATATTACTGTCTCCATGATCTATATTACTGTCTACTGCTTCTCCTTGACAACAAGCGCTTACACACCTAATTTTTACAGGAATAGTATTTTTATTTTCATTGTCTTTACAGCAACACCATAACTGTTTAAACCATGTTAAAAAGTTTCCCATCCTTCTGGAAACAACCTTTGTTGACGCTGTTTTATCTCTGTTGCAATATCTTCACGAGTTGTCTTTTTTCAAAAAACAGCTTTTGGGATATTAGCGTCTACAATTTCCTCAATAAACTGCTTCCACCCCTGCGGCGGTTGTCGTCGTTCTTTTCTTCTTGTAGCAACCAATGCTTCTTTCAACAAATCAATACTGTTGGAATTCTCAATGACATCTCCAGTTTTCAATACAAGTTCATTTTTATCTGTCCATCTCGTACCATGTTTCTTCAGTTCTACCAAAAGTTGTGTTAGTTTTCCGTGATATATAGGTTGAAAATAGCTTAGAAACTGTTGCGACTTTTCTGATTTTGCTGTACCAGATGATGTGACAGACTTTTGTCGTTGTTGTTGTGATTGAATTGTTCGTAAATGACGACCAAGAAGTTGAGACATTTCCATTGCCTTCTCACGAGTTCGTTTCCCACGTAAAAGTTTATTCACTTTCGATTTGATTTCACCATCTTTTCCCTTCTTTTCCAACAACATTTTATATTCATATTCAGGAATGAGGACCATTTTTAAAGTATGTTTCATTTTAGCAGCAACTGAGCTAACAAAGGTAATGCAAATTTAGCAATAGCTCCAAGGAATCCTCCTTTCTGATTAACCAACTTCTTTTTCCTTTGAAGTGATATCTTCTTATCTGCTAGAGTGCGAAGGGTATGACGCTCACGCTTGAATTGCTTATACCTTTTTGAGCTTAAGGGTAAATGTCCTCGCAATATATTCAAACAAATTTCAAACAAGCTTGTTAATTCCTCCTTAGTAGCTTGCTCTAACAAGTATTTACGTCGTTTAGGCCCACTGCGTGCGAGCAAATGAAGAAAAGGTTGATTCGCTTGAATACGTTTAGACGTCTTGGCTGCGAATCGTTAAGTGACTTGGTTCTTGCTCATACGCTACTTTATCAACATATACGTAATGTGTATCTTTTGGTAAAATGCCTGTACGAATACGTAGTTGATCATTTGTCTTCGGCTTCAAGTCAATGAATAAATAGCCATGAGGTTTGCTCGTAGCATCTTGATAGGCTTCTATGAGAATGATGAGATTTTCCAGGATACATTTGTCGCGCTAATGTACTTATTTGTTGACTATCTCTAGGATTTTTAAACAGAATGATGTAATGTGTATTCAAACTAATATTTCGCATTTCTCTACCATGATGAAATAAATTATGCACAATAAAAATAATGCTGAGATTTTGATGGCTGCTGCCTACACTAAAGAGGCGTGTCATACGCTCATCACTATGACATTTAGTCATTAAGTCATCTATGATGAGTAAGTTTGTTTTTTTTCGGGTTAAAGCGCTCTTCAATGTCGTCTGAAATGCCTTGGTAAAATTCTACACCTTTCATTCCCTTGTACAAAGGTTGATCTGCTGCATAGAGCCATAAAATGGTTTTTGGAGAGGGTTTAATTAAATTTTGCTCTAGAATTTCCTTCACCAGAGAAGTTTTACCACTGCCTGTAGGTCCAGAGACCAAACATGTGAATTGATGCTTCATTTTTGAATGTCTGTTTCTTTTACCCAACTGTTAAATTTCTTTGGCCAGCCTAACCACTTGACAAATAATTCTTTTACACCTCGTCTTTTTCGTGTTTTCAAGACCTGTTCAATTCTGTAGATGGATTCAATATCTTTTGTAACAGCTTGCAATTCTTCTTCATAGAAATGACCATCAATATCTTCGTCTAAAAAGTCTTTCACACGATACAAGTGTATTCTTTGCTTCTTATAACGATGTGTGATAATGAACACTTCTCGTGTCCATTTTATATGATAATCTCGTTGAAACGTATATTTCAAGTGAGAAATGCGAACATGTTGACCAATTTTAAATTTGTAAGGTTTTTTCTTCTTCTTTGGTTTCAATTTCAATTTGTCTACATACATATACTTCCACACTTTAGATTCATTTTCCTTTCGAATATCTGCAGGAGCATACTTATTAGGGAGAGAGCCATGTGGTCTATGGTTTTAATTGTATACCAATTCTTGAAGGATGTCTGCATACTGATAAGTTTGATTATGTAGAAAATATCGATACATCATTCCCTTTAGAGTACGAATGACTCTCTCAGCAAAGTTGGCTTTAGTTTCATTCTTTGTCGTATAAGCATGAATTCCCTCATTCTTCAAAAATGCTTTTACCCATCTGTTTTTAAATTCAGTTCCTTTATCTGACCTTAGAGTTCGTGGTCTTCGACGTGTTTCATGAAAAATCTTCTGGAAAGCTTGTATGACGCTGGTATGTGATTTGTTAGGTATTGGCTGCACCCACAAATATTTCGAAAACACATCAATGACAACTAATAAAAAGCGGGTGTCATCGTTATAAGAGGCTAGGTTTCCCATGTCAGCCAAATCAATATCCCACATGTCATCAATACCGCGTGTAATGACATGTTGCCTTTTAAACCTATATTTTACAGGTTGTAGTAAACTGAATGCATCTTGATTCTGTAACCATGTCTTCACTTTGGAATGAGTAATTGGTTGATCATGTTTTTTTAATATGTGATAAAGTTTGTAAGGACCAGCAAATGCACCGGGTTGACCAGGTTTAAAGTAAATATTGGTTAAGTATTCCTTCCACGTTGACATGTTAACACTAAATGAAAAGCACTTGTACACATACGCTACATTTTATTTCACCTCATACCTCAATCAACATATATTACATTTTATTTCGTTGTCCAATAAACACATGTTACAGGTTTTTATAAATCAAGTATAGACACAATGGTGTGAATAATTGGTGTCCATTCATCTTCAATGCCTACTAACCAACTACTTAATTCATCAAATGTTATAGCATTTAACCCATACTTCTCACAACGTTTGTTGGCATTGTCTAACACTTTATCTAAATGAATATAATATTTAGCTTCATTCCAATATGCATAGACACTTGCGAAATGGCAAGTATGTTCTTCACACTCTTCATTTTGACAAGCAGGACATAATAAACATGCAAATTTTTTTACAGCTAATAACATTTCTTCACAATATGTTTTTTGCACAATATACTGTTTCAATGTAATGTCCGCCATTATACTGCAATATACATTAACCACTCTCTCACTTCATCAAACAGTCTTGGATCAAATCGAGCAAAGTGAAATGCTGCTTCAACATCAAAATTCTCAGCTCCGTCAATGTCACCACACTCTTCGATGAAATCCTCGCGTAAGTTTGACAAGTTCAGCGCTAAATGAGCAAGTTCCCAATAGATGCTAAAGTGTTGTAGTTGTTGTTGAACAGACTCAAAACGTTCCAGTTCAGTTAACATGTAGTCCACATACTTCTCCTTAAAACATGTTTCTACATCCATCCTACATGTTCATATAACACGTCTGCACACTATGACGGCTGGCGAATAAATGATTTTCAAAAAGGTGATACTGTTAGCGAACCGCACTTGATACAGAAGTTGTCTGGTTCACACATCTTACAATTGTACTTGTGACATTGGCAATCATAATCACTGGCATATCCACAAGCGCCGCAATATTCACACGTAAGTTCAAGCTGATTTTGCACGTTCATATTCTCCAATCGCACTTCAGCCAGTCTGTCCTTGGATAGTTTCGATACCTTCATCCGAATATCCTTTAGCAGTTTGACAGGAGTTTTCTTCCCATGGCATTCCGTACATGGCAATAACGTTGAGGTTATGCTCTCGATTTCCTGAAGCAATGTCTCCCATTCACCGTCATTCATGTTGATGTAACGCGTATATTCTTTCCCTTCAAACAGCGATGTGCGCACAAAATTCACATAGCGCATGTCTTGGTATGAAATGACTTCAAGCCACTTCGTTTCTGTTAAGTACAGTTTGAAGCCAATGTTGCGTAATCTTGTCAAGTTCTTCAACACAATCTTCCACAAGGATGGTGATAAAGCAAGCCATCTCTCTCCACGTGTGATGCGAAGAAATGGCCCAAATTCTCCATGCTCCACAGTAATGGTTAAGTTAGCACTAATTTTAAAGCTGCTTGTCTTCTCCATGGCTGCACAATGTAATGATGACTTTGAGTCCACTCCTTTTATACCCAACTATCTGCTGAGTCAGCTCCCTTTTCAAACAACTTGCAAAGCTTTGAATTCACTTCAACTTGTCCATGGTTGAATCGAACAAGCTCTGATACATTCGTCGTCAATGGAACGTCATCATCATAATGTAAAATAATTCTATAAGCTACATCTAACATGAGTTCAGCTTCCCAAATTGTATTCGCGTGGATAAATGCCGATTCAATGTCATAGGTGTTTTCTGGTAAATTCAGGTCTTCACATTCCCTCAGAAATGAGTGGATGAAACGATCTCTTGGAATGGCCTTTCCAACAGGTTCCCAATGTAAATGCAAATTCTTCACTTGTAAAATGCAATCCCGTTCGAATTTAGGAAGTAATGAAAACACATAGTCAATATAGTTTACTTTGAACACATCATCCATAGTCTCTGCACATCTGTCTAAAATGTACTAATACCTTTGAGGTTCGTTCTTTTATACCCAACCATCTGCTGAATCAAGCTTTTCAAACTTCTTGCAAAGCTTTGAATTCACTTCAACTCGTCCATGGTTGAACCGAACAAGGTCTGATACATTCGTCGTCAATGGAACATCATCATCATAAAGTAAAATGATTCTTGCAGCTACAACTAACATGAGCTCCACTGCCCAAATTGTATTCACGTTGATAAATGCTGAATCAATGTCATAAGTTGATATGATAAATGTTAAATCAATGTCATAAGTTGATAGTATATGTAGATCTTCACAGTCACGTAGAAACGAGTCGATGAAACAATCACTTGGAATAGTCTTTCCGACAGCTTCCCAATGCAGATGTAAATTCTTCACTTGCTGCATCCAATCCCATTCAAAAGTAGGAAGCTTTGAAAACACATAGTTAGTATAATTCACTTTGAAGACGTCGTCCATAGTCATACATCTGTCAAGAAGTAATGCTGACATTGTGAAGTATTTTCTCGTCACACAATCTCCACTTGTTGACTTGTTGACAGAATGTATTACTATTGACTAGTTGACATTTTTCACTCATGCTTTTATACTACTTCCATGTAATCAAAATATGGTGTGTAACTTGTTCAAAAATTGTTAAAATTGCTGACTCAGCAGAATTTTACTTGTGTATATGAATGTCTCACTTAAAGTTGTACTGCTGTACAGCAGAGACATCTGACGGTGAAGTTAAATAGTATTCATCCGCGAAATAGCATAGGAAATGACTGAATCAAATGGTGAAATTTTCATCGAAATCGACCAACTATAGCTAAAGTTATCCCAATTTTTTTTTTACAAAGTTAAAATGGTGGTAAAAATGTATACAGCCACCTGCAGAACTAGCCCATGATCACTTTATAACAAAAGTTTACATAAACCTGAATAAAATGGTGAAATTTTCATTGAAATCGGTTAGGTATAACAAAAGTTATCCCAGTTTTAAGTTAAAATGGTTACATGCTATAAATATGTATACGGCCAGCTGCGCAAGTAGCCCATGACTATTTGAAAACAAAACTTTACATAACACTGAATCAAATGGTGAAATTTTCATACAAATCGGTCAACTATAACGAAAGTTATCGTAATTTTAAGTAAGAGGGGGGGGGGGGGTCCTCAAAACCGAAGTTGTTCAGAATCGTCTGAAACGGATAACTATGCTGAAATCACAAAATTTTCTCAGCCCTGGGGGGGGGGGGTCCTCACCTCTGACAGTCGACCCCTAGGGGGGGGGGGGTCCTCACCTCTGACAGTCGACCCCTAGGGGGGGTCCTCACCTCTGACAGTCGACCCCTAGGGGGGGAGGGGGAGGGGGTGGTCCAGAACCGCCATTTCCCTACTACTCGGTATCCTGAACTTTCTGGTGACTGTCGCTTGTGACGTGCTGGTATGAAGTATACCAACTGACTGTCATCTTTTATTTTCTCCAAGCCTTGCCATTGTAGCGTCTTCTTTGTTCGAATTCAGTTTACAACACTTGCGGGAAGGTCTTTTCGGACCAGTCCATCCTCGTTTGGTTCAGGCTCGTGCTACCACTGCAACAGGGTGCATGAGGATTTTTCGGACCAGTCCTCCCGCTCGTGTGGTTTACGCTCGTGCTAGTAGTGCTACAGGCTGCAGGAGGGTTTTTCGGACCGGTCAACCCTCGTGTGGTTCAGGCTCGTGCTACCACTGCAACAGGGTGTATGAGGATTTTTCGGACCAGTCCTCCCGCTCGTGTGGTTTACGCTCGTGCTAGTAGTGCTACAGGCTGCAGGAGGGTTTTTCGGACCGGTCAACCCTCGTGTGGTTCAGGCTCGTGCTACCACTGCAACAGGGTGCATGAGGATTTTTCGGACCAGTCCTCCCGCTCGTGTGGTTTACGCTCGTGCTAGTAGTGCTACAGGCTGCAGGAGGGTTTTTCGGACCGGTCAACCCTCGTGTGGTTCAGGCTCGTGCTACCACTGCAACAGGGTGCATGAGGATTTTTCGGACCAGTCCTCCCGCTCGTGTGGTTTACGCTCGTGCTAGTAGTGCTACAGGCTGCAGGAGGGTTTTTCGGACCGGTCAACCCTCGTGTGGTTCAGGCTCGTGCTACCACTGCAACAGGGTGCATGAGGATTTTTCGGACCAGTCCTCCCGCTCGTGTGGTTTACGCTCGTGCTAGTAGTGCTACAGGCTGCAGGAGGGTTTTTCGGACCGGTCAACCCTCGTGTGGTTCAGGCTCGTGCTACCACTGCAACAGGGTGCATGAGGATTTTTCGGACCAGTCCTCCCGCTCATGTGGTTTAGGCTCGCGCTAGTAGTGCTACAGGCTGCGTGAGGATTTTTCGGACCAGTCCACCCTCTGGTGTGGTTTTTATCGCCGTATTCGTTACATGTGTCCTGTGTGACATATATCCGTTATCATGTAAGTGTATCTTACTGATCTCTTAACGTCATTCATTCCCCTTTCATTATCTGATAAATAAATAAATGCCAGGACAACTGGGGCATCGTTATTAATATATACTACAGCAAACAAATTACTGTCTTTTATTCTTGTGAAGTCAACTTCTGCCTTTGCATCAGCAGTTCAGAGGAATTAAAAAAGATTTTACATGCAGAGCGGTTGATTAATTTATATAGATCGATGGGTTGATATTGTCAAAAATTAATGATAACTGTAAAACTTAGAATCCTGAAATTTGAACTTGGTATAAAAGATGGAGGAAAAAGGTCACTCAGATGTGATATCTCAAAGTTCTGACCTTGACCCACATACAGTGAAGAATGCAGATGTGGTGTCCCAAAGCTCTGACCTTGACCCACAAGCAGTAAAGAAAGCCAAAGTGCCAAAATACGTCTGGGTCAAAACTATCGCATTGTTTTTTGTTTGGATATCGATGGTAAGGTATTTTCCTTTTGCTCTATTGCTCTATACCAAGGGGGCGAGGGAAGGGTTATGTCAGCGTGAAGGAGGGGTGGGGGGGGGAGGAGGAGTCAGCTCCATTGTCTTGCCCGCGTAAGGGGAAAGGCGGGCGGTCATAAATTGCCCAGCTGTTATGGGTGACATATTTCCTCCCCCGTTCCTCGCCAGTTCTGTCACCATCTAGCCTTTCATTCACGTAGCGCGGCGTTGACCCCATCGATGCTGGCTCTAATGATCGCTTAGGATGCTCAAGCCTAGCAGCGTTGGGCACCGCTTGCACTTGGATGGGTGACTACTGACCAGTCGATTTTAAGAGACCTTCTTGGGACAGGATAGCCGCCCTCGTGAAGAAACGTTCCATACGCATCCGGTAAACTGCAAAATTACGCGTCGCGCGGTGTCTATTTCGCATCATAGGTGTGACCTCTCGTTGTGACAGTGCTCCTTTTTGGCCTAAGACCACAATTACTTCCGCCTTCATTGCCCAACAACAGGAAGACTATTAGCATGGCAGCTGTACTTTTTCGATAATGTTATGATTGTTCCGGGCAATCAGTAATAAACTTGTGGCATGATAATGTTCCCAAAGGGTTGTACTAGAGACATGCTTAAGCGCCTTACAATCAAGCGTATTGTTTTTGAGAAATATGACGTTAAAGTTCAGTAATTTATTCATGTGATCGAGCGACCTCGAGATCGGTGGGTGCCCTTGTTTGATGCGAGATAGCAAAAAATCCAATTGGTCAACCCCCAAATATTTTGGTGTTTTTTGCCTTCTCAAGGGTTAGTTTGAAGGATTTAATAAAGCTTGATTCCCCAGCAATGTTGTGGAAGAAGTCACATTTTGAAATTCTATAAAGAAATATATAAGTAAAATTAATTGTGGTCTTAGGCCTTTTCGGTGAGCGATAGTATGATGTCATCAGTATATTTTTTGTTCCGAAGTGACAACGACGTGTATATAATGCCCCCCAAAAAGACGTTGCATAGACGTTTGTATAACAACACAGATTGTTAGTTTGTGCTGTTTTTTTGTGGTGTATATGCGTTTATGGAAGAGAATGATTCGCTGCCCGGCGCTGACGTGTTTTGTTTACAGGGCATGGCTCACGCAACGGGCTCGAGCACTGTCCCAGACATGCGCACTCGCCTCGGCGTGAATATGGAAGAGTACAGTAGAACCTACACCGCCATGAGTATCGGCGGAATGATCGGCGCACCACTGGGTGTCATCGGAGACAGGTACCACTGTAGTGTGTTCAGCCCGCTGTTCTGTTTGTGTATTGTACACTGTACTTTCTGTGCACTACCCGTTGTACTGTCCGTGCACTGCCCGCTGTACTGTACTTTCTGGCTACTGCCTACTGTACTGTCTGTGTACTGTACACTGTACTGCTTTGTACTATCCGCTGTACTGTCTGTATACAGCTCAGTCATGAAACTGAACTAGAAAAATTGTGTATGCAACAAAAATTGAAGGAAATTGATTGTTTCAAAATGCTAAAAAAGTGAAATTTGTTTTCAAAAAGTAGAAAGCTTGCAGATAACATGAAAACAAAAAATAGTATTTCATGCCAATAGTACTTCAGTTTTCACCAATCGAGTAAATTAAGAGTAGAAATTTCTTATTCATTATTATTTCACTATTTTCCTACATATATGTGCTACAATAGCCCACTCCTCTACACCCTTCAAGATGCCGATTCGCCCCCTCGTCTAATCGTAACATAAAAGTATAACTGTGATTAATAACAACGTTTTGAAAAGGGAAAGAAAATACAACATAGAGGTCACTGTCACTGCACATCATTATTTGAAGCTTCTGTGCATAATAACATAAATATAAAAATAATTATATGTATAAATAAACTACAATTATTCTCACAATGCCACAGATATGACAAAGCGGCAGATGGTATCATAAGCACCTGTCTACTCGTCGCGGCGACGGTGTTCACTTTACGACCCTGGAGTATGGTTCTCTGGGTGCTCATAATCCTCTCCTTCGTCGAGGGTATGGCGTGGACCTGCCTCAATTCAAGTAAAACTCATGCATATCTTTACATAAATAAAGCTGAGAAATCTCTAGATTTTCTTTAGTTAAACATTGAAGTTCACAATAATTATAGAGTACACATGATAGTGACCAGGACTCCTACAAACTTTGAAAAAAAAATTAAACAAACAAAAAACAAAACAAAAAAAAAAAAACAAAAAAAAAAAAAACAAAAAAAAAAAAAACAACATAACAAAAAACAAAAAAAATAGTATAATTGAGGAACAGTACTTTTGTGGTTTTCAAAATGCGAGCGCCGAATACCAGAGCTCACGATAATATGGTTCTCAGAAAGGACACGTTTGTCTTTTTTCCTTGTCTTTACATTTTTTGTTGTTTTTCGTGATTATAGTGGCCCGCCCGGGGTGAGAAACAATTTTACTTCTGTCCTTTATTGGTCTATATATGTTGCTTTTTAATCTACTAAATTCAAAAATTAATATCAAAAATGGATAATCAGTGTATATTTGCATATGAACCCTTTTTGCAGTCGGGAATTCAATGATCATGAATTTATGGGGAGATGACGGCAATGCCCCTATGCACTTGCTTCACTTCGGTTACCCTCTGGGTGCTGTCATCGGCCCTCTCATAGCGGCAGTATACGTATCCGACGAGGAAACAGGTTCCAATTTCACAACCACGGAGTCTGCGCTGGTCACCAACACAGAAAGATCAAATGATGAAGAACCTCGTTTTGCCGATGACTCGGAGATCGAAATCGCGTACGCCATTGTCGGCGCTGTGGTGGCAGCGAATGGTATAGTCTTTGTCTTATTCCAATGTGTAGGGTCATTTGGAGGTAGCAGTTTGAACAACAAGATGGCTGCCAAACAGGACAAGCCGTCTTACACCTGGAGAGAAGTGATGTCGCCCACAAAATGGGGTGCGGGGGATAAGAAATTCGGCCTTACCATTGTTCTCCTGGTGATGGCGTTCTATTTCCTACTTATTGCCACATTTAAGGCCTCATCGACGTATTACGTCACATACGCGGCAGACAGCCATCTTGGTTTCACCAACAGCGAGGCGGCCATTTATAATTCAATCATAAGCTTTGCAGGTGCGACGGGCCGCGCATGCTCTATCGTAGCCGCTAAATTCGTCGCCATTCAGGCCATGTTCTTCGTCGAGGTGTATGGAATGGTTGCAGCCACAATTTTGATGGCATTTTGGGGACACAAAGACGTCACGGCTTTTTGGGTGACTAGCGTATTGGTGCTATTTTTCAGAGATCCAATATGGCCGAGCACAATGACATGGACAGACAAATATATTGTCTTATTCGCTATCGTGGTTGGCCTTTCCGACATGTCCAGTAAAACAGCCGATGCTATTTTTGCCTGGGTACTTGGGTACATGTACACGTACGTCAGTATGGAGAGTATCTTCTACGTGAGTGCAGTATTCGGCGTCTTACTGTGCATCCTGTTGATTTTTATGCACGTTATCGCTACGAGACATGGCGGACGATATGAGCAGGAGAAAATGACTGTTTTAGTGACAAACATTGAAAATGAATCTGTTATAGCCTTGGATTCAAATTGTAACCTTGTAAACTACAACAGCAAACTTAACACTACAAGCTTCTAGGAAAACGTTTGATTGGCTGATTATTATTCATAAATGTTTTCGCCTGTGTAGCCTTATCAGAGCGAAAAATGACAGCGAATGTCATTAAGCAGTTGTTGGGTAACACCGCTAAACAACTTGTTAGGTAACATCGCCAAACAACTTGTTAGGTAACATCGCTAAACAACTTGTTAGGTAACATCGCTAAACAACTTGTTAGGTAACATGGCCAAACAACTTGTTAGGTAACATGGCCAAACAACTTGTTAGGTAACATCGCCAAACAACTTGTTAGGTAACATCGCTAAACAACTTGTTAGGTAACACCGCTAAACAACTTGTTAGGTAACAGCGCCAAACAACTTGTTAGGTAACATTGCTAAAAAACTTGTTAGGTAACAGTAGTAGGAAAACGGGGGTTCTGCCCCACTTTGTGACGTCATACTGTCTGGAAGTGACGTCATCATGTCTGGAGCGGATTTCTGGCCCACTTTATGACGTCATACTGTCTGGAAGTGACGTCATAGCGTCTGGACCGGAAGTGCTGTCTGGAGCGGAAGTCATGATAAGCGTTAGGATAGGCGCGGCCATCCATGACGTCATAATGAGGTCATACTGTCTGGAGCGAAAGTCTGGAGCGAAAGTTGCTTGAAAGTGTTGGCCGAGTCAATCATCATGAAGCCAACGAACTCCACCTGTCAATCAGTGTAACCATGGCAACAGACCCTAAAAAGCCACGACCACCCCCCCCTCGAAATTGTGATTTTTGCATATTTATCCGTTTCAGACGATTCTGAACATTTTTCACTTTTTTTGGGTCGACCACCCCCCCCCCTCGAAATTGTGATTTTTGCATATTTATCCGTTTCAGACGATTCTGAACATTTTTCATTTTTTGGGTCAACCACCCCCCCCCTCGAAATTGTGATTTTTGCATATTTATCCGTTTCAGACGATTCTGAACATTTTTCATTTTTTGGGTCGACCACCCCCCCCCCCCTCGAAATTGTGATTTTTGCATATTTATCCGTTTCAGACGATTCTGAACATTTTTCATTTTTTGGGTCGACCGACCCCCCCCCCCCCAGGACAAACTATGTACCGACCCCCCACCCCCCCCCCCCTGGGCGAGCAACATTCTGTCAAGTCAGCTGCAGTTCCATCAGAGGGGTATATAAGGGATGAGGATCCAGCAGTGACAGTCATTTCGGTGAGTGGAGCAAGGAAGCAATTGGATCACATCAGATCCAGGGATGACATCCAGTGACAACTATTTCGGTAAGTGTTTATTGAAACTTTATAAATAAAAAGTGAACTTTGTAAACAAACTTTGTAAACAAACTTTAGTTATTTGCATAATTGAAACTTTGTAAACAAACTTTGTAAACAAACTGTGCAAACAAACTTTATAAACAAAATTTGTAAACAAACTTTGTAAACAAAAATTTGTAAACAAACTTTTTTTTTTCCCCTCACACACTCTCTCTCTCCACACACACACACACACACACACCACGACTGAGCGTTTCATTTCGTAAGTAGCATAGGTATTTCAACCTTCTGATGGCAACTTTTTTTTTCCTCCTCACACACTCTCTCTCTCTCTCCACACACACACACACACACACACACACACACACACACACACACACACACACACACACACACACACACACACACACACACACACACACACACACACACACACACACACACACACACACACACCACGACTGAGCGTTTCATAAGCCGCATAGGTATTTTAACCTTCTGATGGCAACTTTTTTTTTCCCCTCACACTCTCTCTCCACACACACCAACACCACGACTGAGCGTTTCATAAGCCGTATAGGTATTTTAACCTTCTGATGGCAACTTTTTTTTTTCCCCCACACTCTCATGCATACATGCCAACACCATGATAAAATGTTTTGCTTATGTTGCTCTTTGTACTCCACTATTCGTTTATTTACTTTTTTTTTGTTTTTGTTTGAAATGCAGTGTTTACTTAGAGAAAAAAAAATGGCGTCCTACAACCTGCAATCATCATCATCAGCATTTCGTCATCAGTGTAATCAGACTGCGTCATCTATAGCCAGCGTAATCAGACTGCGTAATCAGACTTCGTCATAAACAACGTAGACAGCGGTGTCTGGCTTTATTGTTTTTCTGAGGCAGCAGTGTCTAGCTGCTTGGAGTTGCAGTGTGACCCTAAGTGTTATACTTAACCAATTTGTCTGAAAATTTCACTGTTTGATTCAGTTTTATATCTAGTTTTCACATAGTCATGGACTGGTTGCGTAGCTAGCTGTATGCATCATGAATTCACCTTAAAAATGACAAGTTAAAAGTGGAATAACTTTTGTTATGATTGACCGATTTACATGAAACTTTCACTGTTTAATTCAGTTTTATATCTAGTTTTAACATTAAGTGGTTATAGGCTATTTGCGCAGCTGGCTGTGTGCATATTTACCACCATTTTAATTTTGTAAAAAGTGAAAAATTGTGATAACTTTCGCTATAGTTGACGGATTTGCATGAAAATTTCACCGTTTGGATTCAGTTTACAGTAGTTTGTGCATAGGTGGGTTATTGGAATGGCGCGCGCCCCCCACCATTCAAACATGTGTTTGAATTATTTTTACGTCAAACTATGGTTCAACAAGTTGTTTAGCAATTGTACAACAATTCTTCAACAAGCTGTTGTTCAACATGTTCAACATGTTGTTGAACATGTTCAACATATTCAACATGTTCAACAACATGTTCAACATGTTCAACAACATGTTCAACATGTTCAACAACATGTTCAACAAGTTGAACATGTTCAACATGTTCAACATGTTCAACAACATGTTCAACATGTTCAACAAGTTGAACATGTTCAACATGTTCAACATGTTTAATAACATGTTCAACATGTTCAACAAGTTGAACATGTTCAACATGTTCAACATGTTGAACATGTTCAACAACATGCTCAACAAGTTGAACATGTTCAACATGTTCAACAACATGTTCAACATGTTATTGAATACGTTCAACATGTTCAACATGTTGTTGCACAAGTTTAACATGTTCAACATGTTGAACATGTTGAACATTTTCAACACTTGCTGTTTAACAAGTTGTTCAACAAGTTGTAGTTCAAGCAAAGAAAAAATAAGACATATGTTGAATAGGTTTATTAATACATTTAAATACACTTAAATACACTTAAATATATACAGCTTAAATCTATAACAATATTATAACATTTATTAATTTACAAAGTCTTTATTATAAATGTTTAGTCAAGTAAGTCTATTTTTCTTCATCTGCTTCACTCTGTTCACTGGCATCCATATCACTTTCTTCGTCACTGCTTTCATCTTCCTCCTCCTCATCTAGAAGCTCTTCAAAGAATGCATCGTTTCTTCTTATAGCCGCCTTTAGTGCCTTTGAATACTCGTAATGTTTTTCATCAACAAAGTAATTAAAGTCTTCTAAAATGGTTTCATAATGTTCGTTTTGTTGTAGGCGTTGGGCATATTTGAATAGTCTCATAAACAGTTGTTTAAGTCGACGCTTATAAATGGGTCGAAAGTCATCACTTGCTATGTCACGCGCATCTTCAAGCCCTTGTTCTTCATATTCTGAAACCTTTTCTTGAAATTTGGTATCATATTCATCGTAGACTTCTTGAACCATATCATACCAAACAGAGTCTGTTTCTGACTCACTTTCAGAGTCTGTTTCTGACTCACTTTCAGAGCTGCCGTCATTATCACCCTCAACACAATGTTCCATATGTTTGAACAAAGCTTCTTGACTGTTGTATAACGCACCACATTCTGTACAAGCATGTGCATTCTTTTCAGTCATGTTGACGCTTTGACTTTCCATAGAAGACTCATCTAAAATTTCAGTGATAGGTCGTTTCACAGGGTTTTCAATATCTATCTCCAATTCTTCTTCTTCTGAAGTGTGAGCATTCTTTAAGTGTCTTTTAAGACTTTGTGGCCAATTGTAAGATTTCAGACAAATGTTGCATTGATACATCCTTTCGGTTCAACATACACTTTTCAAGTGATGAAAAAGCCTTTAAACATAGCCTTATATACAACTTGTTGAACAACATGTTGAACATGTTCAACATGTTGTTGAACATGTTGTTGAACATGTTGTTGAACATGTTGTCTACGCCTAGGGGAGTTTAACGTCATAACGTCATTATGACGTCATCATTATGACGTCATTATGACGTCATCATTATGACGTCATAATGACGTCATTGGAACAGGCACGTGCTTAATCAAAAACTGTTTCAGCAGAATTTATTGCTGTTTGATATGAATGAAATGCATGTCTCACTCTTCCTTTTATGCTACTTAGATGTAATCAAAATATGGTGTGTAACTCGTCAAAAATGTCAAACTTGTTAAAATTGCTAAAATTGCTGAGTCAGCAATTTTAACAAGTTTGACATTTTTTGACGAGTTACACACCATATTTTGATTACATCTAAGTAGCATAAAAGGAAGAGTGAGACATGCATTTCATTCATATCAAACAGCAATAAATTCTGCTGAAACAGTTTTTGATTAAGCACGTGCCTGTTCCAATGACGTCATTATGACGTCATAATGATGACGTCATAATGACGTCATAATGATGACGTCATAATGACGTTATGACGTTAAACTCCCCTAGGCGTAGACAACATGTTCAACAACATGTTCAACAACATGTTCAACAACATGTTGAACATGTTCAACATGTTGTTCAACAAGTTGTATATAAGGCTATGTTTAAAGGCTTTTTCATCACTTGAAAAGTGTATGTTGAACCGAAAGGATGTATCAATGCAACATTTGTCTGAAATCTTACAATTGGCCACAAAGTCTTAAAAGACACTTAAAGAATGCTCACACTTCAGAAGAAGAAGAATTGGAGATAGATATTGAAAACCCTGTGAAACGACCTATCACTGAAATTTTAGATGAGTCTTCTATGGAAAGTCAAAGCGTCAACATGACTGAAAAGAATGCACATGCTTGTACAGAATGTGGTGCGTTATACAACAGTCAAGAAGCTTTGTTCAAACATATGGAACATTGTGTTGAGGGTGATAATGACGGCAGCTCTGAAAGTGAGTCAGAAACAGACTCTGAAAGTGAGTCAGAAACAGACTCTGTTTGGTATGATATGGTTCAAGAAGTCTACGATGAATATGATACCAAATTTCAAGAAAAGGTTTCAGAATATGAAGAACAAGGGCTTGAAGATGCGCGTGACATAGCAAGTGATGACTTTCGACCCATTTATAAGCGTCGACTTAAACAACTGTTTATGAGACTATTCAAATATGCCCAACGCCTACAACAAAACGAACATTATGAAACCATTTTAGAAGACTTTAATTACTTTGTTGATGAAAAACATTACGAGTATTCAAAGGCACTAAAGGCGGCTATAAGAAGAAACGATGCATTCTTTGAAGAGCTTCTAGATGAGGAGGAGGAAGATGAAAGCAGTGACGAAGAAAGTGATATGGATGCCAGTGAACAGAGTGAAGCAGATGAAGAAAAATAGACTTACTTGACTAAACATTTATAATAAAGACTTTGTAAATTAATAAATGTTATAATATTGTTATAGATTTAAGCTGTATATATTTAAGTGTATTTAAGTGTATTTAAGTGTATTTAAATGTATTAATAAACCTATTCAACATATGTCTTATTTTTTCTTTGCTTGAACTACAACTTGTTGAACAACTTGTTAAACAGCAAGTGTTGAAAATGTTCAACATGTTCAACATGTTGAACATGTTAAACTTGTGCAACAACATGTTGAACATGTTGAACGTATTCAATAACATGTTGAACATGTTGTTGAACATGTTGAACATGTTCAACTTGTTGAACATGTTGTTGAACATGTTGAACATGTTGAACATGTTGAACATGTTCAACTTGTTGAACATGTTGAACATGTTATTAAACATGTTGAACATGTTGAACATGTTCAACTTGTTGAACATGTTGAACATGTTGTTGAACATGTTGAACATGTTGAACATGTTCAACTTGTTGAACATGTTGTTGAACATGTTGAACATGTTGTTGAACATGTTGAACATGTTGTTGAACATGTTGAATATGTTGAACATGTTCAACAACATGTTGAACATGTTGAACAACAGCTTGTTGAAGAATTGTTGTACAATTGCTAAACAACTTGTTGAACCATAGTTTGACGTAAAAATAATTCAAACACATGTTTGAATGGTGGGGGGCGCGCGCCATTCCAATAACCCACCTATGCACAAACTACTGTAAACTGAATCCAAACGGTGAAATTTTCATGCAAATCCGTCAACTATAGCGAAAGTTATCACAATTTTTCACTTTTTACAAAATTAAAATGGTGGTAAATATGCGCACAGCCAGCTGCGCAAATAGCCTATAACCACTTAATGTTAAAACTAGATATAAAACTGAATTAAACAGTGAAAGTTTCATGTAAATCGGTCAATCATAACAAAAGTTATTCCACTTTTAACTTGTCATTTTTAAGGTGAATTCATGATGCATACAGCTAGCTACGCAACCAGTCCATGACTATGTGAAAACTAGATATAAAACTGAATCAAACAGTGAAATTTTCAGACAAATCGGTTAAGTATAACACTTAGGGTCACACTGCAACTCCAAGCAGCTAGACACTGCTGCCTCAGAAAAACAATAAAGCCAGACACCGCTGTCTACGTTGTTTATGACGAAGTCTGATTACGCAGTCTGATTACGCTGGCTATAGATGACGCAGTCTGATTACACTGATGACGAAATGCTGCTGATGATGATTGCAGGTTGTAGGACGCCATTTTTTTTTCTCTAAGTAAACACTGCATTTCAAACAAAAACAAAAAGAAAAAGTAAATAAACGAATAGTGGAGTACAAAGAGCAACATAAGCAAAACATTTTATCATGGTGTTGGTATGTATGCATGAGAGTGTGGGGGGAAAAAAAAAGTTGCCATCAGAAGGTTAAAATACCTATACGGCTTATGAAACGCTCAGTCGTGGTGTTGGTGTGTGTGGAGAGAGAGTGTGAGGGGAAAAAAAAAGTTGCCATCAGAAGGTTAAAATACCTATGCGGCTTATGAAACGCTCAGTCGTGGTGTGTGTGTGTGTGTGTGTGTGTGTGTGTGTGTGTGTGTGTGTGTGTGTGTGTGTGTGTGGAGAGAGAGAGAGAGTGTGTGAGGAGGAAAAAAAAAGTTGCCATCAGAAGGTTGAAATACCTATGCTACTTACGAAATGAAACGCTCAGTCGTTGTGTGTGTGTGTGTGTGTGTGTGTGTGTGGAGAGAGAGAGTGTGTGAGGGGAAAAAAAAAGTTTGTTTACAAATTTTTGTTTACAAAGTTTGTTTACAAATTTTGTTTATAAAGTTTGTTTGCAAATTTTATTTATAAAGTTTGTTTGCACAGTTTGTTTACAAAGTTTGTTTACAAAGTTTCAATTATGCAAATAACTAAAGTTTGTTTACAAAGTTTGTTTACAAAGTTCAGTTTTTATTTATAAAGTTTCAATAAACACTTACCGAAATAGTTGTCACTGGATGTCATCCCTGGATCTGATGTGATCCAATTGCTTCCTTGCTCCACTCACCGAAATGACTGTCACTGCTGGATCCTCATCCCTTATATACCCCTCTGATGGAACTGAAGCTGACTTGACAGAATGTTGCTCGCCCAGGGGGGGGGGGTGGGGGGTCGGTACATAGTATGTCCTGGGGGGGGGGGGGGGTCGGTCGACCCAAAAAATGAAAAATGTTCAGAATCGTCTGAAACGGATAAATATGCAAAAATCACAATTTCGAGGGGGGGGGGGGTGGTTGACCCAAAAAAATGAAAAATGTTCAGAATCGTCTGAAACGGATAAATATGCAAAAATCACAATTTCGAGGGGGGGGGGGGGGGTCGGTTGACCCAAAAAATGAAAAATGTTCAGAATCGTCTGAAACGGATAAATATACAAAAATCACAATTTCGAGGGGGGGGGGGTGGTCGACCCAAAAAATGAAAAATGTTCAGAATCGTCTGAAACGGATAAATATACAAAAATCACAATTTCGAGGGGGGGGGGGGGGGTGGTCGACCCAAAAAATGAAAAATGTTCAGAATCGTCTGAAACGGATAAATATGCAAAATCACAATTTCGAGGGGGGGGGGGGTGGTCGTGGCTTTTTAGGGTCTGTTGCCATGGTTACACTGATTGACAGGTGGAGTTCGTTGGCTTCATGATGATTGACTCGGCAACACTTTCAAGCAACTTTCGCTCCAGACTTTCGCTCCAGACAGTATGACCTCATTATGACCTCATTATGACGTCATGGATGGCCGCGCCTATCCTAACGCTTATCATGACTTCCGCTCCAGACAGCACTTCCGGTCCAGACGCTATGACGTCACTTCCAGACAGTATGACGTCATAAAGTGGGCCAGAAATCCGCTCCAGACATGATGACGTCACTTCCAGACAGTATGACGTCACAAAGTGGGGCAGAACCCCCGTTTTCCTACTACTGGTAACATCGCTAAACAACTTGTTAGGTAACATCGCCAAACAACTTGTTAGGTAACATCGCTAAACAACTTGTTAGGTAACATCGCCAAACAACTTGTTAGGTAACATCGCTAAACAACTTGCTAGGTAACACCGCTAAACAATTTGTTAGGTAACATGGCCAAACAACTTGTTAGGTAACATCGCTAAACAACTTGTTAGGTAACATGGCCAAACAACTTGTTAGGTAACATCGCTAAACAACTTGTTAGGTAACATCGCTAAACAACTTGTTAAGTAACATCCCTAAACAACTTGTTAGGTAACATCGCTAAACAACTTGTTAGGTAACATCGCCAAACAACTTGTTAGGTAACATCGCTAAACAACTTGTTAGGTAACATCGCCAAACAACTTGTTAGGTAACATCGCTAAACAACTTGCTAGGTAACACCGCTAAACAATTTGTTAGGTAACATGGCCAAACAACTTGTTAGGTAACATCGCCAAACAACTTGTTAGGTAACATCGCTAAACAACTTGTTAGGTAACATCGCTAAAAAACTTGTTAGGTAACAGCGCTAAACAACTTGCTAGGTAACATCGCTAAACAACTTGTTAGGTAACATGGCCAAACAACTTGTTAGGTAACATCGCTAAACAACTTGTTAGGTAACATCGCTAAAAAACTTGTTAGGTAACAGCGCTAAACAACTTGCTAGGTAACATCGCTAAACAACTTGTTAGGTAACATCGCCAAACAACTTGTTAGGTAACATCGCTAAACAACTTGCTAGGTAACACCGCTAAACAATTTGTTAGGTAACATGGCCAAACAACTTGTTAGGTAACATCGCTAAACAACTTGTTAGGTAACATCGCTAAAAACTTGTTAGGTAACAGCGCTAAACAACTTGCTAGGTAACATCGCTAAACAACTTGTTAGGTAACATCGCCAAACAACTTGTTAGGTAACATCGCTAAACAACTTGTTAGGTAACATCGCCAAACAACTTGTTAGGTAACATCGCTAAACAACTTGCTAGGTAACACCGCTAAACAACTTGTTAGGTAACATCGCTAAAAAACTTGTTAGGTAACAGCGCTAAACAACTTGCTAGGTAACATCGCTAAACAACTTGTTAGGTAACATGGCCAAACAACTTGTTAGGTAACATCGCTAAAACAACTTGTTAGGTAACATCGCTAAGCAACTTGCTTAATGTTATCAATTTACAATGGCTGACAATGACACGGAGATTCTCTGCTGTTTCAATTTTTTCACATATTTGGCTCCATAGTTTTTATGGTTATCATGTCCAAACGAACTTGTGAATAAAATGAAAGGAGGCCGCCATTTGAATGTTCCGATCGAACATCAAATCAAAGCCGAGTGTATTTTAAGTGGTCAAATTCTAAAAGTCGGCCAAGTAGTTTTGATGTTGCAGCATCAAAAAGAAAATGCAGATTATGAATTTTCCTTTCTCTCCTAAAATCACTCCCCAGCGTGATTTTTAGATGAGTAACCCGTGTGTAAAATGTAGTGAATGTTGGTTGGCGGCTCGAGACCATTTTGAAGTTTTTGATCGATTTCAAAATCAACCCGTGTTTTTGAATTGGTTATGTGTGAAATAGTTAGGTGTGAAATGGTTAAGTGTGAAATGGTTGAATCTGATCAAGTTGTGTCCAAAACTGGTCGAATGGTTCTTGTGCTGTCGTGGCATCAGGAAATTATATATGAAACTCCAAGAAAGCGACCAATACGACCTTGAAATTGGGTCAAGATCAAAATAAATCGCGATTTTTGACCCAGCAGATATATGGCCGATCGGAAACGTCGTTTCAATGTGATTCTGACGTCGCTCGGCGGAAATTCGGCAGATCGTTTGAAAGTCACTTCTGTGACAAATCAGTCATCAAGAATGAATTTGTTTTAGTTATTTTGATTTTGTAAGTCGTTTTTATTATGAACTAATTGGTAAAAGCCAATCACTGTTGCGAAGCATGAGAAAACTTTCCATACGAAATTAAGGTTGGTCGTTTTGGTCATATTTTTTTTTTCTTCTTCTTCTTCTTCTTCTTCTTCTTCTTCTTCTTCTTCTTCTTCTTCTTCTTCTTCTTCTTCTTCTTCTTCTTCTTCTTCTTCCGCCTCCTCCTCCTCTTCTTCTTCTTCTTCTTCGATCGGGTTTTTGAGGACTAGAATGGACCTGGCATTGCAGTGTAAACCAAGTTATGTTTTTTGAGATCGGGAATGTTAAAACAACAATCATTTTAATGCAACACGTAACAAAGACTCAATGACATTGCAACTGCGTCACTTTAGCTGCGAGTTTTTGAAGGTTTTCCGTATTGCATTGCTATTGGTTCGTTTTGGTGATATTCCCAGTAAACATTCGAAGGTCGCTCAAACGTCTGTTTGTGGTTGTGCCGTCGATCTGACCAAATAACTTAAATTTACTCTAGTTGTATTTTGATTGTGATTGGTCGCAACCACAGATCAACGTCTAACAAACGTCTTGACACAACGTTGAATAGGCGTTGGGTAAGCAACGTTGTTCAGACGTGGCTTTTGGTAGCAACTAAAACACAACTTTCGCCGACGTCTATTCAACGTCTTTGGTGCAACGTTGACTTGACTTCGGAAAATCGACGTTGGACAGATGTCGGACTCACAACTGGGTGACCGATGACCCAAGAGGCAATGTGACGGGGGGTGACCACACTATGATTGTCTGTGTCTTAACGACTATAGAACGTCGTTACGTCTATAGAACGTCGATCGCTTTCCCGACGTCTGTATAACATCAAAAAATAGACGAGTTTAGACTTTGCAACTTTTGCCTAATTGATCGGTTAATTAACGTCAATCCAACGTAGGAAGCTAGACGCTGTTTCGACGTCCATAAACAACGTTAATTGGCGTTGGGTGTGATGTCTATCCAACCTTATTCCAACGTTGCAATACTTG
Source organism: Protula sp. h YS-2021 (assembly GCA_949752745.1). Classification (NCBI taxonomy): domain Eukaryota; kingdom Metazoa; phylum Annelida; class Polychaeta; order Sabellida; family Serpulidae; genus Protula; species Protula sp. h YS-2021. Next base: position 2,908,873 of record OX457029.1, read on the forward strand.
GCTGTTTCAATCATGTCGCTTGCTTTTTACTGTACTGCATTCTTTTTTTTCCTTTTCTTACTCTCTCTCTCTCTCTCTCTCTCTCTCTCTCTCTCTCTCTCTCTCTCTCTCTCTCTCGCTCTCGTTTTCTTCTCTTCTTTTTTTTTTGCTTTTACGGCTCACAAATGACACTTTATGTCACTCAGGTGACATCGGTTTTGCCCTTTTATGTCATAAACAAATTCCGACCACATGACGTCGTAGCGACATCGGAACGACGTATCCGACCGACCGGAATTGAATCGCTTTGTTCTTACGAACCTGCGATTTCTCAACCACCAATTCTTTCCAGAGCCATACATGTCCCCCCTCCCCTTGCTTACATTGACAACATGGCTTGGATTATTTAGGTGATTTTGGCCCATTCCTTTAGATCCAGACCTAGTCTACTGATTAGAGCCCGTAATACATTTATCCGTTTAATCCCATCTAGCATAGATAATAAAAAAGCCGGTATATTCAACCCTAGTCGTCGATATCTGTCAAAAGCATGAAATTGTTGTATTTCCGTGTGGATTGATCCGTGTACTGATTGCCCCATAGTCACAATGAAACATGTCTTATTTCTAGCTATTTATTATTTTTTTCATGCTTACGTTCATGCATAGAAAATAAATATATTTCCGATGTTTATATGTTAATTGGGAAACAGCTGGCTTCAAGTAGCATCGTAAATTTGGCTTAATCTCGTTTATTCAGTTTCATTAAAAGTAAATCAGAATATCCCCCTTTAGGTGCCTTGTTTTTCATGAACATACATGTAATTTGATTTCGTCCGATTTTAACCCCTATCGTGTGACTACGAATATCAAGATGGACGCATATGGAGAATGGTAGAGGGTAATCTGTTTATTTCGACAATAGTATGAGCTTTTGTCGCTGTTAAATTGGATGATCCTGTGGTTCAGTATGCCTATGTGCAGTAGATAATCTCTTATCTTATCTCAGGGTAATATTTACTGCTGTTTGACATTTGAGCAGGATACTCAATAACA